>CM055123.1:275392596-275977596 GCA_029206835.1 Rana muscosa
ATCATGAAAAGGTTCTCTAAACGAGCTATTAACCTAATCATCTGAATCAACTAATTAACTCTAAACACCTGCAAAAGATTCCTGAGGCTTTTAAAAACTCCCAGCCTGGTTCATTACTCAAAACCGCAATCATGGGTAAGACTGCCGACCTGACTGCTGTCCAGAAGGCCATCATTGACACCCTCAAACAAGAGGGTAAGACACAGAAAGAAATTTCTGAACGAATAGGCTGTTCCCAGAGTGCTGTATCAAGGCACCTCAGTGGGAAGTCTGTGGGAAGGAAAAAGTGTGGCAGAAAACGCTGCACAACGAGAAGAGGTGACCAGACCCTGAAGAAGATTGTGGAGAAGGACCGATTCCAGACCTTGGAGGACCTGCGGAAGCAGTGGACTGAGTCTGGAGTAGAAACATCCAGAGCCACCGTGAACAGGTGTGTGCAGGAAATGGGCTACAGGTGCCGCATTCCCCAGGTCAAGCCACTTTTGAACCAGAAACAGCGGCAGAAGCGCCTGACCTGGGCTACAGAGAAGCAGCACTGGACTGTTGCTCAGTGGTCCAAAGTACTTTTTTCGGATGAAAGCAAATTTTGCATGTCTATCGGAAATCAAGGTGCCAGAGTCTGGAGGAAGACTGGGGAGAGGGAAATGCCAAAATGCCTGAAGTCCAGTGTCAAGTACCCACAGTCAGTGATGGTCTGGGGTGCCATGTCAGCTGCTGGTGTTGGTCCACTGTGTTTTATCAAGGGCAGGGTCAATGCAGCTAGCTATCAGGAGATTTTGGAGCACTTCATGCTTCCATCTGCTGAAAAGCTTTATGGAGATGAAGATTTAATTTTTCAGCACGACCTGGCACCTGCTCACAGTGCCAAAACCACTGGTAAATGGTTTACTGACCATGGTATTACTGTGCTCAATTGGCCTGCCAACTCTCCTGACCTGAACCCCATAGAGAATCTGTGGGATATTGGGAAGAGAAAGTTGAGAGACGCAAGACCCAACACGCTGGATGAGCTTAAGGCCGCTATCGAAGCATCCTGGGCCTCCATAAAACACCTCAGCAGTGCCACAGGCTGGTTGCCTCCATGCCACGCCGCATTGAAGCAGTCATTTCTGCAAAAGGATTTCCGACCAAGTATTGAGTGCATAACTGAACATAATTATTTGAAGGTTTACTTTTTTTGTATTAAAAACACTTTTCTTTTATTGGTCGGATGAAATATGCTAATTTTTTGAGATAGGATTTTTGGGTTTTCATGAGCTGTATGCCAAAATCATCAATATTAAAACAAGAAAAGGCTTGAACTACTTCAGTTGTGTGTAATGAATCTAAAATATATGAAAGTCTAATGTTTATCAGTACATTACAGAAAATAATGAACTTTATCACAATATGCTAATTTTTTGAGAAGGACCTGTATATATATATATATATATATATTTTTTTTTTTTTTTTTTAATCCAACAAATATTTTTATTGAAGATACAGCAACATACATTGCCAACAGTACATGTCAGTGTAAATCCAAAACACATCCGCCACTGAGGACAAGTCCAGAAAAATATTAAACACAATAATACATTAACAGATGCAGCTTACATAAAAAAGAAAACCAAACAGTTATTTTTGCATAATTCACAGACAAGGCTGTCACTTCTCTCGAGTATTCTGTCAATATACCCTGCAGAGATTAACCAAACTAGCCAGCATTGAGCCTAAATAGCCAATCCTTGGTCAAATCTAGTGGTGCAAACCCCGGAACATCCAACCACGGTGCCCATAACCTCTCAAATGTATGTACATTACCCCTATATTGGTAGATAAGCTTTTCCATTCTTAACAGTTCACCTATATTTTTAACCCATTCCCTCACAGTAGGGGGGTCCTCTGATTTCTAATGTACCATGATCAGCTTTCGTGCCTGGAACAAGGCTCTAAGTATAGCCTCTCTGGTGTGCACTTCCCAGTTGTACTCTTCCAATTTATCCAATAAACAAGCCTTTGGGTGTAGGGGAAGGCCACCCGAAACACTGAGTTGACCCTATGTACCACCCCTGCCCAGTAGGAATGTCATTTCGGGCAATGCCACAAAAGGTGTATGAGGTCACTGTGGTCCCGCTTACACCTTGTACGTGTAGATTCTGTTTTTAATCCCATCAAGTGTAGTCTGTGAGGAGTAAACTACACCCTAGAAGGATATACAGTTGATTTAGCCTTTTCGATACATTTAATGAGCACGTGACCACAGCCTTAAAGACCTCTTCCCATTGTCCACCTTCCAGATGGCCAACATCGCGTTCCCAATGTTCCATCACTCTCAGGGGATGCCGACTCAAGTAGGAATGTAAGAGCATGGCAAAACTTTGTGAAATAAATCCTTAGGATGAGTCGGCATCCCTAATGAGACTAAACAACTGAGTTGGCCATAAGTGCCATTCCGAGGATTTAGTCTGTGCATTAACTGCGTGTTGCAGCTACATATAATAAAAATGCATAGAAGGTGGTATATTGAACTTATTCTGCAAAGCAGAAAATGTCAGAAGTACCCCATTATTTAATATTTATTTAACCTCCCTAGCGGTAATCCCGAGTGTGGCTCGGAGTGAATTTTCATTACCAAAAGCGGTAACCCCGAGCCACACTCGGGATTGCATCGCAGGATCCAGGCAAAGTTACTTACCTTGTCCCCAGGATCCTGCGATTTCCCCCCGCTGTGTGTGCGCTGCCTGATCTATCACTATGCCGGGCTCAGTTCCCTGCGAGCGTCGCGACCCACGGGGACTGAGCTCGGTGCCAAATTCAAAAAGTGCAAAAAGCATAATACATACAGTACACTGTAATCTTACGGATTACATTACTGTATCAAATAATTTCACCTCCCTTTTGTCCCTAATGCTTTGTCCAGTGCCCTGCATGCACTTTTATATTATATATACTGTTCTTTCTGCCTGGTAACTTTTAGACCAGCTAGAAAACAGCGATACTAAATTACAATCACTTGCAGAATTGAGCGATAGCGATTTGTGGGGAAATTCGTCATCAAACACTGAAAGTAACGACAGCGACAATTCTGCAACTGAGCAAATTTCAGTGTTTTTGATTTAATTGCATTATTGAATACATTTTATTATTATTATATTGTTATTTGTTATAATTATTTATAGTTATTTATTATATTATAATTTATGTGTCAAACGTTATCATACCCGGGATGTCTACTAGACTCTTGTTTGGACAGATTTAAGTGAGTTATTCCTAAGAATTACAGGCTTACAATATAAAACGCCAAATTTCCATGCAAAACAATGTACCGCTTTCTGCATGAAAAATCAGACACAATCATACCGCCAGGGAGGTTAAGGTATGTTTCTCCATATGCTGTTAAACCTAGCCCCACACTGCAATTTCGCCAACTCTATATAAGTATCATTAAGCCATATGAGGCTAATGCCTTGTACACACGATCAGATTTTCCGTCAGGATAAACTCAGATGGATTTTTCTGACGGAATTCCTTTCAAGCAGTCTTGCATACACACTGTCACACCAAATTCCGACCGTCAAGAACGCGATGACGTACAACACTACGACGAGCCGAGAAAAATTAAGTTTAATGCTTTCGAGCATGTGTCGACTTGATTATGAGCATGCGTGTTTTTTTCTCCGTCGGTGTTCCATACAGACGGACGGAATTTCCGATAGAAATTTTTTTCGGCGGAAAAAAAGAGAACATGTTCTCTTTCTAACTCCGTTGGAATTTCCAAAGGAAAAAGTCCAATGGGGTACACACACGGTCGGAATATCCGATTAGAAAATTCCGTCGGACATAAATTCTGTGTAGCCTGTTACCTCGTGAAGGTACTTGGTCTTATTCCAGACCTTCTGAATGAGGTTATAGGTTGGGTAATGCTTGTGCAGTAATACGAAAGCCTGCGCTTAAAGAGCCTGTGCAATGGATCCCCTAAGGGTGGTGTGAGACATCACCGCCACGTAGGAGTTGCGCTCCGTGCCATCCAACTCATTCCCCGTGCACATGGTACCTAAGTAAAAATATTTTTAGTTGAGTGGGGAAGATTTAAAACTGCTGACAATGTTTTATTGCTGTCTGTATTTTCTTGTCTCAGTTACAACAGTACCCCTATTTCTTAAATGGGTGTCTTAGGTACTGGAAATGAGGGAAATCTCACCAATAGAATCACAGACAGTAATGAAAACCTGACTGAGATTGTAATTCTTTCCTATTATATCCCCTGTGCCCTCCAAAAAAATCTATTGGCTATAGGTAGGCTTTATTAATTACAACAGCCAAAATTTATGTGGGTGTAAGTGAGCCAGGATCCCAAGATTAAAATATTTTCTTTTTCTTGTGTGCCACGGCAAAATTGTTTTGCTGGAGGGTTGCTACTGTGTTCTCTCCATAACTGCAAAAATGTTATATGTTGATTGGTGAAATTTATCAAAATGTCATTTTAGGGTCCAGGGTTCATGACAGGTTTTTTTCTCCTTATTATATGCCATGGTTTTATAGCATGCACAGTTATTATTATTATCATACTGGTTAAACTTGATAGATACCGGTATACAACATGTTTTTTTTTTTAAGTTCTGTAGCTATAGTTAGAACTTTTTTAATATGGAGAAATTGGCTGCCATTTGATCATATTTATGGACTCTAGACAGTAAAGGTCCTAAAAGAGTTTACAACTCATTTTTAAAGAGGAAATTCCTACTTTTATTGGCAACCATTTATGTAAAATAAACACACATTTTCAAATAATTATAATTTGCTGGACGTGTAAAAACAAAAATGTGAAAAATAATCATTGCATGTTCTTGGTTATGTGCAGCTAAAAATAGGATTGATTCTCTGGGAGCAGAAAATGAAAACCTCAATAAAACTGCATACTTACGGTAATAAAATGGAAAAATAAAGGTGGACATACTACATGAGAGCTACACATGATGTGTTAGTAACTGAGGAACAAGGTTGGCTTAACCAGGGCCGGATTAACATAGGGGCTATTGGAGCTATAGCTCCAGGTCCCTTTCTGAAGATAAAAAAAAAATAAATTGACTTTGAAGGTTGTAGCTCGGTGACCAGGGGTCACAGAGACCCCACATTTGGGTAGGTAGCTGAAGACCTACCCTACCACTGGTTCAAATATGGGCCTGCTATCATTTATGGTTCCGGAGATACAGGGCTGCCGGGGCAGCCTGTCAGAAGCTACATACAGAGCGGACAGTTTCTTGTCAATTTTGTTTATTGAGTTTTGAAAGTTTTACAAACGTATCCATATGTGATAAACATAGTTACAATAAATAGTAGCAGGTAAAGAAAACATATATTTGATAATTGTGTCTAAATTGAGTTCCAATAGTAAAAAAAGGAAGACTTAAGTTTAACCTATGTTAACCCATAACTGGTATATCAATAAAGAATATGTTTGAAATAGACGTCAAATAGTTTACAAAACAGACATAATCATTATATACTATGGTATATTAATAGACACTATATAAAAAATAAAAAAAAAGACAATAGAAGTTTCTAATATACATATATTGTTGAAATAGTGTATATTAGAATGAAAAAAAAAAAAAAAAACATGAATATTTGTTGTATATCTAATAGGTCCATATGACTTCAATGGAACTCAGTAACTATTGTTTAATAAAAAATAAGGAGTTATTATCGAAGAACTCCGCTACTAGTTATATATATAATAATGGATATAAAAAGAAAAGACAGAATAAAAATAAAAAGTGGAAGAGAGAGAAAGGTAAAGGAAAGAAGAATAGAAGTCCTCGAGGTTTCTTATAATGGTAGTCATACATATGGGTACAGAGCAGACAGTTTAAATACAAGCTGACACACTCTGCAGCAGACTGAGAGGATGAGCTCACAGTGCTTATAATAATTATTTGTTTATTACTTATGGTAATTAACTCCTTGTCACCCAGACCAATTTTGACACTTCTCTTTTACATGTAAAAATATTTTACAAAAATTGCTAGAAAATTACTCAGAACCCTCAAACATTAAATATTTTTTTTTAACAGACACTAGGGAATAAAATAGTGGTCTTTGCAACTTGTTACACGGTATTTGTGCAGCAATTTTTCAAACGTGTTTTTTTTTTTTTTAAAGAAACTGTTTCATTCATAAAAAAAAAACACTAAAGTTAGCACAATTTTTTTTTGTATACTAAGCGATGCTTTAATTTTTTTTTTTACAGGTTACATGTTTAGAGTTACAGAGGAGGTCTAGTGCTAGAATTATTACTCTCGCTCTAACGATCGTGGCGTATGTAACCTGTGTGTATCTGGCTCTGATACTAGCCAGTGCCTAACCAGCCACTGACTAGTAACTCTCCCCAGCCTGTCCCCACACACCCTCTCACCTGCTGACCTGTGGATGGGGGAATCACTCCTGCAATGTTATTGTGTTCTGCCTGTGAATACAATGATCAGTGTTGCTAACTGACAGGCTGGTTGTACTCAAGTCGGTTAATAGGTTGACTTGTGTAAAACCAGCTAGCCCATACATAGATCAATTATGGCTGGTCTCTGCTTAATTGGCGTAATTTCAATCCATGTATGGCCCACTTAACCACTATGCAGTCCCTTAACATCCTTCCACAAACCTTTAAATTTTTCCTTCCCAGATTCCTTCATCCTCCTCACCTGTACATAGTGCCCACTGTCATACTCTCCACACTCCTCTCCTGTACATACCGCCCACTGTCATACCCTACACAATTCTATCCTATACCTAGCGCCCGCTGTCATACCCTTCACACTCCTCTCCTGTACATAGTGCCCGCTGTCATACACTTCTCTCCTGCACATAGTGCCCACTGTCGTACCCTCCACACTTCTCTCCTATACATAGTGCCCACCATCATAACCTCCACACTCCTCTACTATGCATACTGCTCACTGTCATACCCTCCACACTTCTCTCCTATACATAGTTTTCACCGTCATACCCTCCACACTCCTCTCCTGTACATACTGCTCACTGTCATACCCTCCATACTCCTCTCCTATACATAGTGCCCACTGCCCTACCCTCCGCACTTCTCTCCTATACATAGTGTCCACCGTCATACCCTCCATACTCCTCTCCTGTACATACTGCTTACTGTCCTACTCTCCACACTTCTCTCCTGTACATAGTGCCTACTGTCATACCCTCCACACTCCTCTCCTATACATAGTGCCCACTGTCATACCCTCTACACTTCTCTCCTATACATAGTGCCTACTGTCATAAACTCCTCTCCTGTACATACTGCCCACTGTCATATCCTCCACACTCTTCTCCTGTACATACTGCTCACTGTCTTACCCTCCACACACATCTCATGTACATACTGTATCATACCCTCCAAACTTCTCTCCTGTACATACTGCCCATTGTCATACCCCCGACACTCCTGTACATACTGCCCACTGGTATACCCTCCACACTCCTCTGCTGTGCATACTGCCCACTGTCATACCCTCCTCACTCCTCTCCTGTACATAGTGCCCACTGTTAGACCCTCCACATTCCTCTTCCTCACCAGCACATACTTCCCACTTTTAAACTATCCATACTCCTCCCCTATGTCTCTTACCCACAAAAACAGTTATTTAAAATTATACTGAATATCCTCAATGTTACCAGCTCTAGAATGGGCACACTTTTGTTAGTTCAACTAAAGGAAATCTTCTCAGTCCTCATATTTGTTCTGCCCCTTTATTAGTACTCATTTCATTTTGTGATTACTACTGTGATGTATAGAGGAACATAGGGAATGTCAGCTACTCTAAATATACCACTGGCAAAAAAAAGTGTCCCTGAAAATATTTTTGAAATGTTGGCAACTATGCACTTGGGAACTGCCTAAGGGCCACCGGGTCAGTAGGGGGCCCCAAAAGAGGCTCCAGGGATCCTGTGATATTAAAGCGGTAGTAAACTTTGCTAACATTACTACTTTTTAGAGGCCCTGAGGTAGGTTATGTCATAATGTACAAATATGCACAGCATATTAGAACATTAGGGTACACTTAAATTGTTAGACGGATCCCTCCAGTGCTGCGCTGTGATCAATCCGGCGGGGCCCAGACGCTTCCATATTCACCCGGTCTTCCTTCTGGGTTCTGTGCCTTCGGTCCCTTGCCTTGGCTGGGCTGCATTGATGTCATTCCCACACATGCTCATGCACATCCTCTCTCTCTCATTCCTCCTTTCTCTCTCATCCTCCCTCTCTTACCCCTCACCCCTCCCCTCTCTCATCCCCTCTCTCTCTCTCTCTCTCTCTCTCTCTCTCTCTCTCTCTCTCGCTCTCTCTCATCCTCCCTCTCTCTCTCTTTAATTTAATTTGTTATAACAAAACAATTTTGCATTTTTATTTATTTATTTATTATTTATAAAAGGCCCCACCAAAATCCTCAGCACCAGGCCCATGATGTTCTTAATCTGGCCCTGGTGCTAACTATTGTGTTCTACAAGCATCCTTTCAGCTTCTAAGACTTTCATCTTCAAAATACAATGGGGTTGATTTATTAAAACTGGAGACTGCAAAATTTGGTGCAGAGCACAGAAACCAATCAGCTTCCAGGTTTGTTTTTTTTTGTCAAAACTTAATTGAACAAGCTGAAGTTAGAAGCTGATTGGTACCATGTGCAGCTGCACCAGATTTTGCATCCTCCAATTTTAGTAAAGGAACCCCAATAACTGTGTGTGTGTTACCTTAAAACTTTGGGTACCCCACTACTGGCCCCACCTACATCCTGGTCTCGATTTTTAGCAAGGAATTCCCACAAAACCTGGCCTGGCCTGAATAGGAGAGTTCTGTGTCACCGGAACATGGCCCAGATGTCAAGCAAAAAATCTAACAGAGAGAAAAGAGACATCCATTCTCCTGAGAACATTAAGCATAACTGATGAAGTGAGAAGGGTTAATAGCCCTCAGGGCAGACCTTTAGTTTATATATGCTAGTGTCTATTGTTCCTGTAGGTGGTGGTATAACCTTACATGACTTAATACCTTTAAGATGTGTCCCACCCTGGATGAATAAGAGGGAAATGTAATACATTGTAGCTTAACAGTCCTTAGATGGGGTGACTGAATTCATCTTTTTGCAGGTTTTTTCATCTTTATTTTCACTTGGTGATCCTGATAGTAACACTGTACAGCATCTATGAAGAATCAGTATCATCACCCTTAAACAGGAAGTATGTTAGAACTACAGAACAGCACCCCCACTACTCATCTGGAGGGAGGGCTCTGTAACCCGCACAGAGAACTGGGCAGGGCTGATAACTGATAACAATGCAGTACAAATAGAGTTTATAGGAAGTTAGAAGATCACTGGATTTCTGGCAGAATCAGCAGATATGTTCTTGCACTTATTGAACATATACACCATATTATCAAAAGTATTGGGACACCTGCCTTTACACGCACAGGAAATTTAATGGCATCCCAGTCTTAGTCCGTAGGGTTCAATATTGACTTGGCCCACCCATTGCAGCTATAACAGCTTCAACTCTTCTGGGAAGGTTGTCCACGAGGTTTAGGAGTGTGTCTATGGGAATGTTTGACCATTCTTCCAGAAGCACATTTGTGAGGTCAGTCACTGATGTTGGACGAGGAGACCTGGCTCGTAGTCTCCGTTTCACTTCATCCCAAAGGTGTTCTATCGGGTTGAGGTCAGGACTCTGTGCAGGCCAGTGACGTTCCTCCACCCCAAACTCGCTTGTCCATGTCATGATGGACCTTGCTTTGTGCACTGGTGTACAGTCATGTTGGAACAGGAAGGGGCCATCTCCAAACTGTTCACCCAAAGTTGGGAGCATGAAATTGTCCAAAATGTCTTGGTATGCTAAGTTTCCTTCACTGAAACTAAAGGGCCAAGCCCAACCCCTGAAAAACAACCCCACACCATAATCCCCATGACTCAGGAGGGCAAGAAATTAAAATGGGCAGGCCCAAACACATGAAATTTACTATCACAATGACACTGACAGCAGCGTGCAGAAGCACAGAAGATGATGACACCTCATGTCCCCTCCTGAATCACAGTGAAAGTCCTTCTAAATGCCAGGTGGTCTCTTCAGTCCACTCCAGTCTAAACAGCACTGGTAGTCCTGCTCCCAGCTTGCCTTGTTCTCGACCCACACACAAGTCTCCGGCCTTAAAACAACCCCACACCATAATCCCCACTCCACCAAATGATTTGGACCAGTGCACAAAGCAAGGTCCATAAAGACATGGATGAGCGAGTTTGGGGTGGAGGAACTCGACTGGCCTGCATAGAGTCCTGACCTCAACCCGATAGAACACCTTTGGGATGAATTAAAGTGGAGACTGCGAGCCCTGACCTCACAAATGCACTTCTGGAATAATGGTCAAACATTCCCATAGACACACTACTAAACCTTGTGGACAGGCTTCCAAGAAGAGTTAAAGCTGTTATAGCTGCAAAAGGTGGGCCAACTCAATATTGAACCCTGCGGACAAAGACTGGGATCCCATTAAAGTTCATGTGCGTGTAAAGCAGGGATATGCAATTAGCGGACCCCCAGCTGTTGCAAAACTACAAGTCCCATCATGCCTCTGCCTCTGGGTGTCATGCTTGTGGCTGTCAGAGTCTTGCTATGCCTCATGGGACTTGTAGTTCTGCAACAGCTGGGGGTCCGCTAATTGCATATCCCTGCTTTACACGCACATTAACTTTAATGGCATCCCAGTCTTAGTCCGTAGGGTTCAATAATGAGTTGGCCCACATTTTGCAGCTAAAACAGCTTCAACTCTTCTGGGAAGGCTGTCCACAAGGTTTAGGAGTGTGTCTTTGGGAATGTTTGACCATTCTTCCAGAAGCCCATTTGTGAGGTCAGGGCTTGCAGTCTCCACTTTAATTCATCCCAAAGGCATTCTAACGGGTTGAGGTCAGGACTCTATGCATGCCAGTCGAGTTCCTCCACCCCAAACTCACTCATCTATGTCTTTATGGACCTTGCTTTATGCACTGGTCCAAATCATTTGGTGGAGGGGGGATTATGGTGTGGGGTTGTTTTAAGGCCGGAGACTCGCGTGTGGGTCAGGAGCAAGGCAAGCTGGGAGCAGGACTATCAGTGCTGTTTGGACTGGAGTGGACTGAAGAGACCACCTGGCATTGATTGCATATCCCTGGTGTAAAGGCAGGTGTCCCAATACTTTTGGTATTATAGTGTATAACAACACACTTTCAATGCTATATTTAACAGATAAAAAGGGAGCAAATATGAGATGTTCAATGCTTGGGTTTACATATATTTTAACTATGCATTTATTTTAGATTGCTTGAGAAAATTTAAAGAGCATACAAAATGAAATATTGGTGAATATTACACATGGTAAATTAATTCAGAGAAATACATTTGTACATCTTTTTTTTATTTTTATTACATAGTAGTAAACAACACCCCGGGATTCCACAAACCATTAGCAATGCATGGGTTAACCGAGTGAATAAAAAAAGTACGCTTACAGCACACATCAGTCAACAAAAATAAAATATATTTGATTTTCCTTTAAAAAGACTTCACTGAATGAGATTCTTAAAATTCAACGATTTGTAAACAGAATTCCGCTGTGAGGCTAACAAACGCTACACTTCATTCCCCAGGATTTCTATTTGTCTGATAGAACAACGAGATTGACTCTACATTGCGGCTAAATTTGAATTGATGATGGAAACAATGTTAGTAATTCCAGATCAAGCAACCCTTGTGTCTGGCATTTATTTGTGCTGTTTGGTTGTCAGGCCTGTCCCAGAGCCCCCTCTCATGTGACATGTCAGCTCCACCATCACACAGAAGAGAAATAGTGAATTCACTTTTACAGTTAGAGGAGCTGAGTGCTATTACCCGTGTATTTGTCACCAGCGCACGCCGTTCTGACTATAATCTGCCATCTGGATGGATGCTACAAAGTTAAGAGCCAGAGACATACATTTCTCAGTAACTACCTGCTGTCAGCTATTATTTTAAGGATCCTGTGATTTTCTTTTATTTTGACTAGAAAAACAAGCCAGCTGTAGTAAGAGAACAGGCACATCAGCTAGTCAGTCTCTGGCAGATATGTCACTGGCATTGACACCAGGAAAGGCATTATTCTAGAATAAAATTGATATGGCGAGATTGTGAACACGCTCCTTCTGTAAACAGTTTAAACAAATAAAAATATTAAAACCGGATAATTTTTTTTACAAAATATAAATACTATTGTAGCGGGGTCCTAAATTGAGGTTATGTTATGCCAAATTTAGGGGTGGCTTGAGTGATAGTTGGCTCAAGTTTTTCAATTACAGGACTCTGCCTTGCTGCTGCTTCACCTGGCTTGCAGTTCCCCTAAGTGGTATGAGTGGCGCTGTCACTTGTACTCGGGGGTTGAACCACAGGTGTTGGAGTGGCGATTTGGTGTCCTCTCTCGGCAGCTGTGCGGTGGGTGGGGTCGGCCTGCTGTGCATGCTGGGAGAGGATAAAAAAAGGGCCGGACACCATGATTCAGGAGGAGAAGGAGATCCAGGAGAGTGCGTGGCCTTCCAGTCCACGGGGCCACGTATGCCTCAGTCCCAGGCACCTTTAGTCCTGGGACTGCAACTCAAGCCCTGGGCCCAGCACCTTTAGCTGGAGCCCACTTCGGAAAGAAGAATCTCAGGGTGCTGCCTTGCGAGGAGACCCGTTCCTGGATGAGGAGGCTGGGGGAGGACCGTTCCGAAGGACTGGTGAGCCATCACAGTGAAGGAAGGGGCCCAGTAACTCTCCAGGGGGATGTCATCCATCCGGAACCCAGGGGCCTAACAATCTGGACCATCAGGAGGTTTGGGACATTATAGATCCTGTGGCAGAGGATCACCCAGACGCATCTATTAGGGATCTAGATTGACTGCTCGAGCTGCACGCCGGCTGCTAGCACCATAGGTGGCTATCCGGGTGAGCTATACCCACTCGGGACCGAGTGGCGACGAAGTCAGAAGTGCCTGAATGCTGTCTATCCTTTTAACACCTTTCTCTCTTCATGCAAAGAAAAATAAAGCTCTACGTTGGAGTGATATACTTGTGTGAACATTGGAGTTACTTGGGGTATAGAGACTCTGTCCTTGCACACTGAGGACAGAAACCAACTTTGAGGAGAACTTCGCTGCAAGACCCGTAGGTGAAACAAGTGTGCTTAACCTCTGCAAACCAGAGGGTACGGGCATGGTGGCACCTTGCGCCTTTTCCTCTCATGAGTGAGCCAAATAGACGGGAGGAAAGGGGTGAGGTCGCTACACGATTAATATATACATTTGTTTAGAATCAACATCCCAAAAACATTAGAAGCAAAGCTGTACTACATATACAGATGTTTGTGTATCTGTTTAGTTATTAACCACTTTAGGCCCGCCACCTGTATATTTACGTTGGCAGAGTGGCACGGACAGGCATAAGTACGTACAGGTACATCCCCTTTGGGATGCTGCCGTCTGCCGCTTTTCTCCGTGAGCCAGACCCGGGGTCCCGCGGACTCGATCGCCGCGGAGATACCCGCGATCGCCTCACGGAGAGATAGAGCAGGGAGATGCTAACGTAAACAATCATCTCCCCGCTCTGCCTAGTGACAATGACACTGATCACCGCTCCGTTTAATCGGAGCGGTGATCACTGTCATGTCACACACAGCCCATCCCCCCTACAGTAAGAAGCCCTCCCTAGGAAACACTTAACCCCTACAGCGCCACCTAGTGGTTAACCCCTTTACTGCCAGTGCCATTTTCACAGTAATCAGTGCATTTTTATAGCACTGATCGCTGTAAAAATGACAATGGTCCCAAAAAATGTGTCAAAAGTGTCCGATGTGTCCGCCATAATGTCGCAGTCACGATAAAAAATCGCTGATTGCCGCCATTACTAGTAAAAAAAAAAAATTATTAATAAAAATGCCATAAAACTACCACCTATTTTGTAGACGCTATAACTTTTGCGCAAACCAATCAATAAACCCTTATTGCTATTTTTTTTACCAAAAATATGTAGAAGAATACGTATCAGCCTAAACTGAGGAAAAAAATGTTTTTATATATATTCTTTGGGGATATTTAATATAGCAAAAAGTAAAAAATATAGCATTTGTTTCAAAATTGTCGCTCTATTTTTGTTTATAGCGCAAAAAATAAAAACCGCAGAGGTGATCAAATACCACCAAAAGAAAGCTCTATTTATGGGAAAAAAAAGACATCAATTTTGTTTGGGAGCCACGTCGCACGACCGCGCAATTGTCATTTAAAATCGACGCGGTGCCGAACCACAAAAAGGGGCCTGGTCTTTTACCAGCAAAATGGTCCGGGGCTGAAGAGGTTAATGTATACATATAGACCAAAACCAGGTTACATACACCTCAGTTTTCATAGCTCTGCAATACATAACATCTTGGAATTTTCCTTAGCCTGATAACACTCCAAATCCCCTACACATGTACATCAAAATTCTGACTGAAAATGCCTGGTGAAATAATGGTTAAATCCTTGATTGTCAACCAATGGTAATGCACTGCCAAGCCAGTTGTGCAATTATTTTTATTTTTTGTATAATCTTTATTTAAGACAAAATAGCATGTCATATCAAACATTTTCATATAGACAAAATCGTAAGCCAAGATGGACATTTATCACATGTAAGGTACAGATAATCAAACTTAAAGTTAAGATAAAATAAAGAAAGACTTCCTGAAGACGCCAATACGGCGAAACATATGTCAGAGAAGAGGAGCAGCCATTCCAGATCCTCATCCCACATCCAATCTAGGCTTTGCCTTTAGGAGAGACGCGGACTCCACGCTATCCCTCTAGGACTAGCCGGCTTGCATATGCTGATTACACCTGGTCCCTGGTTTGGCACTATAAGATGTGAGTGTAATCGCCATTTGTTGTTGTCATATGTCTTTATCCATTAAAATTACTACACTATGAGACCTATCTCTATGTCTTTTGTGGAGTAATTTTTCCAATCCTAGTTTCATCTCGAGGGGCCAGTGGAGCAGAACTGTGCTGTTAGTGGAATCTGTTGTTATTCCAGAAGCGCTGTTTGACCTTACTGTAAAAAGGGGTGAGTGGCCATCCATCTATTGAGCACTCGTGGTGAAGAAATAGAAAACTAATTTGAGCATCACTACTTGGTGTTGGGATTCATCATTATGGAATTTTAGCTTTGCTATTTATTTGTATTAATTTTGATTCACTGGACATTATTAGCGCCTCATCCTTTAATATATTTTTGCAGCATTTGGTGATTCGTTCATTTTTAAAGGGGCAGCTTATATTATGATTGTTGACTTATCTCACAGGGCGCCATTCACTGTTTTATATATTTTTTTTAAATAAAGGAAGAACAATGGTGGTTGTCTTACTAGGTAATATTGGGGCCAGTAGAGTTGCTGGCTGGTTGTTATCTGCTGAGCTCCTATTGAGGCTCATCAAATCGCACACCCGGCCCCCTCTATCCAGCAATACAATTGGGATCTTTACCTTACACTGTCACTTTGTGGACGCTGCGACCCCCTATACTCTTCAGACATTTATTTGGCAGATCTAGGGTTTTATCCTGCTGTAATACTCTTGTTCAACCTTTTAAAACTCCTGTCTTGTGGCGGCAAACCGGGAGGACACTCTCATCAGGTGTGGTGTTAGAGAACATTAGATCTTTGGCCCATTTCCCATATTATTTTAAGCTTTGTGACATGCACTTCTGATACAACCTCCAATATTTGGAAAATTTATTTTACTGTTAATTCAGGACACATCTGAAGAGGGAATCCCGAAACGCGTTAATTGCCTGTATCCCTCTCTCATTCTACACTCTGTTATGGCATATCTATAATATTTATACATGTTTCGTGTCTTTTTATACCTATGTATTAATAACATTTCAAATATTTATATTTTATATATTTTATATTTCTGTATCAGTGCCTATATAGTCACACCCTTTGAGGGAATTTCTCTTTTCGCATACGTTTAGGGATGATGGCACTCCATCCAATATAGCCTTATTCCATGTTTACTAGGTAATATTGGGGCTTTTTGCTTCGGGGAGTTAGGGAAGCCTCAGTGGTAATGATACCAATTAGCATATCCATACAGCTATAAAGAGATATATAAAGGGACCTCGGCATGATGGCCCAGCGGCTAGCACTAAGCCCACGAGTGCACCCGGGGAGGGGGGCCAAAATAGTCTCCAACTAACCTCCTCTGGCACTCCACCAATGGCAGGGGTACCCTGAGGCGAATGCTAGATGCTGAAGGGGAGAAACTGCGCCACCCTCCAGAGAGGGAGCCTCCCCCCCAGCGATAAGGTACTAGTGCTATATGACCAGCTCTTGCAATATTGTGTCATACACGTACCAAAGTCCGCATAACAAGAAGCATATACATTATTCCAAAGAATAAAAGAAAAGAGAAAAGAGAGAGAAGGGAAAGGAAAAGACTGGAGCATACCTGTAATCTTGCAGTGAATTTTCATGCCCACACCTAGTCCGTGCCCTAAGGTAGAATAAGTGACCAACAGAAATGGGGAAAATCGCTTTGCAATGAAGAGTGTATTTCGGTCCCCTATTGTCCTGGCTGCATGCATGTTCAAAGGGATGGTTCTGCCAATTCCACCAATGCTAAGTCCAAACTAGAGGACATGTGCCCTGGGTCAAAAAACATAGTCTATCCAAGGTGTCCAGACACTGATGAAGTGGTCGCAGGAGCCTCTGCATGTTGCTATCCAGTCTTCTGCTTCCCGGATGTCATACACCCTGCTAATCCACTCCTCCCGTGTAGGGACCCGTGTTTGTTTCCAGTAGATTGAGAGCAAGCGTCTTGCCGCATTCAATAAATGGGGCAGTGCGCTCTTCTTATATTGGCTAATTGGGATCGGCAATTATGCAATATAATTGGCCAATGCTAACATGCATAAAACTTAAAGTGTTTGTTACCCAAAATAAATAAATACATTGGATCCTGTTCCTTTAAAGCATGTTATACAGCACAGTGCTTGTGCTGTGTTATTGGGCCCCCTGTATCATCAGAAATACCTGGCTGATCCTGCCAGTTCCTGCCCTCCCCTTTGTAAACTGACCACGGTATATCATGGCTGCTGAGCCCTGACACAGTGGTCAGTTTAGGTGCCTCCATCATCCGAAGCCCTGCTCTTTGCTCTCCTGTGTCCTCCTCCCGCCTCCCCTGCCTGCCTGTCAGCTCTGTCCACTCCACGATCCTCCCCTCCTGCTGCTCTCATAATACAACAAACTTTCAGCAATCCCCTCTGCTATGTTAAGCAATGTCCTCAGTGTTTTTTTTTTTTTTAATGTCGCTGTGTACCTGCTTTCAGAGCACCGATCGGCGCTCACGTGACTGCCCACCTCTCTCCTCATCTCCTCTCCTCCTCCTGACTGATGTCAGCAGGGGTTTCTCAGCCCCACCCACTGGAGCTGTCAGGTTGAGAGAGGAGAGAGCCAGTCGGTCATGTGAGCTGCCACATTTGGCACCTTATGGGGGAGGGGGAAGCGGGTACCTGATTTTGACAGGTACCTGCTCCCACTTCCGGATGACTCTGCCGCAGCAAAATTATCCAAAAGTTCGGCCCCCCTCCTCCTTCCCCCGCCGCCAGGCAATTAACAAAGTGCAGCTTGCTTTGCGCATGTGCAGTAGGGAACTGGCTGTGAAGCCGCAAAGCTTCACTGCCAGTCTCCCTTAGCCGAGATGGCAGTAGCAGCACCTAGAGAGCCAATTGAAAAATTGTAAGTGTCTGAATATTAAGAGTCAGCCTTTACAGTATTTGTAGCTGCTCACTTAAATGTTTTTTTCTGAAGGAGCCTGGAGCTCCTTTCGGACACCAGAAAAAAATGCCCTAGTAGCAGGCCCCCCCTACACTATAAGACAGTCTTTCTCAACTAGGTTTCCTCCAGAGGTTGCTATGGCTGTGTTTTTCAGTGTGAACAGGACACATAGAAAACAGTTGTTTTATGTGTGTCCTACCGGTGACTGGCATTCTTCTAGTGTGGAAAAATGTGTCAAATGGCCCTAAAGAGGGGAAATCCTTCCCACTGACCACCAATGTAAGGAGCACTCTTCCCACTGACCATCATGCTAATGTACTGTGAGTTGCAGTTATAGTAGTTATTGGCAGGTGTTCCCTAAGACTGGAAAGTTATTTCAAGTGTTCCTCAGTGTTAAAAGGGTTGCTGTAAGGGTTAAATGCTCCTTAAGTCTAGGGGTAGAGGAAAAAGCTGTAATTCTTATCTAAAGCCCAACTCCGGGAATTTTGAAAATTCCTCCTTGATCTGGGGCTGCACCCAAACTGCAAGTCTTAACTGATCGTTTAGGTCTAGGGGGCATGGAAAGAAAGGTTTACTTTCCAACTCCTTCAATCTTTCTCTCATCCATGCTGCTAGATTGGTCCCAACAACGTCTTCTCCTAAATGCTCTTGTGGGTCTAAGGTCCTGACATCATCAAGACCAATGAATGATCCCTAGTCATACATTGGATATGATGATGCCAGGAGAGAATGGTGGAGCACCATCTGCTAGGACAGAGGGGGATCTCTTGTGGACCTAAACAAATAGTTCATCCTTGCAGTGTGGGTGCAGCCTCACTGCAAGGAGGAATTTTCCGATTTCCTGGAGTAGGGCTTTAATCCTCGTTCCAGTAGGCTTTTTCCATGCTGAGCGACTGATCCCCCAAAGGCCCTTCTCTTAGGCATTCCAGCTGGTGGTCACACTGTGATGTCATTATATACAATGAGGACCCACCAACAACCTGGTGCTTTGAAGAAAAGACGTGTGCTGGAAACTTCCCAGAGCAAGGAATAAGGTAACAATTACAGCTTATTCCTCTACCCCTAAAAGCATGTGGCTCCAAGGTTTTTTTTTATCAGCTTTAAGATTTGTACTTCTTCCAGCAGCTTCTGAAAGTGGGTTACATTTACTGAACATAATTCCTGATTCCAAAAATATTGCCTACAGCCACCTGGTACATCCTGCTGGACACTAGACTCCCCTGAGAGGCATTGATCATTCAGCTCAAGGCAGAGACCTCCCTCTCAAAGCAGCACCCCCTAGTGGGGGCCAAGAAAAGCTTAGTAAAAATAAAAATGGACGCTGCCATGTTGCTGCAAACAGGCTTTAGCTTCATCAAAGGTAACGTAAATTACTGTAATTTCTTCATAGGCTGCAAGGACAACGATAAATGTATTATCCATAATGGAAATCCATGCAAAATACAAAAGTTCATTAACCCTCCTGGCGGTTATCCCGAGTGTGGCTCTGGGTTAAATTTCAGTACCATTAGCGGTAACCCCGAGTCACAATCGGGATTGCATTGCAGAATCCTGGTACAACATTCTTACCTTGTCACCCGGATCCTGCGATGTCCCCCCGCTGTGTCCTCTGCCGGATCATCTGCCTGATGCTCTGTGTTCCAGGGTCCGTTCCCTGCGAGCGACGCGACGCATGGGGGCGGAGCACGGCGCCAAATTCAAAAAGTACAAAATACAGAACACATACAGTACACTGTAATCTTACAGATTGCATTACTGTATCAAATCATTTCACATCCCTTTTTGTCCCTAGTGCTTTGTCCAGTGCCCTGCATGCACTTTCATATTATATATACTGTTCTTTCTGCCTGGAAACTTGGGATTGTCCATAGCAACCAAAAACTGTTCCTTTACGTCAAAAGAGGTTTTAGACCAGCTAGAAAACAGCGATAATAAATTAGAACACTTGTACAATTGAGCGATAGCGATTCGTGGGGAAATTCATTTTATTATTATTATAATATTATTTTTTTTTTTAATTATTTATAGTTATTTATTATATTATAGTTTATGATTTTGTGTTTTAAACTTTATCATACCCGGGATGTCTACTAGACTCTTGATCGGACAGATTTAGGTGTTATTCCTAAGAATTACAGGCCTACAATATAAAACGCCAAATTTCTATGCAAAACAATTGTACCGCTTTGAGATTCAAAAATCTGACATAATCATACCGCCAGGGAGGTTACAGGAGAATTGTCATTTCCTGTGTTGGGACGGCAGTTCCAGGATATTCTACTGCTAAATTTGCAACATTGTCAGCCAACTGTGTCTCCCCATTTATCTAGGTGATGACATTATCACATCTCTGCATCCACTAGCACAGGGCTGTCAGCTAGGAATGCTGACTACACCCAACACACAATCTTCACTGTTCCTCCACTCCTCCCAGCACTCCTCTCTCATTAACCTCACTCACCTCCCTGACAAGAAGACCCAAGTATTGGTGAAACTGTGTCCAAAATGTACATATGAAAAAGTACAATAAACTGTTATTTATATGTTTTTTAGGAAATTAAAGGCCTTGCTGATTTGAAATAGTGATGATGATCTTTTTGTTAAATTGTTTTTGCAAACTTACGGTGCTGCGTGCTGACGTCATCGCGTTTACACTGACCCCGAAAGCGCAGGTGGACTACTTTTGCCGGTAAAAAGATTATTATTGGGCTTGTTTTACTACGAACGCATGTAAGTGCAATTGTAAATGTTTTAAATAAACAATAAGTGATTTTACACTATCATAACGCTTTGTTTCCCTATATACCTTGATTCTTGGTAATTGTTATGACTGGCCAGGAGACAAGCAGTGGGAGCTGAGTTCCATAGAAGTGCATTTCTTTATACAACATCCCATAGAGGGTTATGACTATATCTCTATCTCTAGAGCTAGGGGGGTGTATAGGATCCGGTAAGCGCCCCTATTACTTGAGGAGGTGGTGGTTCTCACAGAAGGAGTTTCTATTGTCCTTAGTGATGAATTTCTTGATGAAATTTGTTTGCAGATTTCTTTAAAGTGTAACTCCACTTTTGTACAGAAAAAAACATTCCCCTCTGGGTGTTCTATGTACATTGCAAGGATTATAACAACCTTTGTTGCAGAGTCCTACATTTTGTTATTCTGAAGAAATCACTGTTTGTTCCTCTGTGCCTCCATGTCGAGTGGGTCTAATGGGAGTGGTTTCTTAATTATCAATCAGCTGTACAGCTGCAGGGCACTAATGAAGAAATCTGCTGGGCTTGCACCAAAAATGACATTTTTGTTGCAGGGGATGCCTGAAATCTGACTTGTCTCTTAGGCAATGGAAAAATATGTATAGTTGCGCTAAACCTTGATTAAATAAATAGTATATTCCCAGGAACCATGAAGTTGAATCTGGCAAACCACAATATAACTCATCTAAATTGCGATGTAGATATAGAAAAATATGTGAATATTCATCTATAAATCAATTCATAAAGTGCAAAAAATTGGTACATAAAGTGCAGAAATATTAACAGCATGCCATCATTTCTTTAAAGTGTAACTCCACTTTTGTACAGAAAAAAACATTCCCCTCTGGGTGATCTATGTACATTGCAAGGATTATAACAACCTTTGTTGCAGAGTCCTACCTTTTGTTATTCTGAAGAAATCACTGTTTGTTCCTCTGTGCCTCCATGTTGAGTGGGTCTAATGGGAGTGGTTTCTTAATTATCAATCAGCTGTGCAGCTGCAGGGCACTAATGAAGAAATCTGCTGGGCCTGCACCAAAAATGACATTTTTGTTGCAGGGGATGCCTGAAATCTGACTTGTCTCTTAGGCAATGGAAAAATATGTATAGTTGCGCTAAACCTTGATTAAATAAATAGTATATTCCCAGGAACCGTGAAGTTGAATCTGGCAAACCACAATATAACTCATCTAAATTGTGATGTAGATATAGAAAAATATGTGAATATTCATCTATAAATCAATTCATAAAGTGCAAAAAATTGGTACATAAAGTGCAGAAATATTGACAGCATGCCATCAAGTGACCACATAAATAAGTTCATAAAGTGCAAAATTTGGTTCATATATTTCCAAGAAAGTCCATATATGACATCTGTGTTGATAAACACCCGTGCAAGTATCCAAGTGACAATCAAATTCTTCACTTAAAGACTGAAGACCGGAGTGAAATCCACCACCATTAGTAAGTGGATATGCTTACCAGAGCACCTTGGTCCCCTATAATGGAGGACCACAGACCGCATATAATAAATCCCAGCTGAATAATGATAGCCACTGTGTCCATAGGTTCATCGATCAGCACTTTCCACAATATTAAAGCCAATTGGATAAACATGCAAAGGAAAGAGGATGCCTCGATGGTGTAAAATCTTTGAGGTTTATTGTAAAAACTTGACACATAGGTAAAAAACTCACATTTAGATGAAAAAGGAACAGCCTGAAGTCTGTTGCGCCGGCCGGCCGCAAACAGACAAACCCGTCCGTGTGGAGATCGAGCAGTGGAGGGTGATGACGTCAGCACGCCGATCGTTCCGCTCTAAACGTTTCGTGATAGGTCACGTCGTCTCTTAGGCAGACTTCTGGGAATATTGGTGAGCCAAACACACAAGCATGAAATTATGTTTCTGGGTAGTGGTCAGTACACACTCTGTATACAGAGCAACTCCATGTAGCCATACTGAAATGTATTCTCGGAAAATTACAGAGGCTGCAGAACGAAAAGGAAAGGTAATTTTTAATAACATTCAATTACAATATGATTAGTGTCGCAATTATATGTGCTATATTATTTTTTCTTTATTTGCTATTTTTTTCCCCCACGAAAGTGAAGTTACCCTTTAATAATTGTCACTTTTTCATGTGGACCATTCTTACAACATGCAGTTATGATTCATTGAATGCTTTGGTTAGTCACACTATTTTGTTATAAGCACGTCTTTTTTTGTTTTACATTGTAATAACTGTTGTTATATCACATGGTTAAATCGCTGCTATATTTTACTTACTTTAGATATTATTGGCATTAGCGCGGTTTCTGTACTAATTTCTCCTTAAAATAAGCTGAGCCATGTCAATAGGGTAATCATTTATCTGTTCAAATTATTTTGTCTATCCTTTGATTTTGGATGTCTTAGTCAAGATAATGCATGCAGCACTATTGTGAAGACTGAAACCTATTACAGTGTGTATATTACTGATTCTATCTATTTATCTATCTATCTATCTACATATATGAGATGTCTTCTATACCTCTAAAAGTGGCCCTTATTTGGTTCTTTTGTTCACAACATGGAATGGGAGGGGTTTAGAGAATTCAATGTGGTTAGATCAAACATAGGAAGGTTTGGGGCTTTGGCAGATTAGGCCAAATCTTCAAATATCTGGCTTCTGTATGACAGGAGGAGGCATCTTAATTTTTATTGTATTTATATTTCCGCTCTAATAAATAAAATATTTCAACATAAACAGTGTTTGAATTGTTCAGTGATAAACAAAATCAAAAAGCAGGTCATCGGAAATTAAAAAATACTAAATTATTCTTTACACAATTACAAACATTAACGTAGTGTTTTGATTGCTTTTTTAATGCCTTCAATGTTAATTATAATTGCCAGCAGATGATCTTATGGGACTAATTAGTCTCATCTTTTAATTGCATTTTGAAATGAGGGCTACAATTTTTAAAATCATCTTCCAACTATAGCGATTTAATTTATAGGCTGAAAAAGTCTTCAAATTAAAATAAATATTATAAAATAATAAAACATTGTTTGAGAAATAAATGATGGTTCCGGATATAATTACTCTCAGTTAACCCATGTATATTAATTGTCATATATTTTCTATGTCATTCACTAAGCTTCTGTTGTAATATATTATTTCAGACATTATACACCAAAATATAGAATCAAAATTAAGGATTCTTTGGGTAAGTACAGGAATCCTCTGTGTGTTTAACATACAACACAGTTTTGGATACCATAGTTGTGTATTTACTATAAACTTAAAATTACATTTTTCTTCCTTTAAAAAAATAAATCCAATTTTAAGTTTATATTAAATACACAACTATGGGATCCGAAACTGTGTTGTATATTAAACACACAGAGGATTCCCTGTGCTTGTAATAAAATAGATACATAGTCATACAAGTGGCATGTATTATATCAAGCACATTTTAACTCATAGTCTAGATAGGTGGATAGCACAGTGGCTAAATCATTTGCTCTTTTGCATTTCAATGCCAGGACCAGTTGTTCAGTTTGCCCCAGGAAGACAATCAGCATGGAGTTTGTATCTTCTCCCCATGTCTGAGTGGTGTTTGTCTGCATGCTCCAGATCCCTCATGCCGTCTGATTGACCCTAATGTGTATGTGTTTGATTGTACAGCATTTGTACGGTTATTACACCTCAAGCATCTTGATGGGGGTAAGCATTAATGCAAATCTTTTTCTGAACTGTGTCGTTGACTAGTGCTATATTAATATGTAAAATCACAAGACGAGTAAGCATTCCATAGTTTTCACAGTAAACCATCACATAGTTGAACATAATTCAGTGATAACTGGCTTTTACACAAAATTGGTCCTAGTATGTGTATGTATGTCCTCCTTTGGGGACAAGGTCTGGTGTGAAAGGTCAATGCATTTTTCAGCACTATGTGCATGAATAAAATATGTCATTAAAATCACCAGTCCCCCCACTGGGCCAAATATATATGGCCATAAAGAGCCCTACTGTGTATGGAGAAAGTTCTGTCCTGTTCCATCTCACCTTGCAAATCCCATTATTTATTTCAATAAATAAAGAGACTAGAGTGAGGAGCATAAGGTGATAGTCTAGAGCGGGGGGTCTCTAAACGACGGCCCTCCAGTTTTTCAGGAACTACAATTCTCATCATGCCTAGTCATGTCTGTGAAGGTCAGTATTATAATGCCTCATGGGACGTATAGTTCCGCAACAGCTGGAGGGCCTTCGTTTGGAGAGCCCAGGTCTGTAGCTCAATCTTGCAAGCTAAGGTTGAGATTTATGTAATAGAACAACCTAGGATTCGGGCTCCGTAGAAGTTGCTTAACCACTTCAGCTCCAGAAGAATTACCTTCCTTCCTGACCAGACCATTTTTTGCTATGCGGCACTGCGGTACTTTAACTAACAATTGTGCGGTCGTGCAACTCTGTACCCAAATAAAACATTTTAATAATACATTTTTCCCACAAATAGAGCTTTCTTTTACTGGTATTTTTATCACCTATGCATTCTTAATATTTTTTGCTCTATAAACAAAAATCTATTTAAAAAAAAAAAAAATGTTACTTTCTGCTATAAAACATATCCAATAAAAAAAAAAAAAAAAAATCTTTATCAATTTAGGACATTATTCCGTAGCAGGCATTCTGCTACAGATTATGTAGCAGGTCTTCTGCTACATATTTTTGTTAAAAAAAATCCCAATAAGCGTATTTTGATTGGTTTGTGCAAAAGTTATAGCGTCTACAAACTATGGGATATATTAACCACTTGCCGACCGCGCCATGTACAAAAGACGTCCACAGCGCGGTCGAGTTATCCAGGGTGGACGTCCCAGGGACGTCCTCCCAGAATCTTGCTCCCGCGCGCCCCCTGGGGCGCGCTCCAGGATATGACCGTGACCGCCGGGTCCGGAAGACCCGGCGCATCACAGATCACGGTAGATGGCCGCTAATCGCGGCCGTTTACCACGTGATCGCCCCGTCAAATGACGGAGCGATCACTTGTAAACAGACCGGCGTCATGTGATGACGCCGGTTCCTCCCTCCCCTCTCTGTACCGATCGGTACAGTGTGAGAGGAGAGGGGAGGGAGCGGATCATGTCACCTCCCTCCCCCATGTCAGCTGTGGGCTGGATCTGTGACAATTGCAGTCACAGATCCAGCCATCCATCCATCCCTGCTCAGCCATCCCTGCGCAATACTCTGCCAATACTCTGCAATACACCCTGCCAATACTCTGCAATACTCTGCAATACACCCTGCCAATACTCTGCAATACTCTGCAATACTCTGCAATACCCTGTGCAATACTCTGTGCAATACTCTGCAATACCCTGTGCAATACTCTGCAATACCCTGTGCAATACCCTGTGCAATACTCTGTGCAATACCCTGTGCAATACTCTGTGCAATACTCTGTGCAATACCCTGTGCAATACCCTGTGCAATACTCTGTGCAATACTCTGTGCAATACTCTGTGCAATACTCTGCAATACCCTGTGCAATACCCTGTGCAATACCCTGTGCAATACCCTGCCCAATACCCTGCCCAATACCCTGTGCAATACCCTGCCCATACTGTGCAATACCCTGCCCATACTCTGCCCATACTGTGCAATACTCTGCCATATTCCGCAATACCCTGCCATACTCCTCAATACCCTGCAATACTCCTCAATACCCTGCAATACTCCTCAATACCCTGCAATACCCCTCAATACCCGGCAATACTCCACAATACCCGGCAATACCCCTCAATACCCGGCAATACTCCACAATACCCGGCAATACTCCACAATACCCGGCAATACTCCACAATACCCGGCAATACTCCACAATACCCTGCAATACTCCACAATACCCGGCAATACCCGGCAATACCCCGCAATACTCCGCAATACCCCGCAATACCCCGCAATACCCCGCAATACTCCGCAATACCCCGCAATACTCCGCAATACCCCGCAATACCCGGCAATACTCCGCAATACCCGGCAATACTCCTCAATACCCGGCAATACCCCGCAATACTCCTCAATACCCGGCAATACTCCTCAATACCCTGCAATACTCCGCAATACCCGGCAATACTCCGCAATACCCGGCAATACTCTGCAATAACCACTTCCCGCCCGCCGGCCGTCATATGACGTCCTTAACTTTATGCGGGGATATCTGAATGATGGGAGCAGCTACAGGCATCATTCAGATATTCGCTTTTTCAGCTGGCGATTCCCTACACCATAAAAACAATCATAGCGGCTGTTCCACTGCTTGATCGCTCTTACGGAAGGTGAGAGGGGATGCCCCCCCCCCCCCCCGCTGCCCTCCGGTGCTTCTACCGACTCACCGCTATGATCAA
The DNA here is from genome assembly GCA_029206835.1 of Rana muscosa. Taxonomy (NCBI): domain Eukaryota; kingdom Metazoa; phylum Chordata; class Amphibia; order Anura; family Ranidae; genus Rana; species Rana muscosa. The sequence continues at coordinate 275,419,578 of CM055123.1, forward strand.
AGCCAAGATTGTTTTTTTTTTGTTTGTTTTTTCAGGCTTCCCAGCCTAGAGGTGAGATGTGGGGTCTTATTGACCCCATATCTCACTGTAAAGAGGACCTGTCATGCCATATTCCTATTACAAGGGATGTTTACATTCCTTGTAATAGGAATAAAAGTGATAAAAAAAAAATTTGGGGCGGAAAAACATGTCAAAGTAAAATGAACAATAAAATATATATATTTTTTTAAAGCGCCCCTGCCCCCGCGAGCTCGCATGCAGAAGTGAACGCATACGTAAGCCCCGCCCACATATGAAAACGGTGTTCAAACCACACATGTGAGGTATCGTTGCGAACGTTAGAGCGAGAGCAATAATTTTGGCCCTAGACCTCCTCTGTAACTCAAAACATGTAACCAGTAAAAATATTTAAAGCGTTGCCTATGGGGATTTTTAAGTAGCAAAGTTTGGCGCCATTCCACGAGCGTGTGCAATTTTGAAGGGTGACATGTTAGGTATCTATTTACTCGGCGTAACTTCATCTTTCACATTATGCAAAAACATTGGGCTAACTTTACTGTTTTTTTTTCTTTTAAGCACAAAACAGTTTTTTTCCGTAAAAAACGCGTTAGAAAAATTTCTGCGCAAATACCGTGCAAGATAAAAAGTTGCAATGACCACCATTATATTCTCTAATGTCTTTGCTAAAAAAACATATATAATGTTTTGGGGTTCTATGTAATTTTCTAGCAAACAAATGATGATTTTTACATGTAGGAGAGAAATGTCAGAATTGGCCTGGGTGCTCCAGAACGCCTGATGGTGCTCCCTGCATGTCGGGCCTCTGTATGTGGCCACGCTGTGTAAAAGTCTCACACATGTGGTATCGCCATACTCGGGAGGAATAGCAGAATGTGTTTTGGGGTGTAATTTGTGGTATGCATATGCTGTGTGTGAGAAAAAACCTGCTAATATGACAATTTTGTGGAAAAAAAAAAAAGAAAAAAAAATCTTGATTTTTGCAAAGAATTGTGGGAAAAAATGACAACTTCAAAAAACTCACAATGACTCTTTCTAAATACCTTAGAATGTCTTCTTTCCAAAAAGGGGTCATTTGGGGGGTATTTGTACTTTTCTGGCATGTTAGGGTCTCAAGAAATTAGATAGGCCGTCAGTACTTCAGGTGTGATCAATTTTCAGATATTGGCACCATAGCTTGTGGACTCTATAACTTTCACAAAGACCAAATAATATGCACCAATTTGTACTTATTTTTACCAAAGATATGTAGCAGTATAAATTTTGCCCAAAATTTGTGAAGAAAAAATACTAATTTGCAAAATTTTATAACGGAAACAAAGAAAAATTCATTTTTTTACAAAATTTTCAGTCTTTTTTCTCTTATAGCGCAAAAAATAAAAAACCCAACAGTGATTAAATACCACCAAAAGAAAGCTCTATTTGTGTGAAAAAAAGGACAACAATTTCATATGGGTACAGTGTTGTATGACTGAGTAATTGTCATTCAAAATGTGAGAGCACCGAAAGCTGAAAATTCGTCTGGTTAGGAAGGGGGTTTAAGTGCCCAGTTGTCAAGTGGTTAATGGAATTATTTATTTATTTTTTTTACTAGTAATTGCAGTGATCAGCGACTTATAGTGGGACTGCGATATTGCAGTGGACAAAATGGACACTAACTGACACTTTTGACACAGTTTTGGGAACCAGTGATACTAATACAGTGATCAGTGCTAAAAAAATATGCACTGTCACTGTACTAATGACACTGGCTGGGAAGGGTTTAACATTAGGAGGGATCAAAGGGTTAACTGTGTTCCTAGCTGGTGTTTTACTGTAGTCGGGGAGGTGCTTTGAATAGAGGAAGGTATAAATCCGTGTGCCTGCTTTTCAGGAACACAGGATCCATGCCTTCCTTACTGACAGAACGAAGATCTGCCTTGTTTACATACATCGCCTTTCTGCCTGTGTCCTGAACAATCAGCGGGTGCCGGCGGACATCGGGTCCACGGGACCTGCTGATCAGCTCCGCTGTCTGAAATCACATCGGGAGTGGGCCTCTGACGACGCGCACTCACGCCCGATACCCGGAAATGCAGGATCACGTATATATACGTGATCCTGCGCTGCCGCCCTATAGCAGTAAAAGTGCTATAGGGCAAGTCGGCAACTGGTTTTAAAGATAGGTTATCCAAACGTTAAAATTTGGTCATAGAAATGTTTAAAGCGTAACTCCACTTTTGTTGAGAAAAAAACATTCCCCTCTGGGTGATCGATGTACATTACAAAGCTTTTAACAAACTTTGTTGCAGATTCCTACCTTTTGTTATTCTGAAGGAATCCCTGTTTGTTCCTCTGTCCTTCTGTGCCGAGTGAATCTTATGGGAGTGGTTTCATAATTATCAATCAGCTGTGCACCTGCAGGGCACTATTGAGGAAAGCTGCTAGGCCTGCATCCCTTTAGCTGTGATTTCCTATTGAGAGTGTAGCGCCCCCCCCCAATATTTGGGGGCGCTATGTGAAAATTTAGGGGTAGTCTGAGCCGGTAGTTGGGCTCAGACCAATCAATGATTTAATATTGCTTCTGCTCTGGGTGTGATACTGCCTGGCAGTAGGGTTCTCCGATGCCTGTGGGTGGCACTGTCACCGCCGGCATAGGTTAACCTATGGGGGGTATCACAGCACCTTGAGTGTTCCCTCTCTGCAGCTGTGCAGGGGGCGTGGTCTACCCGCTGTGCATGCTGGGAGAGGGTACATAAAGGGTAGACGCCATTAGGCGTGAGGCGATTCCAGGGGGACTCCAAGGCGCAAGGGGGGACCTCTGGTCCCGTGAGTGTGCCTCGTGGCCCGCATGGCACGAGGTGCGCTAGTGTGTTTAGGCCTCTGGCACCTTCAGCCCGAGGTCCTGTTGCTGCATCGTAAGCCCAGCTACGCTGACAGGGGCCTACGCTTCAGAGAAGGATCCCAGGCTGCCCGCTTGTAGGGGGCCCATCTTTAGGAAAGGAGTCCAGGGGAGGATCGGTCCCAGGAGATTAGCTATCTTGGGGAGAGGCCTGGAAACTCGCCAAAGAGGGATTTATCGTCTCTGACATCCGTGCTCCATCCCGGCTGCTAGGACCGTTCTCATAGGGACTATCCGGGTGAGCAATGCCCACTCAGGCTTGAGTGGCGACGAGTATAGATACTGAACTTTAAGTGTTGCGTGCCTGAACCTTCCCCTACTTCTCTCAACTTCCTACTCTCTCTCTTCAAGTTGATTCAAAGAAAAAAAGAATAAAGCCTTACTGATTAGGTTTTACTCATGTGTGGACATTGGCCTTATTCTAAGGATTTTTACCTAGACAACGGAGCTAAGGGATCCACTCGAGAGAGGTAATTGCCGCAGACCCAAAACAAAACCAGCCGGTCCCTTAAATGGGGGTAAGTGCTACAAGAGTATTTAATCAAAAATTGCATTTTTGTTGCAGAGGATGTCTGAACTCTGACTTGTGTCTTATGCCCGGTACACACGATCAGACAATCGTACGAAAAATACCGCTTTCGAATCGATCGTACAATAATCGGATCGTTAGTACAGAGCTTTTGACAGTTCATCCGATATTATTTAATCGGACGTGTACGAAATTATTTTGGGCATCGTACGATTTTCGTTTAATCAGTACAGCTGTCATTCGAAAATGCAAAACAAATGCATTACAACACATTACATCACTTCCGAATTTTTATTCTGTCGTACGAGAATTTTCGGGACTTTAGTAAACTCTTCAGATTTGATCGGAGATTAGCATGCAAAAAAAAAACAGATGATCATTAGTCCGATAATCTCATCGTGTGTACCGGGCTTTAGTGTAGACTTCTGGGAAAATCAGTGAGCCAATCACAAAAACAGGAAATGATGTTTCTGGGAGGCGTTCTGTACACATTCTGTGTACACAACACTTCCGGGTTGCCATATTGCAATGCATTTTCAGAGAACGACAGAGCTGTAGACTGAAAAGGAAAGGTATTTTTTTTTAATAACGTTCAATTACAATATGACTTGTGACGCAATTGTATACGCTATATTATTTTTTTTTATTTGATTTTTTTTCCCCATAAAAGTGGAGTTACCCTTTAATCAAATCTTTAAAGATCATGTCATTAATTCATAAATGGTACAAGCTTTTTATATACTGCTAGTTATAAAGTGTCATAAAACACTATATACTAGCCATAAAGATTCATAAGGCAGTGTTAGCAATACATAAAAAGTCTCTCTTTACTTAATCTCGAAAAAAAACAGCAAACTTTTTGTAAGGAAAAAACTCCATAAAGTTCACCAATGCAAAAATATTCAATCAGTGTTCCAGACAAAGATTATACAAAAAATTCAGGAAGGCTGCCACTGTTTGGCATGATAAAGGTTCTCATTGGATCAAGGTATCATCAGTGCTGACTGCTGAATGTTGGACGGATGTTGGAGGCAAGATCTTTGCTTGATTTGTGCGCTTAATGACAAGAGTTCAATCGCAGAACATGTCTGCATGACAAGCGCTTCATCTACAGATCAGCACAAAAAATCTCATATGCAAGCTTAATTTACATCAGAGAATAATTATTTCTAATTAAATTTCATAAATAACCCTAATTATCAATGCGGTACTAATAGAGACCAGCAATGATAAGATATACAAAAACCTTGTACATTAATAATTATCTGGGGCAATCTATGCGACCTGTCATCGAAATCAATTTTCTGGATTATTTTTTAATTGACACCCGGCACAGAGATACCTGCGTCACATGAGGCTAAAATACACATGAGCCGAGTTTGAACATGTCACCAGCCATTTGTCATCTTTTCTGGACGGAAGAGAAAAAAATGGCAGTTATTTTCAAATGTAATTTCCAGATAGTAATCTCATAGAGACGGACAATCCATCGCCACTCGGAGGGAATACACATCAAGCTGCGAATCCTAATTTATGTAATGACATGGACTTGGGTGCTGATTAGCCACCTTATCAGGCCTGTAATAAAGGCTGAATAACCCAGAGTTTATCTTTCATTTATCTGAAGACATTCTGAATATTATCACAAGATTGTAATGTAATCATTATGCGGCACGACGAGTGCAGGCCAGTACACTACATCGTCAATGTCATAGGACTGTCATAGTTCATCCTGCTTACAGTAATTTGCTTGCTCCTTGCACCGTCTTACAATTTTTCAGTTAAAAGTCTCATGTACTCCGAGTAAATGCTATGTGATCATTTACAATTTCGTCAAGTGAGGCCTGACAGTGTCAAGAAGACAAGTCTATGCTGTACACAGCGTACTGCTAAATATTTCTTATTCACAATGATTATCTTTAGAGATAAGAATAAACTCTATTAAAGAAAATAAATGGAGTATTGCTATGCAAAATGATACAAATAAGCCATCAAAAACACAGGTTACCAGGTGAATTCACCCAAACTATATATATATATTTTAAGTTGCTGGATAGATAAACCATCTAACGGTTTCTTATATCTCTTGGGGACTCTGGTGGTTAGATGTCTGTACAAGAATTTCTAGACCTTCACACCTCCCATGGCAGATACGAGTCTCCACCACTCTCCCTCTTGTATCTTAAATTTTTTTTATGCTATGTAAAAAGAAATATGATAAATGAAAACATGACCTCCTGGAGTTCCTAAGAGATGTAAGGAACCAAGAGGAGACTCAATCCACCATAGTCCACCTGAACTTATAATAATTTTTTGGGGTCTACTGATCCTTTAAAGCGGGGGTAGGCAACCTGGGGCCCTCCAGCTGTTGTGGAACTACATTTCCCATGAGGCATTGCAAGGCTGGCAGGATCACTTTTTGGCTCTGAGGAAGAGGGTGCGCCCTCGCAACGCGTCAGCCCTAGCTGTGAACTCTGGTGTCTGGACTCTCCGGTCATCTGGTTCCAGTAGGAGGCAATCCCCTTTGATGGAATGATTATGTGCCTACTATTATACTTGCTTTGTGAGTATTTTTAATCTTTCAACTTACTTTTAATAAAACCTAGCCATAGATAATGCACTAGGTCGGTGCGCCTTCTTTTTTTCCTTTTACATTTTAGTCTTAAAGAATACCAATTATTCTGAAGGAGGGCAGCAAGATTCCTGGTCATTTTCCTACGGAACACTCTGGTTGTGTCACTAAGAGACTGTACTCCTGAGCGCAGGAGACTGTTTGTGTGTCTGTGGAACTACATTTCCCATGAGGCATTGCAAGGCTGGTAGTTACAATTATCCCCGGAGGCATGATAGGACTCGTAGTTCTGCAACAGCTGGAGGGCCCCAGGTTGCCTATCCCTGCTTTAAAGTCAACTTTTCTCCACTATGGCCAATATTTACTATGGAAGAGTACATATAGCAGGAAATTTTAAATATTATTATTATAATTTTTATTATACAGGATTTATATAGCGCCAACAGTTTACGCAGCGCTTTACAATAAAAAGGGGGGCAGTACAATTACAATACAGTTCAATACAGAAGGAATAGCAGGGCCCTGCTCATGGAGCTTACAATCTAAAGGGAGGGAGAGGTGGTACAAAAGGTAGTGGGCTACAGGGGATGATCTGATGGAGGGGACTCAAGTACAGTTCTTAGGTGGAGGTGGGATAGGCTTCCCTTAATAAGTGCGGTTTCAAGGATCGCCTAAAGGCGGACAGGGTAGAAGTTGACCGGACATACCGTGGCAGGGAGTTTCAGAGGATGGGAAAGGCTCTGGAGAAGTCCTGGAGGCGAGCATGGGAGGAGGTAACAAGGGAGCTAGAGAGCAGGAGGTCCTGGGAGGAGCAGAGAGGACGATTTGGGCGATATCTGCAGATGAGATTGGTGATGTAGCTGGGGGCGATGTTGTGGATGGCCTTGTATATTGTGGTTAGTATTTTGAATTTTATATGGTGGGGTAGGGGAAGCCAGTGGAGAGATTGGCAGAGAAGGGCAGTAGTCACGGATACAGTATATATAACTACGTTTAAAGAAAATCAACTCAAACTTCAAGTTATAATATGCCCAAGTATTCTAAATGAATAGTATGTGCCCTTTATTAGCTTATCATATGTGCATTCTGCTACTCAGTATGCAGTCTATATGCCAAGATATCCTTACTGCAGTCATGTCTATAAGCTAAAACTGTTGCCATAGCCCTCTGACATTTTACTACAGCCACTCCCCTGCCAAATGAAGGTTTCCACAGTCTCACACATGTTCTAAAAAAACTTTCTACCTACCTCCTATCTCCTAAGTATCGCTTTTGGCCAGTAAGTCTGCCCACCCAAGCGGCCCCCTTTTCCATCATACCACATGTCTCCCCCATTCCAATGTCATTTTTACTGCAATGCGCTATGTTTACAAATCAAAATTAATTATTTCTGTACTCGATTATGGATCACTTGCCTCATATAAAGTCCCAATCCCCCCTTCTATTTCACCCACCCCAGCAATGTGCCAATAGAGAGGCTTAGAAAACAGGAAGGGGCAAGGGTTTCCACTCACTGACCCAGTAAGTTTAGGTATTTCAGTGCATCTTGGCATTCTGTGCATTCGGGGGCGGGGGGTGCTTACACTGAGGGAGGTCAGGGTGGAATGGGGTTTTAGGTAGGCGAGGTAAAAATGAAAGCCCTGTTTGAGTTAATGATTTTAGGCTGTTAAAGTTATTTTTTAAGGATTAAAATGTATAAATAAAAGTTGACTGTTGGCACCATCTCTAACAGTGATTTATTTGGCCCAACCCTGTACCTGTCACTTTTGTTGGACAGATAGATCTAGGGGAGATTCAATTAATATACAATGACAACATATAAAATAAAGTAAGGAAATCATATACTAAATGTTAACATTATTAGAATTCCCAGAATACAATTTTTCTGTGATGGATGCCCTCTCACACACTACGGAATTTCTTTTTTGGCTTACTGCTGAGCAATGGTCGCACCTGCCTCCTGCTGGACGCGTCAGAGGAATATATGCAGAATGCAAAGGCAAGTATCCCCCTGGCTCTGTCTCTGAGTTTTGCTTGACTTGCCCTATAAATCAATTTGAAGTTGGCATCCTATAGGCAAATATAAATATTTACCAGCGTGTCACATCGACTGAATAATTGTCCTATCAGTTTTATATAAAGCTGGTCAGTTTTGAGATAACGCAGTTAAAAGTGTAATATGCAGAAACACCTTGAATGAATACCTTAATTGAACCTAAAAAACTAGCAGTAGTTACTATTCCCTTGACTGTAAGAGTTCTGTATGGATTCACACCATCATATACTGTAGCACATTATAAAAATTAAAGCACAACTGCAGAGCCATTAAAGCCAGTAAGCACCCAGAGTGTGTGTATAGACTTCCTAAGTTAATATTTATCATGGCAGAAATTGTATTTTAGTCTGAAGCATGAAAGTGAAGGATCCTTATGTTTCAGCCGACCTCCATTTATTTGCTTAATGTTTTTAGAGCAAAGTAATGGTAAAGGATGTGCATTGAGCTCTGTTTGTGTATAATTCATTTACAGCCACTTTTCCAATAAGACACCACATTACATTATTTATTAGTTGGTTGGAATGTTCAAGCTTATTTTCGCAGTGGAATATTTTCTTTACATATAAAGCTGTATAAAGAGCTAAAGAGCTATAAAGAAAAGTTTATATATGTTCCTGTCTAGTTGGTATAAAATTACCCAAATGTGCCCTAAAGGTAACCCATGTGAATAGAAATAAGGAAAATTCAGTAATTCCATTTTTATTTTTTTCAAAGGTGAAGTCTAGGGAGCTGTCGTCCTGGTCCTGACCTCACTGCTTAGTGAGTATCCGATCCAGAACATGCAGATAGCAAGTGAAGTTCGGTAAGTCCTATCACACATACTGTTTCTAGCTAATACTGTAGATCTATTTGGAAGTGTGGATTGAGCTCTGTTTGCTTCAGGACCCTGAGCAAGCAGAGCACAAATAAAGTGAATGCTGGAAGGAGAGATGATCACGTGACTTGTCAAAGTCATGTCACCAGTATCTCTTTCGATCACAGAATCAAAGCTCCCATATATGTCTGTAGGGATCTCAGACTAATCATGGGTCCTATTTAATATAATTATTATTATTATTATTATGTAGCGACCTCACCCCATCTCTTTCTTCTAGGGGTATCACACACGCTAGGGTGAGATGCGCTACGGCCCATGTCCTCCCCATAACTATGGATGAGGTGAAGGCCAGTACCAGATATTTCCTCGGGCCTGTGTGCTTCTGTAAAGGATTAAGTCCTGCTGTGCCAACACTTCCCTCTGCTCCCATTAACCAGAGTTCCACACACCGATCACAGTCCAACTCTTGTTTTATTGCATATCTCACAATAAACAGTGCTTCAGTAGCCAACTGGTTGCGACTTGATAACATTTTGATACAGGGGATGAGCAGGTCGAGGCACTGTCCTGTTTGTCAGCTAAACCACTGCGATCTCGCCAGCGGTTACTATAGCCTTAGCTAGAAAGGACTTAGAACTTGGGAGTCTCTACCAGCGACTCAAGAGAACATAGATAGGAGTACCTTCGCTGCGTTGTGGCCCCTGTCAGGGGAAGATGTCCCTCCAAGGGAGTTACCAGAGGCCCATCCGTCACTGGGTTGATGCTGCTCCAGACTCTCCGAATGGGTAACCTCCCCGGCCTCCTCACCTCAGACATGGGCCCCATCCACCTCAGGGACCCTCAGACTTCTCCACCCTCGCGGGACCCAGTTGAAGTCACTGGGCCCCAGGCCTCCTGGTTTAGTACCTCACCCCAGGCTGAAGGTGCCTGGGATGGACTCCAACTCCATTCCGGTCAGGCCTAGGGCACCTGAGCCGGAATCCGGACCCGCCCGCACCCAGGCCTAAGGTGCCTGAGTGCGTGAAGAAGAACCTCCAGAAGAGCAAGACCTCGTGACCAAGGCGTCTCCCCCTTTTATCCCCTCCAATGACGCCACGGCAGGTTCCCCGCCCTCGCCGTACCATCTCCGAGAAGGGACAAAAAGGACAGCACTATGGCAGTGAATCTACCTTGAGCCTGCGGGCACCTGCCACCCACCGGCCAAGGAGATTATTACACCGCCCAATCCTCCACGAATACAAATGGTCCATTACTCCCATACTTACACAGCTGGGCTTCCACCCAGGTGTACCCCACCTAAATTTAAAGACACCGCTACAATTATTATTATACAGGATTTATATAGTGGCAACAGTTTGCGCATCACTTTACAACATGAGGGCAGACAGTACAGTTACGATACAATTTAATACATGTCTTTAGATTATTTGCAACAAGGCCCTGCACACACATGTATGTCAACTTTGGGTGTTTTATGATTTGATATAGGTGCTAATTAGGTGATTTTGCTGTCTAGCAGGCTGAATGTTGGTTAATCTGTTTTTTTTTTTGTTTGTTTTTTTACACAAAATAGGATGACAGCTAGTAATGAGTCGAACAGCCCTGAGTTCAGTTCTGCAGAAGTTCTGTGAAATTCAAGGAGGTTTGGATGCCAAACCCAAACCCCACTGAAATCAATGCAAACCAAACCTGTCAAATTTCAAATGCCCATTTCCTGGGATAATACACAAGGGGGTGTAAAAAATTATCACGGGGGGGGAGGGGGGGTGCTTTGTCTGGGAAACATGCTTCAGTGCAATAAAAAAAAAATCAGGAAAAGGAACAATTCTTTTTAATGAATAAAGTGGAACCTTAAAAATGGCCAATTACTTTACATAAGATGCCTGGGGGTGTAATAGTCCTGTATGTGAAGGGGTGGATCTCTGTGATATACAGAAAGTTCTGCAGCAGCACTCACATTTACAACGAAAAAAAGATTTAAAGTTGCCGGCAAATTACTTTGACGGCTGCCAATTCTGGTTTCTTTGTTTAAAAAAAAACCTGTTTAAGGGCCTGCTATGATATTTGGGGGACCTTTGGAGGAGTTTGTGTGCTGCTTTTCTTTATAAAACAAAAGAAGCTGGCAATGAATGTACTTTTCCAGCAATTTAAACGGATTCATTTCTTTTTCTTGGTAAATGTAATTTTTACTGTTGTACATGCTATAGCAAGAATAAAAAAAATTGCATAGACCCCCCCAAAAAAACAAAAAAAAAATGCGTGAGGTCCCTTAGGAAATCCATACCAGATTCTTCCTTCCAAGGAGACTCCATGCAAAAAAAATGCACTAGGTCCCTCTAAAAATCCATAACCCTGGCCACATGCGACAGATTCCCGACTGTAACACTAGAGGAATGACAGCCCCCCCCAAGCTGTCACCGGCTATATAGAGGAAGGGGATAGTGGTGACATCCTTGCCCAAATATGGCCATATTCAAGCAATGATGTAAGGTTCCTTTCCCTGCCCATTTGCTTAGGTGGCCGGAGGTGGGGAGCACATACCTGTCTAATCCATGTATTTGCTCCTACTTCCGGGCATAGATTGACACCCCCCGCTGTCTTCTGGGAGACACACAGGTCCCAGAAGACAGCAGGGACCAGTCAGGACGCGCAGTGCTAGTCGCGCATGCGGAGTAGCTTCACTTCCTGATTCCCTTACCGAAGATGCCGGTGCCTCCACCCGGGAGCAAAGGGATTTTTTTTTATAACCTAACCCTGACTTGTACTTCTCAACAACATTGTTCCTTACTTGTTTGGAGAGTTCCTTGGTCTTCATGGCAGTGTTTGGTTAGTGGTGCCTCTTGCTTAGGTGTTGCAGCCTCTGGGGCCTTTCAAAAAGGTGTGTATATGTAATGACAGATCATGTGACACTTAGATTGCACACAGGTGGACATCATTTCACTAATTATGTGACTTCTGAAGGTAATTGGTTGCACCAGAGCTTTTTATGGGCTTCATAACAAAGGTGGTGAATACATACGCACATGCCAATTATCATTTTTTTATTTCTGAAAAATAGTTGTATGTATATATATATATATATATATCTTATTTTACTTCACCAACTTAGACTATTGTGTTTTGATCCATCACATATAATTCAGATTAAAAAAACATTAAACTAAAGGCTGTAATGTAACAAAATAGGTAAAAAGCCAAGGGGGGTGAATTTTGCAAGGCACTGTAAGTTGCTAGCGCACTGAGCAATCTGGGAGTCTCTAACCACCTTCGGGGGTAAAGGGGTGCTACTTGTGTATGGCCAGCACTACACATGTAAATGCAATACATACAGTTGTGCTCATAAGTTTACATACCCTGGCAGAATTTATGATTTCTTGTCCATTTTTCTGAGAATATGAATGATAACACAAAAACTTTTCTTTCACTCATGGTTAGTGTTTGGCTGAAACCATTTATTATCAATCAACTGTGTTTACTCTCTTTAAATCATAATCACAACAGAAACTACCCAAATGACCCTGATCAAACGTTTACATGCCCCAGTTCATAATACCGTGTATTGACCCCTTTAACATCAATGACAGCTTGTAGTCTTTTGTGGTATTTGTGGATGAGGCTCTTATTCTTATCAGATGGTAAAGCTGCCCATTCCTCTTGGCAAAAAGCCTCCAGTTCCTGTAAATTCTTGGGCTGTCTTGCATGAACGGCACGTTTGAGATCTCCCCAGAGTTGCTCAATGATATTGAGGTCAGGAGACTGAGATGGCCACTCCAGAACCTTCACTTTATTCTGCTGTAGCCAATGACAGGTCAACTTGGCCTTGTGTTTTGGATCATTGTCATGTTGGAATGTCCAAGTTCGTCCCATGCGCAGCTTCCTGGCTGATGAATTCAAATGTTCCTCCAGTATTTTTTGATAACATAATGCATTCATCTTGCCATCAATTTTGACCAAATTTCCTGTGCCTTTGTAGCTCACACATCCCCAAAACATCAGCGATCCACCTCCGTGTTTCACAGTAGGAATGGTGTACTTTTCCTCAGAGGCCTTGTTGACTCCTCTCCAAATGTAGCGTTTATGGTTGTGGCCAAAAAGCTAAATTTTGGTCTCATCACTCCAAATGACTTTGTGCCAGAAGGTTTGAGGCTTGTCTCTGTGCTGTTTGGCGTATTGAAAGCGGGATGCTTTGTGGCATTTGGGTAGTAATGGTTTTCTTCTGGCGACTTGACCATGCAGCCCATCTTTCTTCAAGTGCCTCCTTATTGTGCATCTTGAAACAGCCACACCACATGTTTTCAGAGAGTCTTATATTTCACCTGAAGTTATTTGTGGGTTTTTCTTTGCATCCCAAACTATTTTCTTGGCAGTTGTGGCTGAAATTTTATTTGGTCTACCTGACCGTGGTTTGGTTTTTAACAGAACCCCTCATTTTCCACTTCTTGATTAGAGTTTGAACCCTGCTGATTGGCATTCTCAATTCCTTGAATATCTTTTTATATCCCTTTCCTGTTTTATACAGTTCAACTACCTTTTCCCGCAGATCCTTGCACAATTCTTTTGCTTTCCCCATGACTCAGAATGCAGAAACGTCAGTGCAGCACTGGATGAAAGATGCAAGGGTCTGTCAGGAGTCCAGAAACTCATTGACCTTTTATACACACACTCTAATTACAAGCAAACAGATCACAGGCGAGGATGGTTACCTTTAATAGCCATTCAAACCCCTTTGTGTCAACTTGTGTGCATGTTATCAGGCCAAAATCACCAGGGTATGTAAACTTTTGATCAGGCTCATTTGGGTAGTTTCTGTTGTGATTATGATTTAAAAAGAGTAAACACAGTTAATTGATAATAAATGGCTTTAGCCAAACACTAACCACGAGTGAAAGAAAAGTTTTGGTGTTATCATTCATAGTCTCTGAAAAATGGCCAAAAAATCATAAATTCTGCCAGGGTATGTAAACTTATGAGCACAACTGTACACTTACACATACCAGGAATATTCATTGTTTTCTATCTAATCAAAGCAGTTCATTTTATAAATGTGGAGTGTGAGACATGTAGACATGCAGCTGGAAATCTCACACAAAGTGAAATGGGAATTGAAAAACAAATCCGAGATTGGCCCTTTTTGCCCCATTGTGTGTAAAAGAATCCTTGACACATCAGGGGAACCGAAAATTTAAATGAAGTAGATGCACCTTTGTTCCTGTAAAGATTAACAGGCTGAATAATTAGTAATGCAAATATCAACTGAATAACAATATAGCACGCAGTGGGGTAAATTATAAATATTAATAACCTGAGATGCAATAAAAACACAATCATTATGAAGGCTGATATACTTAAATAATCACATTTATTAGTAGAATGTCAACCCTATTATTAGAATAATGATCTGTTTATACAAATCTGCTCAATGGGCCTTGGTGGAACAGAGACGGCACAAGCACATGTTTCTGAGAGGACAAGCCCTAAGATGACATTGATGCATTGAATGTCGTTGCAAACATTCTTCTTCTTTTTTTTTTTTTTTTAACCTTGAACCCAGTGGCCAGGAATGTGCTGGGATTTGTAGTCCCACAACAGCCTGATACATGTGCTGTAATGCTGAGTATACTAAGGCCACTTTCACACTGACAGCGCAGCCGCATTAGCGGTAAAGCGCCGCTAGTTTTAGCGGCGCTTTACCGTCGTATTAGCAGCGCTTTTCGGCCACTAGCGGGGCACTTTTAACCCCGCTAGCGGCTGAGGAAAGGGTTAAAAGTGCCAGCAAAGCGCCGCTGCTGAAGTGCTTTGCAGGTGCTTTGGCAACGCTGCCCATTGATTTCAATGGCAGAGGCAGTGAAGGAGCAGTGTATACACCGCTCCCACACCGCCCCAAAGATGCTGCTTGCAGGACTTTTTTTCGGTCCTGCAAGCGCACCGCCCCAGTGTGAAAGCACTCGGGCTTTCACACTGGGGCTGCAGGGGAGGCATTTTTCAGGCGCTTTACAGACACTATTTTTAGCCCAAAAAACGCCTCCGTGTGAAAGGAGTCTAAGAGTATACACTCCACCCAGCCTTTGTCCTCATTTTTAAACAATAAAGTCCTTTCTGCCTTAGGCAAGAGTTTTTAAGCAAGTACAGTCAGTGGCGGCTGGTGCTCAAAATTTTTTGGGGGGCCCCTAGAATATCCCAGGTACCACTATATGTTGGTGTCAGACCCTGCAACGGGTAGGACTTGGACCACGAGCCATTTGGGCGGATAGTCTCATACACAAGTTATCTACGTTACTAGTTGTGGGCTGTTTGCCCAGAATGTTCCGTTAGTATTGTTTATTGTTTAATTACCATAAAGAATCTGAACATATGTTCATTGACTGTTACTGTCCTCATTCCTGAGTCCCAAATTCGTAAGGCTCGTGGATAAGTTAAAACACTGTAATGTATTTGTAGCGGGGTGTCACTTTATGGTGTTCATAGAGACTATATTTCATCAAGTGAATCCAGATCTCCCCTGGTTTTCTATTGGATAATATGCTGACTATTGCTTAACTATGAGTAGGGAAGTGCATGGTGGGATTTGTGGTACCGGGAGAGTTGGATTTCAATGGCAAGGATACTACACAGACTACTATACCCACAGTGCAACTGAACATCCATCGTGCATTGCCCGGCGCAAGGTCTGCTGGGGATGGATTATTTAAGGGGAGGAGGAGCAACGCGCGGTCTCTTTGGACATCGCCCGCCCAGCAACTTGGAGTCTGTTTGGGGCCTATCGTGTTGGTCTAGGCCGGATAGTCTGGGCCTACTGAGACGGAGAAAGCCTGCTTGCCGGAGAAGGAGAGAGCCTTTATCCAGAGAGCCTGCTGACATCTCGGAGCATCCAAGAGTAAAGCCACCTTCACCTTCCCTATCGGTTGTTTGGAGCATCGGAGACTACGGGTGACCAGGAGATCGTGTGTGCTGGAGCCTAGCAGCGGGACTGGTTAAACTGATTGGTCTGGTCGGGTGAGAGAGCACTTGCTCAGGATTCTTAACTGTTTGCTAGGCCCGAGACCCCTTTGCATAGGACCCACCGCCATTACAGCAGTGTGTTGCGCAGTTAGAGTTGGCGTCTTATTGCCTGTGACTTTAGGCCCTAAACTATAGCAGGATCATAGCTAACGGTGGATACCCTTTGGATTACAAATGTAAAAGTGCACCAACGTTGCTAGCGAAGATCCCTTCTATCGGAGTAACTGTGTATGTGAAATAGTCAGGCCTGACTAACTCACGGAGACATTGCTTGGGCGCCATACTGCCCACGAGGGGGAAGCTCGCGAGCGTAGTTCTTTTAAAGACATTTTAGAGTGTATAAGATTTGTATATCTCAATATTGGTTACATTGTGCATAACTTTGATTTTGCAGGGCCCTGCATATGTAAATGCCTGTCAGTTAACCTAACTTCTTTTCTATCTAGTAAAGATATTTTATGGTTAAGCAAACACGTGTGTGGAGTATTAACTGTTCCAGAGAGAGTGAGCACAGGTACTCTAGTTCTGAACGGTGAATGTATACTGCATTGAGTCTTCATTATTAGTAGGTTTCACAATCTCATTTGCTTAACCGCTGTGCCAGTGGAGGGTCAGAGACAGCTTATTTGGGGGTTGACAGCAGTAAGGTACAGGCCCAAACTAATACCAGCAGCTCTCTTAACTGGGGGTAGTGCTACATATTATATTGTTTTTCTGTCATGTTTGTTGAAAATCAAAGAAACATTTTGAAAGTAAAAATTTTTTGGGGGGGAGGCAACCAACGCCACAGGAGATGGACGAGAAGGAAGCAAACCCCCCCCACAGGAGACGGATAGGAAGGTGGTGATCAGAGGCCTCCTTACCATAAGAGGCAGGTGATAAGGGTCCGGGTAGGGCTGCTGCTCCTCGCTCCAGCTACTCCTCACTCCGGGGGCCGTTGCTTCTCCTCCCGGCCGAACAGGAAGTGAGTCCTGAGACCTGATTGGCCGGGAGTCCTAAGACTATTGTCACACCACTGTGTGGGCTCAGGGCGCAGTGCTCTGCTCCCTGAGCCCACACTTTTTTTAAACCAATTAGAGTCTTAGACTCTAATCGTGTGCTTAAAAAAAAAAAAAACACCATTGAAATCCAAGTGTCTAGCGCCCTGCATGTAGATTAGGGACCGGGCGCATAGATTAGGGCGGCGGCGCCCCTGCGCCCCGTATGGACGAGCCATCACCGAGTACAGTATATGTAAACTCCAAATCTATCTAATCTTACACTAAGCCATTGCATTGCAATTAGCTTTAGCCTTGTTTGCCAATCAAGCCCTTTAAGTTGGCTATTGAGGTGCACTCCGATCCCACCCTGTTGTGCGACGATAGCGAATAAATTATCGCTATTTTCACACTAAAGTTCCTCCCTGCCAATCAGGAGGCAGGTCGTGAGACCTGTTTCCCGATCGGCCAAAGCATCAGGCGATCCTATTGGATGCCTACCACTTTGGCGGAGGAAGCTGGAGGAGAGGACACCAGAGCCGCTGCAGTCCAGGAGAGGAGGAGGGGACACCACAGCCCCACCACACAAGCAGGTAAGTGCCATACTGCCCGCAGGGGGTGGGGGTGCTGTCAGTGCCGCGCCACTGGGGGGGTGGGGTGTTGTTTGTTTGTCGCCCCCCCAAAAGAATAACCCACCAGCCGCCACTGCTCATATATGCAGCACCTCAGAAGACAGGCCTACTACTGCAACACCATGCGAAGCCAGTGGGAACAGGTTAAGCAGTTACAGAAACAGTTTTTTTTTCTCTTTTGGGATAAAGGTTTAATAAGAGCTGACCATTGTTAGCAACCCAGTTAGTGTTAAATAATTTGTCTTAACCCTCTAGCTACTACTTTTTCTAGATAGCTTGGTCTGTTAAAAGGAAGCTGAAAAAACACTTACTGATAACCAGATGAAAATAATTTAACTGGTTGCCGACCGCTGCACGACTATTTACGTCGGCAGAATGGCACGGCTGCGCATATGGACGTACCCGTACGTCCCCTTTAATTTGCGTGATTGTGGGCGCGCGCGCATGTCGCGAGCTCTGTGAGTGTGACCATGGGTCCCGCGGATTTGATGTCCACCGGGGTGCCCGCGATCGTGTCACGGAGCGGCAGAACAGGGGGATGCCTGTGTAAACAAGGCATTTCCCTGTTCTGCCTTGTGACAGGACACTGATCGTCTGCTCCCTGTCATCGGGAGCAGTGATCACTGTCGTGTCACTGGTAGCCCATCCCCCCACAGTTAGAATCACTCCTTAGGACACACTTAACCCCCCTAGTGTTAACCCCTTCCCTGCCAGTGTCATTTACACAGTAATCAGTGCATTTTTATAGCACTGATCGCTGTATAAATGACAATGGTCCCAAAATAGCATCAAAAGTGTCCAATGTGTCCACCATAATGTCACAGTCACAATAAAAATCGCAGATCGCCGCCATTACTAATACATTTTTTTTATAAAAACAATGCTAGAATTGTATCCCCTATTTTGTAGACACTATAACTTTTGCGCAAACCAATCAATATATGCTTATTGCAATTTTTTTACCAAAAATATGTAGAAGAATAAATATCGGCCTAAACTGTGGACAATTTTTTTTTTTTTTTATATTTCTGGGAGATATTTATTATAGCAAAAAGTAAAAAATATTGCTTTTTTTGCAAAATTGTCGCTCTTTATTTGTTTATAGCGCAAAAAATAAAAACTGCAGATGTGATCAAATACCACCAAAAGAAAGCTCTATTTGTTGGGAAAAAAGGACACCAATTTTGTTTGGGTGCAACGTCGTACGACCGCGCAATAGTCAGTTAAAACGACGCAGTGCCGAATCGCAAAAAATGGCTTAGTGATTGGGCAGCCAAATCCTCTGGGGCTGAAGTGGTTAAAAAAAAAGGCTGAATAAAGAAAAAACCGCCACCACATCTAAGGATTTGTAAACTGCAATATATTACTTTTTTTTGTTTTGGGGTTTAGATATGCTTTAATTGCTCCTCCTATTGTGCACCTCTTTCGTGGTTTAGGAATTGATGGAACACTTGCCATTTTGGCCCCGGGCTGCTCTAGGAAGCGCGGTAAAGGTGATGGTAGCAAAATGCACAAACTCCCTGCTGGGGATCGCAGTCACCTGACAGTATTACAAAAACACTGGTTTGTCAAAAAAAATCGTCTTCTTGTGACCCTTACTGTGAGGGGCCAGAGACAGAGGAACCGCCATGCTATGCTCAAGCACTTTTGTAGCCATCAGAGAAAAGAAATATTAAAAAATAGCTAAAGCTTTTTGACCGGAATCACTGTGGTCATAGTAGAGAAAAAAAAGATACCCTGGCCATGAAGGTATACGCTAGAACAAATTTACATTGTTTAACTGTTTGCACGCTTTTGTTGGCTATGTCTGTAATGTGGCCTTGACATATGTCATTATTCCACTGTGGTAAGCAAGCTTTGTAACTGAACTGTAAACAGGTAAGAGGTGTTGGTCGACACATTTGGCCAAGTCTTTAACTTGTATGGTTTCCTCTGTGGGGCTTTTTTTTTTTTTTTTTTTTTTTAACACATCCTCCCTTGTTTACAGTGAGCTATAAAGAACTTGTCCTTAAAGCACCCTGCAATCATTTCCTTCAAAAGGGATTTAACTTCAGCCAGCTACTGTTTGACAAGTGGCGGAATCCCGTTGTTTGTAGCTAATTTGCCTTTTCTGTTTTTTCCTGTCTGCCAGTCTTACTGGATATTCCAGTCCGCTTCAAGATAGCCTATATAAATCACCCGAGCATATCAGGATGTGCTCTTTTTTTCTGAGGCATAGGGGGTGATATACTAAACGCAGATAGACTGTTCACTTTGAAAGGGAATTTTCACTTTGAAAAGGAATCTGGACTTAGCTTAGTGGCTATGGTGAGAATTCACTTTAGAAAAAATACTCAATTACATACAAGGAAAAAAGGAAAAAGTAAACACTTGATTTTTGCTTGCATATGATTGGATTATGGATGTCAGTAAAACATTTCCATAATCACTAAGGTAAATGAAAATTTTGCCGCAAAGTGAACATACTTTGTGAATTCTAGTATCAAAAATTGCAATACTTCTGGTGATACTAAATAACAAACGTGTAAATAAGCAGCAAATTGGGACTTTAACCACTCCTCCACCGGGCCTATTCTGGCACTTCTCTCCTTCATGTAAAAATCATAATTTTTTTGCTAGAAAATTAATCAGAACCCCCAAACATTATATATTTTTTTTTTTTTTTAGCAGACACCCTAGGGAATAAAATGACGGTCATTGCAACTTTTTATCTTGCACTGGATTTGCGCAATAATTTTTCAAACGCCTTTTTTTGGGGGAAAAAAACGGTTTCACAAATAAAAAAATAACAAAACAGTAAAGTTAGCCCAATTTTTTTGAATAATGTGAAAGATGCTGTTACGCCGAGTAAATAGATACCTAACATGTCACGCTTTGAAATTGAGCACACTCATGGAATGACGCCAAATTTCGGTACTTAAAAATCTCCATAGGCGACACTTTAAATTTTTTTACAGGTTACTATTTTCGAGTTACAGAGGAGGTCTAGTACTAGAATTGTTGCTCCCACTCTACTGCACGCGGCAATACCTCACATGTGGGGTTTGAATGGCGTTTACATATGTGGGCGGGACTTACATGCGTGTTCGCTTCTGAGCATGAGCTACCGGGGACAGGGGCGTTTTAAAAAAAATAATTTCATTTTTTTATTTATTTTACTATTTTCTTTTTATTTTGACACTTTTTTTTTTACATATTTTTTTTTTTTTTGATCGCTTTTATTCCTATTACAAGGAATGTAAACATCCCTTGTAATATAAATCATTGTGACAGGTCCTCTTTATGGAGAGATGCGGGGTAAATAAGACCCCACATCTCTCCTCCAGGCTGAAAAGCATGAGATCGGTGAAAAAAAATTCACCGATCTCATGCTGACAGCCGCAATTGCGGCTTTGTTTACTTCCGGGTACCGGGCGTGACGTCACAACGTGACAGTCATAGAGATGACTGGTGACCATCTGGTCACCGGAAATCTCTATGCTCGTCATCCGGCGCCGGCCGATTCATTCTCCGGGCCCCCGATGGCACGGGAGAGCCCGGAGAAGCACCAGATGGCGGCGGGAGGGGGCGATGTCCCCTCCCGCCGCCTATAAGAACGATCAAGCGGCGGAACCGCCGCTATTATTGTTCTTATGGTGCGCAGAATTGCCGGCCCGACAGAATGATATCTGAATGATGCCTCTAGCTGCAGGCATCATTCAGATATCCCTCCTCAAAGTCAAGGACGTCATATGACGTCCCTGGTGGAGAAGTGGTTAAAGAGGAAGTAAACCCTCTTTTTTTTTTTTTAAACCCTGCAAAAAAAAGGCATAATGAGCTAGTATGCATAGCATACTAGCTCATTACGAATGACTTACCTGAGATCAAAGCCCCTGAAGTTATCCTCGTTCCCCTCCGCCGCCGCCACCATCTTGCCTTCGAGTCCCTTCCGTGTATCACCGCTACGGCGCTGTGACTGGCCGGAGCGGCGATGACGTCACTCCCGCGCATGGGCACGGGACCGTCACGATCCCACGCATGCGCACGGGACCGGCATAATCCCGGCACAATCCCATTCATAAAGCCGGCCCGCTAGTGCGCCTGCGCCGTTGTCTACGGCGCGCATGCACTGTAGACATTGGTTCAGTCTTTTATGCAAATATCTGCTTAAAGCGGAGCTCCACCCTAAAGTGGAACTTCCGCTCATAGGAACCCTCGCACCCTCTGGTGTCATATTCGGCACCTTTCAGGGAGGGGGGTGCAGATACCTGTCTAAGACAGGTATTTGCACCCACTTACGGGAGTCCTCTCTGCGGGTATTCTGTGGGTAGTACGTCACTTCCCACAGAATACCCGTTGTGTTCTGGGAGACACTCGGCTCGACTCGCGCATGCGCCATAGGGAACTGGGCAGTGAAGCCGCAAGGCTTCACTTCCTGGTTCCCTCACCGAGGATGGCGGTGGGGGCAGCAGAGTGACAAGCGATTGCTCGTCTTCTGCTGCGGACGTCGCTGGACTCCAGGACAGGTAAGTGTCCAAATATTAAAAGTCAGCAGCTGCAGTATTTGTAGCTGCTGGCTTTTAATATTTTTTGTTTCAGGGGAGCTCCGCTTTAACCGTGTAGGTTAAAGAGATATTTCTTGCACCTACAGGTAAGCCTTAATCTAGGCTTACCTGTAGGTGCAAGTTGTCAGAGTGGGTTTACAACCACTTTAAGTGAAGCATGTTCAATGTGGCCAGAAAATTTGTCAATAATAAAAATATATATGTATTTATTATCTGGACAGTGAAAAACTGTCTCATATTGAATACAGCAATTGATAAACAAACAAAAAATGTATACATTAAAGACCATTGTCCTAGAAATAGATCATATCATAAAAGTACACTACACAATGTGGCATAATTTTTATTATTATTATTATTATACAGGTTTTATATAGCGCCAACAGTTTGCGCAGTGCTTAACAAAATAAAGGTAGACATTACAGTTACATTACAATTTGGTACAAGAGGAATCGGAGGGCCCTGCTCAATAGAGCTTACAATCTAAAAAGGGAGGGTCAATTGATACAAAGGGTAATAGCTGTGGGGGGTGAGCTGATGGAGGAAGTAAAACAGTGTATTAGTTAGAAGCAGGATAGGCTTCTTTAAAGAGAAGAGTTTTCAGGGATCGTCTAAAGATGGATAGATTAGGGGACAGTCAGACAGATTGGGGTAAGGAGTTCCAAAGGATGGGAGAAGCTCTGGAGAAGTCCTGGAGGCGAGCATGGAAGGAGGTGATAAAGGAGCTAGAGAGCAGGAGGTTTCGGGAGGACCGAAGAAAGCGGCTTGGTTGGTATTTTGGGACTAGGTTAGTGATGTATCTGGGGGGCCGAGTTGTGGATGGCTTTGTAAATTATTGTTAGTACTTTGAATTTTATTTGTTGGGTGAGTGGAAGCCAGTGGAGGGATTGGCAGAGAGGGGTGGAGGACACTGAGTGGTTGGTAAGGTGGATGAGTCTTGCAGCGGCATTCATGATGGACTGAAGGGGGGATAGTCTATGTAAAGGTAATCCAATGAGGAGGGAGTTGCAGTAGTCAAGGCGAGAGATGACCAGGGAGTGAATTAGAAGCTTGGTGGTGTCATTAGTTGAAAAGGGGCGTATTCTGGAAATGTTGCGGAGGCTAAGGCGGCATAATTTGCCGCTTATCAGTGTCCACCAGTGCTGCCCATCAGTGCCCACCACTGCCGCTTATCAGTGCCCACCAGTGCCACCTATCAGTGCTCACCAATGCCACCTATTAGTGCCCATAAGCGCCACCCATCAGTGCTGCCTATCCGTGTCGCCTATCAGTGCCCACCAATGCCACCTATCAGTGCCCATCAGTGCCGCTTATCAGTGCTCATCAGTGCCACCTATCAGTGCCCATCAGTGCCGCTTATCAGTGCTCATCAGTGCCACCTATCAGTGCCCACCAGTGTGGCATATTATTGCCTCCTCACCAGTGCCACCTAATCAGTGCCCATAAGTGCCGCCTCATCAGTGCAGCCTACCAGTGCCCATCAGTGAAGGGGGAAAATTACTTGTTTACAAAATTTACTGACAGAAACTAAGAAAAACAATTTTTTTTTTCAAAATTTTCAGTCTTTTTTCTTTTTTTTTTGTAAAAAATAAAAAACCCAGCAGTGATTAAATGCCACCAAAAGAAAGCTCTATCTGTGTGAAGAAAATTATTAAAAAGTCATTTTGGTACAGTGTTGTATGACTGGGCAATTGTCATTCAAAGTGCGACAGCACTGAAAGCTGAAACATGGTCTGGGCAGGAAGGGGGTGAAAGTGCCTGGTATTGAGGTGGTTAAAGTGGGAAAAAAGCACAAATCTAACTATCCTAAAAAAATAATCCCTCCCCCTCCTTCTGCCTGTCCTTCCTAAGCTGTATAAAAAAGATGTATTTACCTTTTTTCAGTCTGCTCCGGTCACATGATCCCGCAGCTCTAGCTGCTCTTTGTCAGTGAGCAGCTGCTTCAGGGAAATGGAGGGCGTGCTCACAACAGCTGGGTCGTAGGTATTGGTTGGATGATGCCAAGGCTCACAGAATTCACAGCCATTGTCAAGTATTCCCTTACACAGAGCTGCAACCTGTTCTTTTAGGGCATGATCTATAGCACGATGCTTGTGCTGTGTAATTTGTCCCTTCCTATGTTGTAATATACCTGGTTGATCCTGCCTGTTCCTGTGTCCCCCTGTCTGTGCTGATCACAGTAATCATGGCTGCTGATACCGTGGTCAGGTTACGTGACTCTGTCATCCCGCTCTCTGCTGTGAGTCTCTCCCCTCTCTCCCTCCCTCCCTACCTGTCAGCTTGAGAGTGGCTCTCCTCCCCGCCCCTCCCGTCGCTATTCAGCTGCACTATGCTGCAAAAATACTTGTGTTCCCTCTGGATCATGCTGGCATTAACTATAGCGTTTGTGTTTTCTTAAAATGAAAAGTCTGAATACCTTTTCCCACACCACTGCTGTGTGGTCACATGACTTCCCTCTGCTGGCCGGCTGTCGTCAGAGGAGAATCTCAGCCCCTCCCGCTTCTCTTCATAGTTTGGGGAAGAGCGAAGGGGGATCATGTGACCGCACAGCTGCAGTGTGAGATAAGGTATTTAGACTTTCATTTAGTTAATGCCACAATAATCCAGGGGGATACAAGAAAAATCACAATGTGACTTTACAAACACTTTAACAGATTTTCCAAACAGTACAACAGTTTTTTGCCTTTAGATGTCCTCAGCCTGATGGTCAGCATCATTCAACCCACTTCCTCTGAGCCCAGGCTGTTTTGGTCCTGCCCCAGCCTGCAATTGGACAGTGAAAGCAGAAGCAGCATAGTGATGGGCCCTTCTTCTGTCTCCCCTCCTATCAATATGTTCCTTGTCAGCAAATGAACTGATTTGCTCCTGTTATTGTTTCTTCCCCTCACACTCCAATCCTGCTGTACAGGGACTGAAAAAAGTTGATAGTTGTTAGTCAGCGGCTCTCTGCTCTCTAGGGTTGCCACCTCATCCCTTTAAACCCAAACACAGATAAATTACACAGGTTCTGAAGCTAATTTCATGCAGATGAGGCACCAAGTCAGTTTAATTACCACCTTAACCACTTCAGCCCCGGACCATTTTGCAGCTAAAGGATCGGGCCTCTTTTTGCGATTCGGCACTGCGTCGCTTTAACTGACAATTGCGCGGTCGTGCGACATGTCTCCCAAACAAAATTGGCGTCTTTTTTTCCCACAAATAGAGCTTTCTTTTGGTGGTATTTGATCACCTCTGCGGTTTTTATTTTTTGTGCCATAAACAAAAAAAGACCAACAATTTTGAAAACAAACCCAATACTTTTTACTTTTTTCTATAATAAATATCCCCAAAAAATATATTAAAAAAAACATTTTTTTCCTCAGTTTAGGCCGATACGTATTCTTCTACATATTTTTAGTAAAAAAAAAAATCGCAATGAGCGTTTATTGATTGGTTTGCGCAAAAGTTATAGCGTCTACAAAATAGGGGATTGTTTTATGGAATTTTTATTAATATTTTTTTTTTTACTAGTAATGGCGGCGATCAGCAATTTTTATCATGACTGCGACATTATGGCGAGCACATCGGACACTTTTGACACCATTTTGGGACCATTGTCATTTTTACAGCGATCAGTGCTATAAAAATGCACTGATTACTGTGAAAATGACACTGACAGTGAAGGGGTTAACCTGTAGGGGGCCCTGAAGGGGTTAAGTGTGTCCTAATGTGTGTTTCTTACTGCAGGGGGGCGTGGCTTGGCATGTGACGTCACTGATCGTCGTTCCCTATGACAGGGAACAGACAATCAGTGACAGGCTCACTAGGAAGCACGGGGAAAGGTTTGTTTACACTTACCTCTCCACGTTCTTTAGCTCTGTGACCCGATCGCAGGACACCGGCGGCGATCGGGTCCGTGTGTCCTGCGGGCGCGGTCTCGGAGCTCAGGACCGGGTCGCGAGCGCGCCGCCGGCGCGCGTGCGTGCGTATATCGGCGTGAGGCGGTCCTTAATTGGTTAATCAGCCACAGAACCTGTGTAATTAATATGTGTTCGGGTTTTAAGGGATGAGGTGGCGACCCTATTGCTCGCCCCTCCAGTGCTCTTTCCACTTACTTTCCAAGAATAGATGCAGTAAAATGCTGCATACCACTGTATTCTTTTTTTCTTTAAATTCAAAGAGCAACATTGTTCTTAGAAGATGACACCTCCCACCAGGCTCAAATTCTCCTCTTCTTTAAACTGAAAGAAAACTGAACTGAACTGAAAGAACAGCAGTGTACAGCTATTTTATCTTCTTGATGCTGCATCTGTCCACTGCCGGCTCTGCAGGGATAACTGAGCGATAAAACATCGCTGATCACTCAGTTCTCCCCCTCTGCTCTGAGCAGAGACCCGTGACTGTCAGTCAGTGGCTCTCTGCTTTCCCCTCCAGTGCTCACTGGAGCGTCGGGCTGTGGAGGGGGTGGGAGGGGCTGGCTCAGGCTCTAGGTGGATCGCTGAGAGCCTGAACCAGGTGCCTATCCAGGATTCTTGGGTGGATCCTGACCATATGGTCAGGATCTTTCCAGAGCCTGGAAAGGCTCTGTGACACCAGCCAACAGCAGGCTTCAGCCCGCTGTCAGCTGAAAATGGATCACAGGAGTGCAGAATGAACCACAGGAGAAGTATAGCCAAAAAAGCTTTGGCTTTACTTTTCCTTTAATGCATGCTTGGTGATGTGTGGGTGAATTGAACCCCAAACTCATTGGAAACACCCCTGAATGTGTGTAATAAAATCTAGAAACTCAAAAAAAAAGTCATGTGTTTTGCCAACCAGACAACCATGCTAGTTTCCTGATAGTCAAAAGGTGCAGGTGCCACAACATACTGATTATAACTATGAATTAGAATTTTAATGAAAGTAATCCATTCCTTAGTCCTACTACTTCTTACTTGTGACTTCATCCTTAGATATTGTACTTTGCCTTCTCTCCTTTCAGAACAATTCAAAATGGTACAAGATCTCTTTGCAGATGCATTTTATTTAAATTTAAAGAGAATTTTATTGTGGTTTAATAATTCAAATGGTACAATATTATATAAAATGTCAGAGATGTTATATTCTCTTAAAAGATGCATCCCATGAGGGCCTAGGCCCCGGACATAGTAGGTAACATAAAATGAACATATTTTGCCTGTCTTCAGCTCAATCTGAGCAGAGTTTGAAAGTAAATGTACTTTATATTTTAATTACTTTTCCTTTACTATATAGGAATGTCATTTATTTGTTTTTGGTACTTTAAAGATAATTCTAGACAAAACAATATTGATTTTATTTTTATTTTTTATTTACCACGTCTAGCAGAACATGCACCATTTCATATATATTTTGACCAGAAATAGTTTAAAAACTCCCATAGGTAGTGACTGAAGTAAATAACATGTGATCAAACACGTTAAAGAGGAACTGCAGTCTGCTCACATAATGTGTAATAAAGACATTTTTGCCATTCTGAAGCTTCCCTCCAACCACTTTGCATATTATTTTATATATATGTACTGTGATTCTGTACTTGACAAAAATGCTGCAGAAATCTCCCTCCACTGAGTCTGGCTGCAACCATTTTAACTGTGGGCAGCTGAAGCTGCTGCCTGCTCACTTTCTGGATTTACACAGACACACAGAGGCACACCTCCAGCTCTGCAGCTCTCATTGGCCCTCTTATGACTCATCCCCCCTTCTTGGCAAACTCTCACGAGAGTGAGAGATAGAGCTGTGCATGATGTCATAAGCCTAGTCTAATGACCAGACAAGAAACAGGAAGTGGGCTGTATAAGGTATCTACTGGCAGAAAAAAAATATGTTTTACTGTCCAAAGTTAAAACAACAACAAGGGCAGAAGATTTAATAGATGGAAAGTTGAAAAAATGACTGAAGGTCCACTTTATTAAGGAGAAGGCTCAAAGTCCACTGAGAGAAAGTTGAAAAAATGACTGAAGGTCCACTTTATTAAGGAGAAGGCTCAAAGTCCACTGGGTGACTTCAGGAGCTAGCTAGGGGCACGAGGAAGAAGTGGGTACTGATGGTGGAACATAGCAGGCCGGACAACTGTAGAGCGTTTCGGAGATACAGATGTCAGGGAAGTGTACAGGGAGTGCTAGAAGTCACTAGATGGTGTAGCGGGGTCCTCAATTTAGGGGAATTGTCTGAGTGGTAGTTAGGCTCAAACACCCTAATTGTCAGGATTCTATCAACCATTTTTATCCACAGGAAGAGTGTTAGTGTGTAGTTCCCTGTGGCCTGCAGGTGGCGTTGCCATGGTAGGCCAGGGTTGAACCGCTGATACAGTGCTGTGCCTTGTGTGTACCCTCTCAGCAGCCATACAGTGGGTGTGGTAGGCCTGCTGTGCATGCTGGGAGAGGATATAAAAGGGGCAGATGCTGCCTGTTCGTTGTTCTGTCCGTTCTGGAGTGGTCGGGGGTCCTACCCCAGGAGTGTGTTCCTGTCCGCCCTGGGCACCTTTGGCCCAGGGGCGGAGGTCGGTGGATCAGTCCCAGGCACCTTTAGCCCTGGGACTGCAGCAAAGGCCTTGGGCCCAGCACCTTCGGCTGGGGCCCATCAAGGATCGAGGAGTCTCAGGGTGCCGCCTTGCGAGGGGCCCCGCATCTTAGATGAGGAGGCCGGGGGAGGAACCGTTCCGAGGGACTGGTGCAGAAGTCACAGTGAAGGAAGGGGCCCGGTAACTCTCTGGAGGGATGTCTTCTCCTTAACAGAGGCCAAGTTCACCAGGTCTGTGGCAGAGACCAAGTTCACCAGGTCTGTGGCAGAGACCAAGTTCACCAAGTCTGTGGCAGAGACCAAGTTCACCAGGTCTGTGGCAGAGACCAAGTTCACCAGGTCTGTGGCAGAGACCAAGTTCACCAAGTCTGTGGCAGAGACCAAGTTCACCAGGTCTGTGGCAGAGACCAAGTTCACCAGGTCTGTGGCAGAGACCAAGTTCACCAAGTCTGTGGCAGAGACCAAGTTCACCAGGTCTGTGGCAGAGACCAAGTTCACCAGGTCTCTGGCAGAGACCAAGTTCACCAGGTCTGTGGCAGAGACCAAGTTCACCAAGTCTGTGGCAGAGACCAAGTTCACCAGGTCTGTGGCAGAGACCAAGTTCACCAGGTCTGTGGCAGAGACCAAGTTCACCAGGTCTGTGGCAGAGACCAAGTTCACCAGGTCTGTGGCAGAGACCTTGCGGTTAAGTTCGAGCACCATTCTGGCTGCTAGTCCCAGGCAAGGGAGACTATCCATCTGGGCCAAGTCTGCTTGAGAATCGGAGCAGTGAAGTGATTACATTTGTGCCTGGACCTCTCTCACACCTTATGCTGTCCTGTCTTTTTGCTCCAACCTTTATTATCAGAGACTGTTATTCAAGAGAAATAAACTCTACGTTGGAGTTGCAGCTGGTGTGGACATTCCAGTCACTGGGGGGGAACAAGGACTTATCTCTATCATTCATAGAGGTGAGAAACATTCTTTGGCTTTCTGGCTGTGGAGACCCACCAACACCGCTCAACCTCTTCACACAGGAGGGTACGGGCTTGTGGCGTGGTGTGCCCTCTCTTCCTGCAAGTAGCCGAACAAGGGAGGTAAAAGGGGGTGTGTGTGCTACAATGGCAATGGATGCACCGGAATCATTGGGTACACAGGGGTGCACTGGATGACCCTGATGTATACAGGAGGTCATTTAGAGTCGTTAGATAACACGGGCACACTGGAGCTCGCTAAATGAATCCGGGGTGCACAGGAGATTACTTGGAGTCACAGGATGACAAGAATGCTCTGGAGTGCTCTAGATGAGACAGGAGGACACTCAACCTTACAGGATGACACAGTAACACTCAAGAGCACTAGATGTCACTGGGGTGCACAGGAGGTCACTTGAAGTCAACAGATGACATGGGCACAGCGTAATGTTCCAGAAAACACTTGGGTGTATAAGAGAGCATTTAGAGTCACAGGATGACACAGACACACCGGAAAGCACAAGATGACACTAAGGGGTTGATTTACTAAAGGCAAATAGACTGTGCACTTTGCAACATGCAGTTGAATTCCACAAGTGCAGTTGCTCCAGAACTTAGTAAATGAGGTAAAGCTTCACTTTGTAAAAGATATCCAATCACGTGCACGGAAAATGAAAAACTGCATTTTTGCTTGCACATGATTGGATGATGGAAGTCAGCAGAGCTTCTCCTCATTTACTAAACTCTGGAGCAACTGCACTTTGCAAAGTGCACAGTCTATTTGCCTTTAGTAAATCAACCCCTAAGAGTGCACAGAATGTTATTTGGGGGTTGATTTACCAAAGGCAAATAGACTGTGCAAAGTGCAGCTGCTCCAGAGTTTAGTAAATGAGCAGAAGCTCTGCTGACTTCCATTGTCCAATCAGGTGCTAGCAAAAATGTGTTTTTTTGTATTTTTCTTGCATGTGATTGGATATTCTTTACAAAATGAAGCTTTACCTTATTTACTAAGCTCTGGAGCAACTGCACTTTATACATTGCACAGTCTATTTGCCTTTAGTAAATTAACCCCTTGGAGTCATGGGGGGGATTTACTAAAGGCAAATAGACTGTGCACTTTGCAAAGTGCAGTTGCACTCTGGAAGTGCAGTTGCTCCAGGGCTTGGTTAATAAACAGAAGCTCTGCTGACTTCCATCATCCAATCGTGTGCAAGCAAAAATGCTGGTGTTTTTTTTTTGTTTTTTTTCCTTGCACGTGATTGGGTACTCTTTGCAAAGTGAATCTTTACCTCATTTACTAAGCTCTGGATTAAGTGCACTTGCAGAGTGCAACTGCACTTTGCAAAATGCAAAGTCTATTTGCCTTAAAGTGGATGTAAACCCACTCTCATCCTTTCTAAACTACTGCCATAGTGCTGAGCTATAAGGATATAGATGCCTCCTGCATGTGTCCTTATCTGTCAAATGTCTCCCCTCTGTCTGTTATAAGAACTGAAAAACTGCAGAATCTGTGGGTGGATCTGTTGTCCGGAGCTCGGTGGGTGGAGTCGTGATGTCAGTAGACTCCCCGCCCACCTCTACACTCCCCTTGTCAACATGCATTTTCTCCTGTGTATTCCTTCTGCTACGATCACTAACATCCAGTCAAAATCCAGAAAAGTAACCACATGACTTCAGAAAAGGAGTGGGGGTGGGAATTAAAAAATAAATGTCTGTCTAAAGCTAGTGCACGAGATATGTAAATAACCTGTCACTCAAAGCAAGGGGGCGGAACAGACAAAGGTTTTTCTCTGTTTGTCCGTTTTATCTCACTGAACAATAAAAGAAGATTGCTCAGAGCTGGATTAACTCTTTGTGGCAAGACCTGGCACAAATGATAGGAAATCTTATACTCTACATTGTGACAGCAAAAAAAAAATTCGGGTTTACATCCATTTTAAGTAAATGAACCCCTTAGGATGACATGGGCACACTGGAGCACACACAAGATGACATTGGGGTGCCTAGGAGGTCATTCAGACTCACAGGATGACACGGGTGCACTGGAAGGCACTCAATGATCCTGGGGTGCAGAGGAGGTCATTCGGAGTCAAAGGATGACATTTGGCACACTGGAACGTACTACTCTGAGTCACTGGGGCAAATATAGAGCAGCACGTAGCTGAAGTAAAGCCTGGCGTTGTTTTGCTCGAAGCCACATGTCACTTCACATTTTAAAGCTGCACCAATCAGAAGAGCTATTGTCTGATGGCTCAACAATAGCCATTTCATGCTCCCAAAATGGTATCGCTCCAGGCATACCTATGGCTCCTTGTTACCTGTCATGGGTGCTTAGGCCGAGCTGTATCCATCCACTTTCCAAGAATAGATGCATAAAAATGCTGCATACCACTGAATTTTTTTTTTTTTTAATTCAAAGAGCAATATTGTTCTTAGAAGATGACACTTCCCACCAGGCTCCAATTCTCTGCTTCCTCAAACTGAAAGAAAATAGAGGAACAGCAGTGTACAGCTATTTTATGCATCTATCATTCAGCCACTTCCTATCTACATACATTGGCTCTAGGTCCAGCTGCATATCATTGCTCTGAATCAGCTTCCTGAGAATGACAACAGTGAACATATCTTTGCATTGTGTGCCGGCATGGCCACTTCTGGTCACCACTGGATTGTGAATGTAACAGGGTGACAACACAGGAGAGCAATAGAGAGACAGTTGTCTTGTGACCCCATAACAGAAGGTGCCTAAATAAGCATCTTCTTGGCAGGATCACCAAGTTAAATTTTAATGAAATCATACCTCCCAACATTTTGAGATGGGAATGAGGGACACCTACTAGCAAATGTATGAAGGCATTTCATACACGCCCCCTATCACACCCACTTAAAGGAGAAATAACCAAAAAAAAGGTTAATTAAATCCACAAGGACTTTTTTTTACCACTGCTATTCCTTTATATTGGCTTTCAATTTTAACAAATGCAGCCATTTAGAAATTGGATGAAAGGTTTAGGATTTTGGGGGGGACCCCACGCGTTTTTTTCGGCACGGGGTTCCCCTTAAAATCCATACCAGACCTATGGGCCTGGTATGCTCATGAAGGGGGAACCCATGCCAGTTTTTTAAAATAAAAATTGGTATGGAGTTCCCCTTCATGCACAAGTCGTGCACAAGTGGCATGCCAAAGTCGGATCTGTAAATACGGAATCCGACTTTGATCCGACTTCAGAAAAAAAGTAGTGCAGGAACTACTTTGAAGTCGGCACGCCTTGAAGTCGTACCAATATGAATGGTAGTCATTCAAAATCATGGAGAATGACTTGTCATGCGATTTTGAAGTTCAAAATCGTTGGACAAGTCGTATTGAAAGGGGGCTTAATGTAGACTACTGAAGTCGCTCCGACTTCAGAAAAGGTTCCTGTACTACTTCAAGACGACTTCTAGCCGACTTGTACCCATAGATTTCAATGGAAGATGCCTCCAAGTTGGATCCTTATCTTAATTGATGTGATTTGGATCCGACATTACAGGAAGATTACCCAGGAATTCCCTGAAGTTGCTTTGAAGTTGTCTTGAAGTTGCCTGGCAAAGTCGTGCCGACTTTCAGGTCGTTGTAGTGTGAACCGACACTTTGTGTACTAGCTGCAAAGGGTTAGCCAACTCAATATTGAACCCTACGGACTAAGACTGGGATGCCGTTAAAGTTCATGTGCGTTTAAAGGCAGGTGTCCCAATACTTTTGACAATATGGTGTACATATGTATTTGGTAATTTAATGTTTGTAATTGAATCTAATGCTTTTAAATGATTTATATGAAAGTTGGTTATAGTGCTGCACATGGTATTATATTTTAAAGGTGAACTCGATGTTCAGCAAGTCTTGTGATTCCAGCACCCCGGCATAGACAGCATAGCCAGGTCAGTGACTTCATTTCTTTCCACTGCCACTAGAGGGAGAACCTTCAAATCTACATAGGTAATACAACATTTAAACATAGTATGGCAAGCATGTAAAAATAGGAAGTCACATTAAAAAACGACTTTTAGGAAATCATTGAAACAATAACTTATATTATGCCCCGAAGGACCTCTATCTCGGGTATATGCCTGGCTGAATGCAGCTCCGTCTGTGAATGCTTCCATTGTAAGTAGCTTCTGCCCGTGTGCTCGGAAAACACAATACACATCTCTTGTACTCAATATATCTGCAATATTTTGGCAACATGCTGCAAAACTGAGAATGAGATTATTGCTTTTTTTTTCCGTTTTCATCTTTTCTTTTTTTTTTTCTTCCGAGTATGCTACTTTTTTAATATACAGTCAGATGTCCTCTTATAATTGCAGTATCAAATCTGTGCCTGAGTTTTCAACTGCAGGTGATTTGAAATGATTAAAGATGCACAACGGGGAATAAACAAAAATGCTTACATGCAATTATTTTTAATTAGTATTTGGCTATAAAGTATATGCCTTCATAAAAAAGTCTGTTATTCGCATAAACATCTGTTACCATACACACAAGGAAACACGCAGTAAGTCTGTCATCACATCACCAAAACAGAAAACGCTAAGGAAGGCAGGCAGGAAAGCCAACACATTGGAGGTTTTTTTTTAAACAAAAGATATAAGTATCGCTGCCAAAACAGACACTGCGCCACACCTTTCATTAACGTAATTTACAATCAAAGGAAGAGCTGCGACCAGTGGAATTATGCTTGAAAA
The DNA here is from genome assembly GCA_029206835.1 of Rana muscosa. Taxonomy (NCBI): domain Eukaryota; kingdom Metazoa; phylum Chordata; class Amphibia; order Anura; family Ranidae; genus Rana; species Rana muscosa. The sequence continues at coordinate 275,453,797 of CM055123.1, forward strand.
ATGTTAAAATAGCTGGAATTATTCTCCAACACAATAGGACCAGTGAGCGCATGGCAGATTCTTGTACTAATTTTGAATTAGTGAGCTTAATCAAAGGACTTCCTGTTTGTACATTTGTTACTGCCATTCATATTTCGGGCTATGTTTTGCCTTATTTTCCTGTAATATGCTTTGGACTCAAAAAGGAAAATTTAACCGGTGAATGACTGCAGAGCTTGAACAGTATGCACCAAAAGAAGCTGATAGTTTCATAGTTTTGTTTGCTGGCAGCACCCAAAACAGAACCTTTGGGATTCTTTAGAAAAATACCTTAATCCAGAAGAACTTCCAAAAGCATGTTTAAAGTGGTTGTAAAGGTTTTTTTTTACCTTTTTGCACCTTATACTTACCTGGGCCTCCTCTCGATCCAGCAATGTCCACGAGAGCCTTGGTTCTCCAAGGAATTTGCACTCCTGATTGGCTTTTGGCAGCACCCCATACAAAGCCTTTGGGATTCTTTGGAAAAATACCTTAATCCAAAAGAAATTAATAAAAACTTCCAAAAGCATGTTTAACCACTTCCTGCTAATATGACGTCCGCAGGAACCTCTCGTCCCTCCGGGCGGACGTCATATGACGTCCTGGCATTCCCGACCGTCTAGGGGGCGCGCGCGCGCCCCCGCCGCATTGCTCGGGACCCGGTGCGCGTGCCCGGCGGCCGCGTTGGCCGCCGGGCACCCGCGATTGCCCGCAATCACGGCAGGACAGTGGATCTGTGTGTGTAAACACACAGATCCATGTCCTGTCAGCGGTGAGGAGACCGATGGTGTGTTCCCAGTACAGAGGAACACACATCGGTCTCCTCCCCTTGTGAGTCCCCTCCCCCTACAGTTAGAATCACTCACTAGGGAACATATTAACCCCTTGATCACCCCCTAGTGTTAACCCCTTCCCTGCCAGTCACATTTACACAGTAATCCGTGCAGTGTTATAGCACTAATCGCTGTATAAAAGTGAATGGTCCCAAAAACGTGTCAAAAGTGTCCGATATGTCCGTCGCAATGTCACGGTCACAATAAAAATCGCAGATCGCCGCCATTACTAGTAAAAAAATTTATAAAAAATGTTTACCAAAAATATGTAGAAGAATACGTATCGGCCCAAACTGAGGAAAAACATTTTTTTTTTTTTTTCAATTGTGATATTTATTAAATCAAAAAGTAAAAGATAGTGTGTTTTTTTTTTTTCAAAATTGTCGCTCTTTTGTTTATGCAGCGCAATAAAAAAAAATAAAAAAAACGCAGAGGTGTCAAATACCACCAAAAGAAAGCCCTATTTGTGGGGGAAAAAAACATAAAGATTTTATTTGGGTACAGCGTCGCATTACCGCACAATTGTCATTCAAAGTGCGACAGCGCTGAAAACTAAAAATTGGTCTGGGCAGGAAGGGGGTGAAAATGCCCTGTATGGAAGTGGTTAAAGAGGTTGTAAAGGCAGAACGTTTTTTTTACCTTAATGTACTCTATAAAAAACTTTCTGTGTGCAGCCCCCCCCCCCCCTTATGCTTACCTGGGCCTCCTCTCGATCCAGCGATGTCCACGAGAGCCTTGGCTCTCCAAGGACTTGCACTTCTGATTGGCTTTTGGCAGGACCCCATACAAAGCCTTTGGGATTCTTTGGAAAAATACCTTAATCCAGAAGAACTTCCAAAAGCATGGTCAAAGTGGTTGTAAAGGAACAAGTTTTTTTTTTACCTTCATGTATTCCATAAAAAACTTTCTGTGTGTTGCTCCCCCCCCCCCCTTTATGCTTAACTGGGCCTCCTCTCGATCCAGCGATGTCCACGAGAGCCTTGGCTCTCCAAGGACTTGCACTCCTGATTGGCTTTTGGCAGCAGCGGAAGCTATTGTCAATTACAGTCAGTGTGCCAATCAGGAGAAGGAGAGTGCGGGGCCGAGTCACGGCTCCATGTGTGAATGAACACACAGAGCCACGGCTCGGGAGCATGTCTGCTTGGGTGCTTGCTGTGGGGGCACCCGGAAGGAGGGAGGGGCCAGCAGCGCCAGTGATGGACCCAAGAAGAGGAGAATCTGGGCTGCCATTACACAGAGCAGGTAAGTATGACATGTTTGTTATTTTAATGTAAAAAAAAAATGATGATTTAGTAACGCTTTAAGGAATGAAATATGGAAGCCACCATTGCTTATCTTCTGAAAATGCTTTGGCTTCGATACTTTTTGACAGCAGAGCTTGAACAATATGTATTAAAGTGATTATAAAGGCAAAATATTTTTTTTATCTTAAATCATTCTCTGCATTAAGGTAAAAAAAAATTCCCATGACATTTCTTCTTCCCCTGCCCCTAAACAGTTACCTGACACCACTCTCAATCCCACATTGTCCCCACCGGCAGCCTCGCTCTGATCCCTTCCTGCATTCACAGGAAACAGAGGCAGCAGCCGGAACTATTGGTTCTTGCTGCTGTCAGCCAATACCTGTGAGGAGGGAGCAGGGGGCAGGGTCAAGCTGTGCTGTGTGTTTCTTTGAGGAGCGCGTGTCTCAGGAGCACGCCCATAAAACTGCCTCTATACAAATACTTAATATGGAGGCACTTGGAGAGGAGGAGGAGCAGAGGTCATCAGCAGGAGACCCCAGGTAAGGGACCACTCTGTGCTATACCACTGCACACAGCAAGTAAGTATAAACCTCTTTTTAATTTTAACAAAAAAAAACAAAAAAACGTGACTTTATAACTTTTAGGCCTCTTTCCACACAAATAGGCTGCTAAGCTAGGGTGACCAGACATCCCCGGTTCCCGGGGACAGTCCCTGGATTGAGGACACTGTCCCCGGACCAAGTCTGTCCCTGCTTTTGTTCCCGAGTTGGATTTGAACAGGGGCAATTTCAAAGACAGTCAGTGCAGAATAAAAAAAAAAAATCTGAAGTACACCCCCCCCCGCTCTAGCTAAGGGGGGGGGTGTATTTTTTTCATTATCCGTGTCCCTTTCTGATGATCACGTGCTGGACGGAGCGGATGGAATATTTCTTCTGTTTCGGGTGCACGCCCATTCAGCTCCGCGCGCATGTTCTTCTGCCTTGGCTCAAGTCCCAGCCAGCCGCCTGCCTATCTCCTTGCCTTCACAGGCGGAGTGATCTTCCTCCGCTCCCCACCCAGTAGTAGCCGGGGCCCGGAGAGTAAGACTTGACAGGCTGTGAGGCGAGCGGCGGAGGCGACGGACAGAGAGTCGCTGATTGCTGCCATTACTAGTAGAAAAAAAAATATGTCCCAGGATTTCATTTTAAAAATCTGGTCACCTTATGCTAAGCCACAGTTTTACCCACCCCAGACCACCCACCCAAAGTCTAAAATACAACTAAGGGGACTTCACATGCCGCAGCCATGATGTTTTGTGCCGCAGCACTCTTAGTTCAACCATTCAAGTCAATGGGGCTGTCCTCAAGCACACTGCAAGCCAAGCACATTAGTATCATTGTAAATTGCCATTAAGCAAAATAAAAAAAAAATAAAAAAATTCAGGAGGTAACACTCTGAAAAGTGATATATTGGATTGTATTTCAGAGCATGGGAGTATGTGAACCTAGCACAAAGCAGATGATAGCTTCATAGTTTTGTCTTCTCGCAAACCCCAAGTAAAGTCTTTGGAAAAATATCTTAATCCAGAAGAAATTATTAAAATAAACTTGTTTAAGGAGTCCCCTACTGACAGAAATATGGAAGCCACCAATGACAACCTTATTAAAATGCTTGTTGCTTGGCTGTCCTTGATTTCAATACTTTTTGCGTCATTGACTCAAATCTAGCATGCAAAATACGAGGGTTCTTCAAAAAGTTTCCGCACTTTTTTTAACTTTTTATTAAGAATTTCGAAAACAAATTACATCACTTTTCTACATAGTCACCTTCCTTTGCAATGCCTTTTTCCCAGCGTTGTACCAACAATCAGACATGACCAAACTCCTCCCGCCCTCACCGTTTGCAACGAAAATATAAAAGTTTCAAATAAACTTTTTGAAGACCCCTCATACAAAGACAGAAGTCCTGATCTGCATACATGTCCCTAGTTACTCAGCGAGTACTGAAGATGCTGGACCAGTATGACATCTAGGCAGCTAGCATTTCAAGAAGCAGTGGTTAGTTATGGCTGTCTCCATATTTCCTCAGTAGAGGCCTTGCAATATGTTTTGCTTTGGATAGGCTGAAAAGGGTTATAACCTCAGTCAGATTTACATTGCTAGTTGAGCAAGGAGTGCTAAACACACACTGTTGAGGGACCAAAAGTATTTCTCTGCTCTGATATTTTTTAAGTGTTTTCAGTTTCAGTTTTTCTGGTTCTGATTGTTTCACCCAAGACTTTAATGCAAAACTAAAGGCAAAACTTTTTTCTTCTTTTTTTTTTACGTTTTGGATACAATGAAGAGGAATTGGAACACCTGTCAGTTTTTATAACTGTCTGTGCCCCCGTTAGTTAGATTCACCCTCTCTATTTGTCCTGTTTACCATTATTGAAAGTGATAGTAAAAGCAAAACTCAAATTTTAGGTTGTCACAGAATAGAAAGAGGGGGGAAATTCAATTCCAGTTCCAATGGGGTCACAATAGGGTTACTAATTCTGGTGACAACCAGAGATTCCCTCGCTTTGGAGGGTACTCCTTTCACTTCCTGTTGTAGCTATGGGACAGGAAGTGAAGTGAAGTCTGACCAATGGCCGAAGTGCCCATTAGTGCCGCCTCATCAGTGCCCGTCAGTGAAGGGGAAAACAAAATTTTATGACAGAAACTAAAAAAAAGGTGATCAAATACCACCAAAAGAAAGCTCCGTTTGTGGGAAGAAAATGATAAAAATTTAGTTTGGGTACAGTGTTGGATAACCGTGCAATTTTCATTCAAAGTGCGACAGCGCTGAAAGCTGAAAATTGTCCTGACTCTGAGCAGGAAGGGGCATAAGTGCCTGGTTTAGAAGTGGTTAAAAAGAGTAACACTCACCATAAAAAAATTGTAAAATGCAGTGGAATCATGAATGGGTACCGGGATGTGCTTCAGAGCGCATCACTTCCGGTCCGCGTCTGCCACCGCTCAGCCCTATACAGTGTATATTAAGAGCTAGATATAACAGAAGGAAATGTGGTACTTGTTTTTTAAGTGAATTAGTCAGGACAGGAATATGGAATTTAGAATTATTGATTTGATTTTAAAGTGGGAGTAAACTCCCATGCATGAATTTTACCTATAGGTAAGCCTATACTATACTATAAGCTTACTAAGACCCCTTTCACACTGGGGGCGTATTGCAGGCGCTATAGCGTTAAAAATAGCGCCTGCAAACTGCCCTTAAACAGCTGCTCCATTGTCTCCAGTGTGAAAGCCCGAGGACGGTAGCAGGACGGTAAAAAAAAGTCCTGCTAAAGTCCTGGAACGGGGGGCACACATGTGCACACATGTGCGCACCCAATGCTCTGAAGTAGCCAGCCACATACAGGTATGTCACTTTGCCAATACTAGATGTCACCAGCCGGAGCTATGAGTAAGGCACCAATAAATACATTATGAAGGATATCAAGTAGGACATCAATATTTGGATTTGTAATGGTTGTCACAGTTGGGCAGAATTGGGATTTCTGGCGGGGTGAATTTACCAGTGGCACCCCTGATAAGATGCCAACATGCAATTTAAATAGATAGCAACCTCAAAACCTGAAATGTCCATTTGGGTAGAGTTGGTCTTTAAAACATCCAGTGCATAGACACAACACATGGGGGTTGTTTTACTAAAGTGAAAAAGACTGGGGACTTTGTAAGAGAAGTTGCTCCAGAGCTTAGTAAATGAACAGAAGCTCTGCTGACTTCCATCATCCAATCATGTGCGAGCAGACATGCTGTATTTTCTTATTTCCTTGCATATGATTGGGTATTCTTTGCAAAGTGAAGCTTTACCTAATTTACTAAGTTCTGGAGCAACTGCACCATGAAATTTGCCTTTAGTAAATCAACCCCTGGATGTGTAGTAGATGCCTTTGCCTTTATATCATTCACAACAGGACACTACAGAAGGGTCATATTATGTACTCGGAACCCCCCCACTCACACCTTTCCTCTTATTCCTCTTTAGCTTTCTGACAGGCATATTTAAACATGCTTATTCAGATTTACTTGCACTTGAGTGCTTTTCATCATTTATGCATAAGCAAAGAAAAAAAAAAAAAGTGGAGTTTTAAATGTAATGCATGGAGCTGGAAGCTGAGGATAATTAACTAGTGTTTCTTGCTGCTGTAGTTTATGGCATTGCCAGTGATTGATGTGCAATTGAATGTTAGCCTATCAATTCTCATATCAGTAAATATAGTCAAGATATAAGTAATGTTTGCAACCATAGGACAATAAATTAGAAGCAAAGTTAAAATTTTTCGTATAAATTTTGCAATGCTACATATCTAAAATATCAAAAAAGGCAAAGTGCCGGTACTTTACCCACACAATGCTAAATAGTCAGTGCAAAATATTGGATGTTGATTTACTAAAGGCCAAAAGACTGTGCACTTTGTAAGTGCAGCTGCACTCTGCAAAGGAATTTGCTCCAGAGCTTATAGTACATGAGGTGAAGCTTCACGCAATCACATGCAAAGAAAATACAAAATTTTTGCTTGCACATGATTGGATGATGGAAGTCAGCAGAGCTTCCCCTCATTTATTAAGCTCTGGAGCAAATTCGCTTGCAGAGTGCAACCGCACAGTCTATTTGCATTTAGTAAATCAAAAGTGTTACCAAAAAATTATTTAAAGGGTAACTCCACTTTTGTGGGGGAAAAAAATAGCAAATAAATAAACAAATAATATAGCATATACAATTGCAACAGAAGTCATATTGTAATTGAATGTTATTTAAAAATTACCTTTCCTTTTCAATCGGCAGCTCTGTAATTTTCCCGAAAATGCAATGCAATATGGCAACCTGGAGGTTTTCTCTACGCAGAATGTGTACAGAACGTCCCCACAGAAACATAATTTTCTGCTTGTGTGACTGGCTCGCCGATTTTCCCAGAGGTCTGCACTAAGTCCGATTTCAGGCATCCCCTGCAACATAAATCTCTTTTTTGGTGAGATACTCCCAATAGGAACACGTCTAAAGGGATGCAGGCCCAGCAGCTTTTCTCATTAGTGCTGTGCAGCTGCTACAGCTGATTGATAATGATGAAACCGCTCACATTAGCCCATGGACACAGACAAACACACAGGGATTTTTTCATAATAACAAAAGGTAGGAATCTGCAACAAAGTTTGTTAAAATCCTTGTAATGTACATAGATCACCCAGAGGGGATTTTTTTTCTCAACAAAAGTGGAGTTACGCTTTAAACATTTATCAAAAAATTCCACATGCAATACCAAATAATATAGAAAAAGAGATAAATAATTAAATAAAAAGTGTGCCATTCTAAATATATACCGTATATACTCGAGTATAAGCCAAGTTTTTCAGCACATTTTTTTGTGCTGAAAATGCCCCCCCTCGGCTTATACTCGAGTCACCTTTTTGCACCTGATCTTCCGGACTTTGGGGACCCGGTACTGGCCGGCCGTAGGACCCCAAACTTGGCACACATATAGCCCTACTCTTTCTCTACAGGTGTGCAAAGTTTTTTGTCTGGGGGACCTACGGCCAGGGAGCACCGATTTTTCAAAACCAGGCACTCCTTCCATAGACTCCCATGTTAAACGTCAGTCTAGGCATGGGCACAGTGAGGCATGGGCACAGTGAGGCATGGACATGGGCAAAGTGAGGCACAGTGAGGCATGCAGATGGACACCCTAGGCTTATACTCGAGACAATACATTTTCCCATTTTTTGTGGTAAAATTAGGTGCCTCGGCTTATATTCGGGTCGGCTTATACTCGAGTATATACGGTAATGATAATTTATAATATATTCCTTCATAAATCAATCAAAATAATCATTTGTCTATGATCATGTTTGTTTTTAGGGTTGGGAGTTTTTTTTCCAGCGCAGGGTTTTATAAAAATGGATTTTAATGCTACTTATCTACATAGACATACAGGCAAGTTGATGATTGGCTCATTGACTTTGAAAGAAATTAATTTTCCGATTACTGTCTTTTTATTAACATTGATCTGATTGGCGGTGTCATTAGCAGCAGAGAATGTCCAAACAGATAGTTCATAATAAGATGGTCTGATTGTCATCTGGGTTGCTACGGCAGAATATTAGAAGTGACGTTTATCCTATCTACTTGATGGGCGAGCAGCTGTGTTGGATCTTGCCAAAGATGATATTACAATTTAGAATACTTCAGTGAGATAAGTCACATCTCTAGCCAGGAATGTCTTACAAGGATGCTTCATTGTTTCATTTTAGGCATAAGAAACCATGAATTTATGTCTGCAGGGTAATGTACTAACCATACTGTACTATTATACAAGATTTTCAAAAAAATGTGCAAATCTTTTATATGAAAGGGTCACTTAGGGGTTGGTTTCCTAAAGGCAAATAGACTGTGCACTCTGCAAATGCAGTTGCTCCAGAGCTTAGTAAATGAGGTAAAGCTTAATTTTGTAAAGAATACCCAATCACACACAAGGAAAACCTAAAAACAAAATTTTTGCTTGCACATGATTGGATGATGGAAGTCAGCAGAGCTTCTGCTCATTCACTAAGCTCTGGAGAAACTGCACTTTGCAAAGTGCACCATCTATTTGCCTTTAGTAAATCAACCCCATAGTGTAGTGCAGAACAGTAAGGGGTTGATTTACTAAATGCAAACAGACTGCGTACTTTGCAAAGTGCAGTTTCTCTCCAGAGCTTAGTAAATGAGCAGAAGCTCTGCTGACTTCCATCATCCAATCATGTTTCAATCATGAAAAATGTTGTTGTTTTTTTTTTTTTTTTTTTCCTTGTGTGTGTTTGGGTTATCTTTACAAAGTGAAGCTTTACCTCATTTACTAAACTCTGGAGCAACTGCACTTGCAGAGTACAACTACACTTTGCAAAGTGCACAGTCTATTTGCCTTTAGTAAATCATACTCAAAGTGTTCTATTATGCATTAGTATGGTCTTGCTGAAATGCCAGATTTCATCAAAAGGTGGTGCTGCAACTGACATACACTGAGCAAAATAAAATTATAAAACGCAACACTTTTGTGTTTGCCCCTATTTATCATGAGCTGAACTCAAAGATCTACAACTTTTTCTATGTACACAAAGGGCCTATTTCTCTCAAATATTGTTCACAAATCTGTCTAAGCCCAGGTTCACACTGGGGCTGCGGGAATGAAGCCGTGCGAGTTCAGCTGAACTCGCACGATTTCACTCCCGCCTGTCAGTCCCGATTTCAGCCGCGATTACAGAGACATATGTGCAGTATCTGCAAAAAATAGTACAGAAGCTACTTTTTGAAATCGGTGCAGCGCCGAAGATGCGGCGTCGCACCGATTAGGACGGTGCCACTGCCGGAAATTGCCGCCGATTTCACATGCGATTTGACATGTCAAATCACATGTCAAATCGCACCAGTGTGAAACAGGGCTTAATCTGTGTTAGTGAGCACTTCTCCTTTGCCGAGATAATCTATCCACCTCACAGGTGTGGCATATCAAGATGCTGATTAGACAGCATGATTATTGCACAGGTGTGCCTTAGACTGGCTACAATAAAAGGCCACTTTAAATGTGCAGTTTTACTGTATTGGGGGGTCCAAGGGGTCTGAAAACCAGTCAGTATCTGGTGTGACCATCATTTGCCTAACGCAGTGCAGCACATCTCCTTTGCATAGAGTGGATCAGGTTGTTGATTGTGGCCTGTGGAATGTTGGTCCATTCCTCTTCAATGGCTGTGCGAAGTTGCTGGATATTGGCAGGAACTGGAACACGCTGTCGTATACGCCGATCCAGAGCATCCCAAACATGCTCAATGGGTGACATGTCCAGTGACTATGCTGGCCATGCAAGAACTGGGATGTTTTCAGCTTCCAGGAATTGTGTACAGATCCTTGCAACATGGGGCCATACATTATCATGCTGCAACATGAGGTGATGGTCGTGGATGAATGGCACAACAATGGGCCTCAGGATCTCGTCACGGTATCTCTTTGCATTCAAAGTATTTTTACTGATTCAATATATGACAGCTTCCCAATGTCAATGATTGCTAAGGAAGGGGCAGGTGCTGGCACCTGCCCACATTTCTAGCAATTGCTGGCATCACCAGCATTCTTGACTTACATGGCTGGGAATCCTCGGCCATGTAAGCAAAGGGGCTGGGATAGCAGTGACATCACTGTCCAAATATGGCCATCTTCTGAACAATTAGCAAAGATGAATGAGAAGAAAAGCAGGCAAATCTCTCTTTATAAGTGCTCTAGGAACATCCTGTAACAAACAGTCTTGGCCCTTCACTATCCTCCTGGTTGGTACCCAGCATTGCAACTCAAGTCTCTGCAGCACACACCTGTCTTACTCAGTAAAACATAAGTAGACTGCTGGGCATTCAGCCTGTACCTGACCATTGGGCTAGTTGGTCTGTTTATGCACTGGATGGAGGTCTGTGTTACTTCAGTGTAACTGTTCATGCCTTGAATATCTAATTGGACTAAATAATTGGACTGTGTTTGTACTCAGGTTTCTGTTCATATCCTGATCTTCATCCTTTACCCTCTGCTATTGAACATAAAGTGCCGATATGATGTAAATTGACGCTGTTGGAGGAGAGCTACTAAACCAGTTCTGGTCACTGACCTGCACTATACAGTAGAACAGGAAAATAAGCTGTTCACTGTGCAAGAGAAGTTATACTTTGCAAGGGAAGTTATACTTTGCAAGGGAATTATCTCCAGAGCTTAGTGAATGAGGTGAAGCTCTGCTGACTTTCACCATCCAATCACATGCAAGCAAAATTCTGTTTTTGTGTTGTTTTTTCATTTTCCTTACATGTGATTGGATATTCTTTGAAAAACCTAAATGTCTTTGCTTAGTCTATTTGTCTTAAACATTGGCTCTACTTCTGTTTGTCGTAACCTCTTGTCCAAGAGGGCCATACACGGTTGTAATCTTGAACCCTGTATGGACAGGCTGAATGTACCAAGTTGATTGATCGATCAACTTGGGTACAACCAGCATGCCAGGTTTTACCTGTGACTATTATTAGCTAGCTGCTGCTATAGCCACTAGCAATAATCACTGTCTTCTCCCGACGGTGATGGCTTCCCCCGCCCTTCCGGCCCGGCAGGAGGGATTCCAGCATCAACACTGTCTGCGTTGATGGGGAAATCTAGCAAATTTCTTCCTGCAACCCGTGGTTGCAGGAAATAAATTTGTTGCAGTACGTGTATGGCCAACCTTACTCTAGCATCTGTCAGGCCTGTTAGTTGACTCTTAACTTGACATTGTAACAGTGAGTCCCCCTAACTCTATGACACGCTCATAATGCAAATCTTAGTTCAATCTTATTTTATTGAAACAAGACCATATTAATATTCCAGAGTAACAGCAAAGATAGACAATTATAACAGACATGAGGTACGGTCATAACAATTACAATAGGTTTAGTGAGGCCTTATGTTCTTTTGTATAGTTAACATAACGCAACAAGATAATAAGGTAAATCAAACCATATCGTATTTGAGATACTCTCAACATCCTGATTGGGATCAGGATACATGTACGTAAAATAGAAACATAGAATGTTTGTAAGAGCCAAGTTTTATGCTTACAAAGAATAAACGCTGGTGGGATCACAACTCATTCCATAGGTAATGGGGACACTTCATGTGATAGAAAACAGAGTGGAAAGGCAGAAAGGAGGTATCTAGGTGAGATGGGAAAAAATAGAGGCATTCCATCATGGCTGTATGGTGGAGATGGGTGGTTCGCTCTCAGCCCATGTCACAAATTCAGAAGATTACCGAAACATGGACCAGGAGGTCCACGTGGTGGAAAACTGTTCCTCTTTGTCATTTCCCTGAGACAGCAGGCGTTCCAAGTCTCTTATTCGGTCTACTTCAATAGCCCAATCCCAAAGGGAGGGCATATTCGTCAATTTCCAATGTTGGGGGATTACTGTCCGCGCCTCAGCAAGGAAATGACGGAGTACATCTTTTTTTACTGATTTCAGTGGGCCGGGGATCATGGAGAGGATGGGAGAAAAAGAAACCCTGGACTGCCGCACTCTGTATAGACAGTTATTTATTCCAAAATTTCAGGTAAAAAATCCAAATTCAAAATAAATCCATAAATCCAAAACAACAAATGCAGATGGTGTGCATGCAGGGAAGGGTGGCTAACGCGTTTCACGTCACGAATTGACGCTTACTCATAGATCATGGAGAGGAGGACTATTTCTGGTGTAGGTTGGAGGGTTGTCGCCATCAGCCTGCAGTACAAGTCAAATATTATTTGCCAGAACTTTTTGACAGGAGGGCAGTCCCACCAATCGTGAAGCATAGTTTCATTATGCAAATCTTGACTTTCATCTCTGAAAGTCACAGCTCTGCTACTCCCCCCCTTCCTGGGAAATGTGCAGTTGTTGTTTACAAAGGATCAATGCATTGTATTCACTGATATGAGTGGAGTATGACTGAGGTCTGACATTAGGCTTGAAATTTGGCATTTGCATATTTGAGTTTTCTGGATTCAGAGCTTCCAGGGTGGTGCAGGAATCTTTAGTACCCACTTTGCATCCATTTAATCACCTCCATCATTTTATTCCCATTATAGGCTAACTAGTGTTGAGATGATTATTAATGAGGCCTCTGAATGGGCATCCAAGCCTAATTTGCTTCAATTGCTCTATAAATCTGCTATATTGTCATACAGGTGAATAATCACTTTTAGAAGTGTCAGTCTGTGATTTGGCTTACGCATTTCACGACAGAACATAATGAACCTACAGAACAGATGCCCAGTCTGCTTTTCTTCCCTTCTCCTTGTTTTATTTTTGTTTTGTAAAGAGAAAGTGATGTTGTTTGTCATTTGCAGGCCGCGGCGCTCACTCGGCACACACTTCCACAGCCAGCACAAACAGCATGCTTTAAGGTAACTACATCATCTCACCCTGAGATTTTGCTTGCCTCAGTTGTTCCCAATACCATAACAATTGAGCGGAGGCCTCAGAAGAGGCAGTGCTTTGTGGCTGTGACTTGTCTGGTAGATTCAGAATGCCAGCAGCTGTCTCTCTTATCCCCAGGATGCTGTTGGCAGAGAGGCTGAAATGAGTTCTGCAATACATTTTCAGTACCCTGGACTCCCGAAGCAAAATAGGTGAGAATAAATGAAGCCGAAGACACACACACACACTGTATATTCCTATGGAAAAGGGAAATGGTGTGTAGACGTGCAGTCACACAGCTGTGCCTTTGTGAGGAGTTCAATTAACCCTTTTACCCCTGACAGACATTTGTATTGCCAAATTTGTAGGTGGGTAACAGAAATGAAGTATATATCTAAGAAAAACAAGAACTTTACAAGGCTTCCTAAAAGGGTCAGTCATTTAAAAATGAATATTGTTAAACTCCATCCTTGGGTTGAGAGAGGGTACAATCTCTATCAGACTTTAGGAGTCAGAAATAAAAAGCTGATAGATCCTTCCTGTAAAAAAAAAAGTTGGCTGGGGACTGGCTTTTAAGTCACTTGGCGACTGCTTATGTCTATCAGGGGCTTCTTGTAAGATCTCTGTGCTCGAGTTCCAAGGTCTTCAAATCCACCAATATAACATGCTCAAAAATGACTCTCCTCCTAAGCTGCTATTTCTGTTAAATCTATCAGGTCTTAGCCGATGAACTCTTGAGAAGTATTTTTTTTAAATGTCAAGTGAATCAGAAGAGAGAAGTTCAGGTCAAGAATGGTTTTTGCCCTTTGGCAGAATTTGCTGAAGGCCCAACAACACATTGAAACCAGTGTGCTCCAAAGGAGGTAATTAAATAACTTACGTAATAGGAATTCATCAAAACTGCATATATGTGAATATGTGGCTGGTAGTGGCAACTGGGGTAATGATTTAGTGAAGTAGCTGCCCCTTTAAGATATAACTAAATGCATAATAAACAAAGTTAAAGGTGTTGGCGCTGTAAATCAAATTGGTGGATTCAACGTAGGAATCAATAGATATGAATCAGGGAAAAATTACAAACGTATAAAAAGTCAAAATTTGTTGCCCTCAACTACCAGCCCCTTTTATCTACACTCGCTGCTGATCTTGGGAGGTGGGACTCTCTGGCCCTTTCCTGGTTCGGCCGTTGCAATATACTCAAAATGAATGCAATGCCGAGACTTCTGTACTTATTGCAGGCGCTGCCCGTCAACATACCTCAGACATTCTTTCACGCCGTGTGTTCAATATTCATTAGATTCATCTGGCTTGGTAAACACCCACGTTTCGGCAGAGCACTACTACTACGACCAAAGATTAAAGGCGGTCTCGGATTTTGAGATCCAGCCCTATACTATACTGCGGCACATATGACCAGGGTCGTGGACTGGTGCCGTCACGGTGATTTGAAGCTCTGGGTGTCGCTGGAACAGGAGGCAGCCTGCGCAGCACTAGCAGGTCTACCTTGGGCAGGAAAAACTCCTGCCACCCACTTGACTACTCACCCACTGATTGGACCAACTTTTATGGAGCTGAAAAAGTTTTTCCATTTAGCCTCATTAAGAAATTTTCCATCCCCACTGACGCCACTTATTGGTCACCCAGGTTTTATACCTGGCCTCACTGATCCGTCCTTTTTCTCGCAAGCCCCTCATGAGGGCCTCCTCGTTTCTACGTTCCTCCGGTTGGCTAACTACAGAGAACTTGCTCTCAGGTCGGGCCCCACTCTCATTAGACCACTGGAGGATCAACCAACTATCTCACTTTCTCGGCTCAGTGCCCAAACCAACCCACTTTGTCAGAAAGCTCCACTCTTTTGAGGAACTCTGCTTGGGTGAGGGACCGATCCGGAGGTCCTTATCAATACCCCTACAAAATCCTTGTTAGACCTTCATGCCACTGAAGACCCCCCATTATTAGCAAAATGGGAGAGAGACTTGCAAGTCACCTTCACAGAACCCCAAAAAGAACGCATACTCCTTTTCGCACAGAAATCCTCTCTATGCAGCAAATATCAAGAGACTGCATATAAAATGGTTCGCACGAGTGAAGGACATTGAGCAAATGGAATATCTGACCTCTGAGTCGGAGGTACATAAATCCAGATGGTTTCATTGGAACCTTTTTCACTTCTCTGACGAATTCCACCAATACATGGCAGGATCCACCATCTAGGATCCCCATCGCCTGTTCAGCGTTACCGATCTTGGCTCCCTGGGGGTAATTAAAAGCATTAGCCAGGGTCTTCCTCCCCCTTCATTGTTTGACTGTTCGGCCAGCTAGTCCATCAATTTGGCGGCTGGCACCCTAACAGTTCCTGAACCTTACGCTACTAGTTGGACTCTACTGTTATTATGTGACTTTTTGTCTGTATCACTTTATTGGCCAAATGTTGCAGCCATCATTTTGTCAATTTGATTCTTACCTAAAATATAAAATAATAAAAAGCAAATGTTTGTATTTGGCTGCTTTGAATAGTGGAATTTACACAAGCCCTGTTACAGCACAATTGTTTTATCCATTTCAAAACAGCATTATGATTATTTCCCATTCCAAGGATGACTAGAGCTTTAAAATATGATAAAGCATACGTTATTTAATGCTGTGGTCGTTTCTCCTCCCAGCATGAAGTTAATGGGGCACCAGCATTGATCTTTAGACTCTTAATGGCGTACAGCAGAGCAGAGACCTAAAAACAGCTTTAAACAATACACTTCTTAAATATTCTAAAGCCTTTGCTTGCTTTTACAGGCCTATCTGATAAGGAATAAAGATAGGAAGCTCTTCTATCACATGTAGACTGCACAGGTAGTCATCAACAGTTGTTGCCTCTACAAATAGGCTTTTGCAGGCAAAATTGAAGGCAGCATACATGTACAAATGCTTATTGATTTTATTTCAATACCTGACACTCCACCAGGAGAATGATATACCGTATATAATGCTGCAGCAAAATTTTCTACCTCTGTAGAGAACAAATACCATCTACGATTAAAAGAGGAGAGCTTGAGTTGAATGCCCAAAATATAGACTATTGTATAAATGTATTATCTTATAAGTCATAGCTATAAATTAGAAGTAGGCTAACATTTACCTAACTCATCCTGTCTTCTTTTTTTTTTTTCCAGTGGAGTTGAGCTGAGAAGAAAAGTCAAAATCCCCAGAAGTGCTCTAGAGCAAGGTACATACAGCGTTCCACGGGTCCACCAAAACCACAAAAACACAGAAAGGAGCATCAGACCAAAAACGGATGAAAAAGTCCAAGATAAATGTAATTGTTGGTAAAAAAAAAAAATCATGCAAAGACAGCCATTGTGTTTTGGGGGCAAAACCACACAGATTAAAACGTGGATGGAGACAACAGTGACTTCACAGATCTATATTAGAACCAGTATTGAACTCTCCACATGGAGTAACGACTTGCCAGCGGTCAATGTAAAAATTACCTTTCCATTTCAATCTGCAGCACCGTAATTTTCTGTAAAATTCAATGCAATATTGCAACATGGAGACATTCTGTTCCCTGTTGGGCACCCCACCCTCAGACATGTCATTTCCTGCTTGCATAATTGTCTTACTGATTTTTCACAGAAGTCTGCACTAGGATACAAGTCAAATTTTAGGCACACCATGCATTAGGATTTTCAGTTTTGATGACATACTCCTCAAGGGTTTAACACTTTAAAATGCTTACAGACCCTGAAGCTTTTCTCATAGGTACATTGAGCGTGCACCAACTGATTATAATGAACCAGACCCTCCCATTCAAAATCATTCTATTAATGGCAGCTCATAGGTGTTCACAGCCTATTGCATTGGGGTTTGCACCTCAAAGCTCAAACACATATGTGTGTCTGCATGTGTATGTACTGACAGTAATCAGTAGAGCAGTGGACGGTGTCAGTTGGGCAAAGATTGGAGTCAGTAGAGCAGTTGATGGTGTCAGTAAGGCAAAGATTGATGTCAGTAGAGCAGTGGACAGTGTCAGTAGGGCAGTAGATGGTGTCAGTGGGGCAGAGATTGGTGTCAGTAGAGCAGTGGGTGGTGTCAGTAAGGCAAAGATTGGTGTCAGTAGAGCAGTGGACGGTGTCAGTAGGGCAGTGGATGGTGTCAGTAGGGCAAAGAGGACAGTGGATGGTGTCAGTAGGGCAAAGATTGGTGTCAGTAGAGCAGTGGACGGTGTCAGTAGGGCAGAGATTGGTGTCAGTAGAGCAGTGGACGGTATCAGTAGGGCAGAGATTGGTGTCAGTAGAGCAGTGGATGGTGTCAGTAGAGCAGTGGACGGTGTCAGTAGGGCAGTGGATGGTGTCTGTAGGACAGAGATTGGTGTCAGTAGGGCTGTGGACGGTGTCAGTAGGGCACAGATTGGTGTCAGTAGAGCAGTGGATGGTGTCAGTAGGGCAGTGGACGGTGTCAGTAAGGCAAAGATTGGTGTCAGTAGAGCAGTGGACGGTGTCAGTAGGGCAGTGGATGGTGTCAGTAGGGCAGAGATTGGTGTCAGTAAGGCTGTGGACGATGTCAGTAGGACACAGATTGGTGTCAGTAGAGCAGTGGACGGTGTCAGTAGGACAGAGATTGGTGTCAGTAGGGCAGAGATTGGTGTCAGTAGGGTTGTGGACGATGTCAGTAGGGCACAGATTGGTGTCAGTAGGGCTGTGGACGATGTCAGTAAGGCACAGATTGGTGTCAGTAGAGCAGTGGACGGTGTCAGTAGGGAACAGATTGCTGTCAGTAGAGCAGTGGATGGTGTCCGTAGGGAACAGATTGGTGTCAGTAGAGCAGTGGATGGTGTCAGTAGTTTTTATTTGTATTAATTAATTTCATCTTTTGCAGCTGAAGACAGAGGGAACAGAGGGACTTTCTCAGAGTCCAAAGTGGTATTTTATTGATTCCACTAATAAAAACCACAAGGCATCCAATGTTTTTTGGGGGCTCAGCACCCCCAATTCATCAAGACCTTTAAAAACCAACTAGATTTCAGTTGGATTCTGGAAAATACAACACAAACCAGCAGGTTAATCTTTAAAAAAGATACCCATGCCAGCAGCAGAGCAGCAGCATGGTTTGGCACACTCTTTGGTTCACATAGGTGGCTTTTAACTGTATATAAATATGTATATATCTTATACTGTATATATATAACAATGAATCAAATACGTTCATAGAGAAAACACTTTAAGGGTTTTTTACATACCTATTACTAATGTAACAAGAGTACTGTCACAGATACAAATAGTGATTTATGATGTTAAGGCCACAAAATTTACCCTTTTAAACACCAGTTGTCAGTGAATAATTTATGTATTCATATAACTGGCAACATTTTTATAGCAGACCAGATTAGTGGCGCATTATGTGTTTACGTGGCAAACTGTGTTGTTCTTCTCAGCATATGTTACTGCGGCACCTGCACTCATTACAAATTAAACACGTATGCTGTTTGCTTCTTTATAATTAAAATCAAACTCAAATTAAAGACTATTTCTCTAAATAACAACCACAAAACTTAATAGTAAAACTTGTGCTACACAATAAAGAGGTAAATGTTTACCATGGACTACATGGTAATGTATTAATTTTCAGAGTACCGTATATCAGATATATTCACTGCATTATGCATTAAGAAGCAATCCCAGGCAGCAGGTGATAGCAATCAGTGAGACACTAACGCCATCAAGCAAACACTGCAAATGTGATAAAATCATAAAGATCACTGAAATAACCTTAATCTGTAATCCACTGCAACAATATTTTCACAGGCCATCCAACAGGGTCAGGCGAGAGGGTAGTAGGATTGAACTTCCTCTATATGTCCGCTTCTTGCAGGACCACATCCAAATTTCCACGTCAACAAGGTGCCAAGCAACATCTTACATAGTTACATACAGTAGTTAGTCAGGTTGAGAAAAGATAAGAATCTATCCAGTTCAAACCAAAAACAAAAAAAGCCTATAAAATCCCATATACACAATCCTTCACCCACAGTTGATCCAGAGGAAGGCATAAGACCCCAGGAAAGCATGATCCAATTTGCTACAATTTGTGGTATTGTTACAACATTTTAGGAAGCGTGTTCCACTAAATACAGGAAAAAGGAGCTCCGAGGGACTGGTAGGCCCCTTTCACACATGCGGATCCCGTGAGGATTCGTTTTTAAACATCCGCTTGCTCAGCGGGAATCGCTCCGTTGATCCCCGCTGAGCCGGCAGATGACAGGTCTGTCTCTGCACACTGTACAGAGATGGACCAGTCAGATCTCCGCTCTCCTCTATGGGGGATCGGATGAAAACGAACCGTCGATTCGTTATCATCCGATCAGGTCCGCCATCATTCGATCAGGTCCGCCAGACGGATGCCAAATAGGGTTTGCATCCGTCACATTTTAGCGGAGAGGATCGGATCGGGGCTGATCGGGTGTCAGCGGACATGTCACCGCTGACATCCGACGCTCTATAGAGATACATGGAGCGCCCGTTCAGATCCGCCTGAAAAAACTGACAGATCTGAACGGTCCGCAGGTGTGAAAGAGGCCGTACACTACAGCAAAACATTGATGTACTGGGCAGAGAGATTTTGCTCCTATATGCATGTCAAATGTCGCCCCAATAGGGCACAGATGGCAAAAAAAACTCACAGGTGTTATAACTCTCCCCTACTTTAAAAAAAAAAACTTGTTGGCTTTGGCTCTACTTTAAACCTTTACATAAGCCCATTGAAGTCCTTCTACAAAAGCTGTACCTGTTTATCAGTAGCCTTCCCTCCTCTACAGCTTTCTAAAACACACAGATCAGTGTAAAGAAGAACAAGGAGTCCTGGAAATGATTGTCCCCTTCAGAGCCCTGATCTCATCATCATTGAGTCTGTCTGGGATTACATGAAGAGACAGAAGGATTTGAGACAGCCTTAATCCACAGAAGATCTGTGGTTAGTTCTCCGAGTCCAAGATATTTGGAACAACCTACCTGCCGAGCTCCTTAAAAAACTGTGTGGAAGCCTACCTAGAAGAATTGGTGCTGTTTTGCAAAAGGTGGTCACACCAAATATTGATTTGATTTGGATTTCTCTTCTGTTCATTTCCTTTTTTTTTATTTTACTAATTATAATCATTTATAAAAAAAAACTATTAACACTTCTATTTCTAAAAGCCTTCTTAAAGAGGAAGTAAAGCCTCCTTGAAAAAAAAAAATACACCCTGCAAGACTAAGGCATAATGAGCTAGTATGCATAGCTGAGATCGAAGCCCCAGCAGCCGCCCTCGTTCGCCTCCTCCATCACCGCCATCTCTCCCGGAGTGACTTCTGGGTATCGCGGCTCCATTGCTGTGACTGGCCGGAGCCGCGATGATCCCATTCACTAACGGCACGCTCAGTGCACCTGTGCCGTAGACATCGGTGCTGTCTTTTTTACAAATATCTCCTAAACCGTGTAAGTTTAGGAGATATTTGTTGCACCTACAGGTAAGCCTTAATCTAGGCTTACCTGTAGGTATAAGTGGTCTGTAAGGGTTTGCAACCACTTTAAATTTACAGCATTTGTTCACACCTGTCTAAAACTTTTGCTATATATATATATATATATATATATATATATATATAGTGCTCAGCATAAGTGAGTACACCCCAAGAGATTTGTCAGAAAACCTTTACCTTTCGTTCAGAATCAACATTTTCTATGGGACACAATACTAAATAAAATACTCCCACAAATGCGGGCCGTTGATTGCAACCAAGATTTGTTAATTTGCACACACGAAAAAAGTATTTTTCCTAACAAATTTATTCAAGACCATGTTGCAAAAAATTAATGCAACCCCAATGAAAGTCTTATGCCCCATACACACAATCGTTTTTCATGCCGTTAAAAAAGCCATTTTAAAAAATGGCCATTAAAAATGATCGTGTGTAGGCTCCAGAGCATTTTTAACGATGTGAAAAACTGCCATTAAAAATTCCGGACATGCTCTCTTTTTTCACGTTGTTTTTCATGTCGTTTTTTTTAACGACGTGAAAAACGATAGTGTGTATGCTTTCACGACGTGAAAAAAAACGCGCATGCTCAGAATCAAGTATGAGACGGGAGCGCTCGTTCTGGTAAAACTAGCGTTCGTAATGGAGATAGCACATTCATTACACAGTAACGGACTGAAAAGCGCGAATCGTCGCTCAACAAACTTTACTAACATGAAGGGTGGCGCCATTCGAACGGAACTTCCCCTTTATAGTGCCGTCGTACGTGTTGAACGTCACTGCGCTTTGCTTGATCGTTTTTTTTTTAATGATAGTGTGTACGCAAGGCAGGCTTGAGAGGAAACATAAAAAAAAACGAGGAGAAAAACGTTGGTTTAAAAAATGACATTAAAAACGATCGTGTGTACGGGGCATTAGTAGCAAAGCAAAATTCTCACAGAGACGTCCAGGGCATCCACAGAAGTTAAAGCAGAGTTCCAGCTGGACCCATGTTTATTAAAAGCCAGCAGCTGCAAAAAGTGTAGCTACTGACTTTTAATAAACACACACTCACCTGTCCCGCGGTCCAATGATGCGGCCACCCGAAGCCTCCATTCTCTCCCCTGCCTTTCCCCGGCATCACTAGTATGGGCACCCAGCTGTGACAGCTTGTGGCTTCACAGCCAGGTGCGTACTGTGCTTGCACGAGTCGCGCTGCACGTCCTGAATGGCCGAGCAATCTTCTGGGACCTGTGACGTGTCCCAGAAGATTGTAGGAAGGTCAAAATCTAGGACTGTCAAAACTAGGTACCCGCAACCCCCCACCACCCCCCCCCCCACACACAAAATGTCAGGGGTCAGGATACCATAAAGAGGGAGTTCCCATTTTGGGTGGAACTCAGCTTTAACATCTCAACAGGAACGTCTTCTGATAAGAAGGGTTGAAGAAAATTGGCATGCACTTTTACTGCAGTTAGCTAAAGAAGTAGAAAGCCAAACTGGAGTGATTGTTCAATACGGTGTACACTGCAGAGGAATGACATGCATGGGTGTCATCCACAAAGGAAGTCTCTCCTAAAGCCCATGCACAAAAAAGCCTGCCTAGAATTTGCCAGAGCCCATGCTGAAAAAGAAGAAGACTACTGGGACTCTCTAGTCTGGAG
The DNA here is from genome assembly GCA_029206835.1 of Rana muscosa. Lineage (NCBI taxonomy): Eukaryota > Metazoa > Chordata > Amphibia > Anura > Ranidae > Rana > Rana muscosa. The sequence goes on from CM055123.1 coordinate 275,475,995, forward strand.
TGATGAGACCGAGATAAATGTTTTTGGAACTGGTGGCTTCAAACTGTATGGCGTTGCAAAGGTGAGGAGTACAAAGAAAAATTCATGGTGCCTACAGTGAAACATAGTGGTGGCAGTGTCCTTCTGTGGGGCTGCATGAGTGCTGCTGGTGTTGGGAAGCTGCATTTCAGTGATGGTATCATGAATTCACAGATGTACTGCTCTATATTGAAAGAGAAGATGCTACCATCACTCCGTGTCCTTGGTCGCCGTGCACTTTTCAAAAATGACAATGATCCAAAACACACATCTAAGGCCCCTGTCGCATTTCTGAAGAATAGAGTGAAAGTGATTCAGTGGCCAAGTATGTCTCCTGATCTGAACCCAATCGGGGAACACCTATGGGGAATTCTGAAGAGACAAGTTGAGCATCACTCTCCATCCAGCATCCAGGCTCTAAAAGAGGTCGTTCTTGAAGAATGGAAAAAGATGGATGTTGCAATATGTCGCCAACTTGTTCATTCCATGCCTAGAAGACTTGGTGCTGTCCTTACAAATCATGGAGGTCATACAAAATACTAGATGTAGTAGTTTTTGTTGCGAGGTGCATTCATTTTTGCATCAACCTATCTGACTAAAACTGAAGATTTTCTAAGTTATATTATTAATCTTACTTTCATGTAATGAGCTAAACAAGTGTTCTATAAAACTCAGTTTTGCCTAAATTTTGGAAATTGTCCTTGTGTTCATTGAGAAATTGTTTAAAATCTTACTTTTCAAAAGGGGTTAGTCATTCATGCTGAGCACAGTGTATATATATATATATATATATATATATATATATATATATACACACACACACACACATATACACACACATATATACCCAAACATATACATACATATATATATATATATATATATATATATATATATATATATATATATATATATAATATTATTTAGTGACTTGGTTTAATTGTCTTTTTTTTCCATAATTTAATGTTTTCTGGATAATTTGTACAAACAATAGGTTATCATACAGAATGTGTCAATTAATATATTGAAAGAATGGTAAATACAGTATGTGCGGTTCATCTGATAATAATAATTTGTACTCTTAACGTAATATGAATTGTTCAGCATGGATGAACAGTTGGACTATTTTACAGTTTAACATTTTAATAATTCTACATTCCTAGTCAAAAACCCATTCCAACTGAGTAATTTTGAATATTTTAGCATATGATAAAGTATAACAAAATAAGATATAAAATAGAAATAAATTAAAAACAAAAATAAAAAAAATAAAGAATTAAAAAAACAAAAAATATAAAAATAAAAGGGAAGGAAAGGTAATGACTGAAACTGTTGTACCTATGTGTAAAAGAATTACAATAAAATTAATGAAAAAAAAAATTCCGATGGAATAAAATCCGATGGAATTTTCCGTCTGGAATTCCAATGAAGCTGACTTCCATCAGTCTTGCATACACACCATCAGACAAAATTCCGACCGTCCAAAACGCTGTGACGTAAAACACTCAGACGAGCCGAGAAAAATTAAGTTCAATGCTTCGTTCTGAGCATGCGTCAACTTAATTCTGAGCATGTGTGGGGTTTTTTCTCCGTTGGAGTTCCACACAGACGATCAGAATTTCCTATCGTTTTTTTTTTCCATCGGAAAAATTGAAAACATGTTCTATTTTTTAACACCGATGGAAAAAAGTCCGATGGGGCCCACACACGATCGTTTTTTCCATCGGACATTTTTTATCGGAAAAACCGACCGTGTGTACAGGGCATTATAATACTGGGAAATAATATCCTTGATTTTATTTGTACTGTATAAAGAGGCTTACTTCTAATAAACATTATTACAGATACCCTGATCAGATAGATATAGACATTGGGTAGGCAATAAATCTAATATGATAGATAGATAGATTAGAGATAGATAGATTAGAGATAGATAGATTAGAGATAGATAGATTAGAGATAGATAGATTAGAGATAGAGAGATTAGAGATAGATAGATTAGAGAGATAGAGAGATAGAGAGATAGAGATAGAGACAGAGAGAGAGATAGAGATAGAGATAGAGATAGAGATAGAGAGAGATAGAGAGAGAGATAGATAGATAGATTTATTCCACAATTCTGAGGCCTTTTATGTCACTCTCTGTTATGATTATAACTGCCTTTCCTTCTTTTTATGTGTTAATGATTATTAATAAAGAACAGAAGTTTCATGCTTGACGTTGTCACTGAGACAATATAAGGAAACGTATGTGATTAATGATGAAGTGAAATGGGGCAGGGAGTGGGTGGGACCCCATTTACTTTAGCTTCTAAAAAAAATGTTTGAGGTCAACACATAACTTTCCCCTAACACATTTTTATAATGAATTTATTCATTTAAATGCAACCACACCAAGCACAATTTGCCCCAGGCAAGAAATATTTAAATGATATTCACGGGGTCTATTCAGACAGACGCAACATATTTTGCCTAAGAATATTTTAACCTCTTAGGAGGCAAAGGAAACGTGCCTAGCCTTAAATAACTTAACATGCCTACTCCACAGTTTTGTTACTAGGCTGCACGGGTGGGGAGAAGGTGTAGACAAATGGCAATAGGGACCATTTTGGATTGGTATTTTCTGGCTTATTACACAAAACAAAGAAAAACGCTACAACCAAAAAGGAAGCTAGAAATAACAATCTTCTTAGTTGTACATGTTAGAAGACATAAGAAAAGGCCAATTTTAGAAATGTAATGAAGTTATAATTAATATGTAACCAATGATGCTGCTAAAGAGTTAGGGCTCTTTCACACGTTCCGTATGTCCGTTTTTCATCCATCCGTTTTCGGATGAAAAACGGACATACATGTATCCCTATGGGATAGAGGATGTCAGCGGATGAATATCCGCTGACATCCGATGACATCAGTCTCCACTATGGTCCGTTTAGCATGACGGAGGAAAATCCTACTTTTCCATCCGTCTGCGGATCGGATGAAAACGGACAGACGGTCCGTTTTCATCCGATCCCCCCATAGAGGAAAGCGGCGATCCGACCGGTCCTTTTCTGCACAGTGTGCAGAGACGGACAAGTCATTCGCCGGTTCAGCGGGGATCAACGGAGCGATCTCTGCTGAGCAAGCGGATATTCAGGGGGCGGATCATGACGGGATCCGCCCGTGTGAAAGAGCCCCAAAAGTATATGTAAACCCCCACCTTGTAAAACAAGCCCTTCTGTTTCAAATAGAAGTGAAAGACAAAACATTTGTGTATAGACATAAAAAAACATTATAAATACCTTTTTTTCTCCTTTTTTTTTTTCTAAGTGATCACATACCCTCTGTTCTCAGCTGCATAAGGAGCTCAGAAGCAGAAGCATGCTGAACTTCCCAGTGAATGGCTGTGCAGAGAGGGTGTTTCAGCACAAGACTGATCATTGGAGGAGAGCAGGCTGAGTTCCCATGCAGCCAGAAAACTGACCACCCTGTGCTCTCATGCTTAGTGTGGTCAGTTTTTTTTTTATAGGAGAGCAATGTGACTGGCAAGAACACTAGGAATTTTACTTATTTTATTTATTTATTTCAGCTACTTATATAGCGCCGTCAATTTAGGAAGCACTTTATATATACAGTGGAACCTCGGATTGCGAGTAACGCGGTTTACGAGCGTTTCGCAATATGAGCTATTTTTGTTTTTAAATCCTGACTCGCTTTGCGAGCGTTGTTTTGCAAGACGAGCAGGATTCAAGCCGCTGGGGTGTGCAGTACCGCATTTTGGCTCCGGTGATGCTCGAGACACTCAGAGATGCTCAGAGACACTCCGTTCCCGAGTGTCTCTTAGCGTCTCAGAGTAACTCTGAGCATCTCCAAGTGGTCTCCGAGTGTTACCGAGTGTCTCCGGTGCCCCCGAACCTTTGGCCACATGCGGTACTGCATAGACAAGTAGTGGCTGTGGAACAGATTATCTGAGTTTCCATTATTTCCTATGGGGAAACTTGCTTTGATATACGAGTGCTTTGGATTACAAGCATTCTTCTGGACCAAATTATGCTTGTAATCCAAGGTATTACTGTACGATGTACATTCACATCAGTCCCTGCCCTCAAGGAGCTTACAATCTAAGGTCCCTAACTCACATTCAAACATACACATATTGGGCCAATTTAGACAGGAGACAATTAAAGAGGTTGTAAACCTCTCAAAAAAACTTCCGGGTTCGCGGGCTCCGGTGCTGTGATTGGCCGGTGCTGTGATGATGTCACTCCATGCGTTCGGTCATGGCACGGGCCCTGAAGAAATGGCACGAGCGGGCCATTCCTTCAGTGCGTATGCGTCTATGGCGTCAGAGGCAGCGTATATAGTAAATATCTCCTAAACAGTGCAAGTTTAGGAGATATTTACAGTACCTACAGGTAAGCTTTATTAAAGGTTCACCTCTAGGTGCAATTAAAGAGGAAGCCTTTACTTCCTCTTTAACCTACCAACCTGTCTTTGAACGAAAACCACATACACTGTTAGAAATTTGTTGCTGATAATGATCTATGTGCTTTTCTATGCAATGCAGGCTGATCATGGAAGGTGGGAGGGGCCAGCAGGGTGCTGGGCATAGCTTCCTGAAAACACCACAGCACCCTGCCTCGGTACTCCTCTCAAGAGCCCTAGCCCTGATGAAAGCAGTAGGCTGTATCTTGGGAAGAGTTATGCATGTATAAAAATGCCTTGATTATTAAAATTATAAATACCTTTTTTCACTTTTTTATAAGTGTAGCGACCTCACCCCTCTCACCCCTTCTCATTCTCGGCTTGTCTTTCTTTGTCTAGGGGTGTTAGTGCCAGGGGAAGGGATGAGATACACCACGGCCCGTGTCCTCCATAGTGAAGAGGTGAAGGCCAGAAAGATCGGGCTTTGTGTAGGTGTCCTAGGGTCAAGTCCTGTACTTCGTCCCTGACTCCTTTGCTCCTAGTAACCAGAGTTCCACACAGTGAATAGGTCCTACACAATTTTATTCTTCTCAGCGAATAAACATACAGCACGGTGAAGTTGGATTCTTTTGCAACAACTTAGTCTTAATGGGAATAGGTCGAGGCACAATCCTTTCCCTTCTACCACTGTGGTGTCACCAATGGCGAATAGTCACTGCCACTGACTATGTGAAATAGAACATGAATTAACTTTGCCAGCACAGCCCCTGTCAGGGGAAGGATATCCGTCCAAGGGAGATACCGGAGGCCTCTCTGTCACCAGCAATGCTGCCCCGGACTCTCCAGAGAAGTTCCGCTCACCAGACCTCACGAACTCAGACACGGGCACCCAAGGAGTTAGGGCCCCCCTCGGATTCCTCCACCCTCGCGGAACTCAGTCGAAGGTACTGAGCCCCAGGCATCCGCCATAGTTCCTCACCCCAGGCTAAAGGTGTCTGAGATGGACTCCATCTCCGCTCCGGCTAGGTCAAGAGCACCTGGGCCCGGAACACCGGAACGCCAGCACCCAAGCTGAAGGTGCCTGGGTGCGGCCACGTTCTCCGACTCTGCACTCTGAACCCCGTGGTAAGGGCGTCCGCCCCTTTTATCTCCTCTCCCTTCGCGCCACAGCGGGTTCCCCGCCCCGCTGTACCAGCTCCAGGGGAGGAAAAAAAAGGCACAGTCTTGTGGTGTGAGTTCACCTCCGGCCCCCGGCAACAACGCCACCTATAGGCCCAGGGAACCTCACACCACCAGAGTCCTCCCAGAACCACAAAAGGGTCTCGGATTTCCTAGCAATCAGTGCATCTGGGTTACACTACCACCCAGATGCTTCCCCTAAATTCAAATACCCGCTACATAAGTAATCACATTCCCTCTGTTCTCAGCTGCATAAGAGCTGGGGGAGGAGAAGCAGCATCAAACTGAGCTTCCCAGTGAATGGCTGTGCAGCGGGGCCGTGTCCGGACAAGTCTGATGATTGGAGGAGAGCAGGCTGAGTTCCCAGTATAGCTAGAGAACTGACCACCGTGTGCTCTCCTGCCTAGTGTGGTCAGTTTTTAAAAGGAAAGCAGAGGGACTGGCAGGAACACCAGGGATTTCACATAAAGGAAGCAATACAAAGAGAACAGGATACTTTCTCATACAAGTACATATCAGGAATATGAAGTGCTGGGGTAACAAACACTTTAAGACCACTTTCACACGCCTGAAAAGCTTACGAAAACGTATTTCCATTAAAATCAATGAATGCTTTCACACTGGGGCAGTGCGCTGAAAAAACGCCCCTCTCCATTGAAATGAATTGAAAGCGATTCAAAAGCGCCTGAAAAGCGCATCAAAAGCTTTACTGGCAGTTTTACTGGCAGTTTTTCAAGCGCCTCAGTGTGAAAGAGGCCTAAGGCTGGGGAGGAATAGCTAGACAATGCAATCACATTCAATCACTGGCTAAACCTTGCCGCCTTAACCTCTGCAACGTTTCCAGAATTCACCCCTTCCTAATTAACGACACGACAAAACAGCTTATTCCCGCCTTGGTTATTTCCCGCCTTGACTACTGCAGCTCCCTCCTCACTGACCGGCCTTTACACAGGCTACACCCCCTTCAGCCATCATGAATGCTGCTGCCAGACTAATACACCTCACTCACCGATCCATGACTGCTGCTCCTCTCTGCCAATTTCTTCACTGGCTTCCCCTATCCCACTGTATAAAATTTGAAATACTAACCACAACATACAAGGCCATTCACAACATTGCCCCCATCTACATCACCAACCTCATCTGCAGATATCGCCCAAATAATCCTCTCCGCTCCTCCCAGGACCTCCTGCTCTCTAGCTCCCTTGTTACCTCCTCCCATGCTCGCCTCCAGGACTTCTCCAGAGCCTCTCCCATCCTCTGGAACTCCCTGCCCCAGGGTATGTCCGGTCAGCTCCTACCCTGTCCGCCTTTGGGAGATCCCTGAAAACTCACTTATTCAGGAAAGCCTATCCCGCACCCACCTAAGAATTGTACTTGATTCCCCTCCATCAGATCATCGCCTGTCGCCCATTACCTTTTGTACCACCTCCCCCTCCTTTTAGATTGTAAGCTCCACGAGCAGGGCCCTCCTATTCCTTCTGTATTGAACTGTATTGTAATTTTACTGAACAGTTTTTATTGTAAAGCTCTGCGTGAACTGTTGGCGCTATATAAATCCTGTATAATAATAATAATAATGATGCTAGACATCCTCCAACCTGGAAGTAAGATGGGCTCTATTTGATTTGCTGCTGTTTATAATGCACCATGTAAGTAGCTCACAGTGTGCAGTGAAATCTTAGTAAGCAGTTTCAGTACAGGAAGGGGGCCTCTACAACTGAAAAAGGCTGAAGGTAAGGCACCTTTTTTACCTTAAAATTATTATAAAGTCTTCTATTTTTTTTTAAAATAATAAATATGTTATACCTACCTGCTCTGTGCAGTTGGTTTTGCACAGAGCAGCCCAGATCCTCCTCTTCTCGGGTCCCTCACCAGCATTCCTGGCCCCTCCCTCCTGTAGAGTGCCCCCACAGCAAGCTGCTTACTATGGAGGCACCCAGGCCAGGTCACAGCTCCCTGTGTCTATTCAGACCTGCCCCTCCTCTCTTCTGATTGGCCAACTGACTTTGATTGACAGTCGCGGAAGCCAATGGCGCCCCTGCTGTGTCTCAGCCAATCAGGAGGAGAGTCCTGGATGGCTAAGACACTGGGGGACATCGCTGGAGAGAGATGGGGCTCAGGTAAGTAATAAGGGGGTGCTTTGGAGGCTGCTACACACAGAAGGTTTTTTATCTTAATGCATAGAATGCATTAAGATAAAAAACCTTCTGCCTTTACAACTCCCTTAATGCTTTGTTTGCATTAACCACTTAAGGTCTGGGAGGTTTTACCCCCTTAATGACCAGGCCATTTTTTGCGATACGGCACTGCGTCGCTTTAACTGACAATTGCGCGGTCGTGCGACACTGTACCCAAACAAAATGTATGTCCTTTTTTCCCCCACAAATAGAGCTTTCTTTTGGTGGTATTTGATCACCTCTGTGGTTTTTATTTTTTGCGCTATAAACAAAAAAGTGCGACAATTTTGAAAAACAAAACAATATTTTTAACTTTTTGCTATAATAAATAGCCCCACATTTTTTTTCAAAAAACTAATTTCTTCATCAGTTTAGGCCAATATGTATTCTTCTACATATTTTTGGTAAAAAAAAACCGCAATAAGTGTATATTGATTGGTTTGCGCAAAAGTTATAGCGTCTACAAAATAGGGGATAGATTTATGGCATTTTTATAATTTATTTCCTTTTTACTAGTAATGGTGGCGATCTGCGATTTTTAGCGGGACTGCAACATTGACACTTTTGACACTTTTTTGGGACCAGTGACATTTATACAGCGATCAGAGCAAAAAATAGCGACTAAATACTGTATAAATGTCACTGGCAGGGAAGAGGTAAACACTAGGGGGCGATCAAGGGGTTAAGTGTTCCCTAGGGAGGTGTTTCTAATTGTGGGGAGAGGGGACTGACTGGGAGTACAGAGAGATCGCTGTTCCTGATCACTAGGAATAGCAGATCTCTCTCTACTCCCCTGGCAGAACAGTGACCTGTTTCCCCGTTCTGGCTCTCTGTGGAGTGTTCGCGGGTGGCCAGCGGACATCGCGCGCACGCGACCCCTATCGCTCTTATAGTGGCCGATGTACACCTACAGCAATTCACGCAGCCGTGACAACCTGCTGCAGTATAATGACGGCGGCTGGTCGGCAAGCGGTTAAGGTAAAACGTTTTCAGTTTCCCTGTGCCCCCCTTCCCCTGTATGAAGAGTAAGAGAGGGGTGAAGAGATCAGCGATGTGCACGGCTGCATCTATTCTCCCCTTAATTCCTCTTCACACAGCACTCAAGAAGCAGCAGGAGCCATTGACTCTTGCTGCTGTCAATCAAATGCAGTGAAGAGGAAGTGGGGGGTGGGCCTAAGTCCCGCTGTGCAAGTCTATGGAGCACACAGGTCGGGAGCGCGCAGATTACGCTTTCCCCATAGCAAACGGCTGGCTATGGTTGTCCTAAAAAGAAGAGGAGAAGCCAAGATTACCACCAGGGACACTAGAAGAGGAGGATCAGGGCTACTCTGTCCAATACCACTGCACAGAGCATGTAAGTATAACATGTTTGTTATTTTAACCACTTGCCGACCAGCACGGCTCTCCTGCACGAACCGATGTACTCGTGCCCGCGATCGCTGTAAACAGGCAGAGTGGGGATCTGCCTTTGTAAACAACGCGGATCCCCATTCTGAAAGGGGACATGTCAGAGATCTGCTGTTCCCAGTGATTTGGAATGGCGATCTCTATCATGTCCCTGGCAGCCCACCCCCCCTACAGTTAGAACACGCTGAGGGTACACATTTAACCCCTTGATCGCCCCCTACTGTTTACCCCTTCCCTGCCAGTGTCATTTATACAGTAAGCAGTGCATTTTTATAGCACTAATCAATGTAATAATGTCACTGGTCCCCAAAAAGTGTAATTTAGGGTCAGACTTGTCCCCCACAATGTTGCAGTCCTGCTAAAAATCACAGATCGCCAATATTACTAGTAAAAACTATAAAAACAAATGAAAGCCCCCAAATCTATCCCATAGTTTGTAGACACTATAACTTTTGCACAAAGCAATCAATATACGCCTATTGCGATTTTTTTTTTTTTTTTACCAAAAATATGTAGAATGGATGTACTTTAGGTACTTCCAGTTACGACACGCCGTACAAGCCCAATTCCCTACCCCACCCAGACTGACTATGGACCCTGTTGAGAAACTGTTAGCCCATGAGAAACTGCTAAAACCCCTATCTGCCTTATACCTAGAACTCTTGAGTATTGACTCCACCAAGATGGACAGACTTTGGGACAAGTGGAAAGAGAAGATTGGGATGATTGTGTAGAAGACAGTACTGCCTTACTAATATCCTCCAGGGAACGATTGATCCAGATCAAATTTATCCATAGGGTTTACTATACTCCCCAGAGGCTGCATAAGGTATATCCGCAACGCTCGCATGATTGTCCACGGTGCCAGAATAACACAGGCTCATACTTTCATATGTTTTGGAGCTGTCCCAAAATTGCAAGGTATTGGGCTGAGGTAGTGGAATCTATTAATGGCCGCCTCCAGCTGACGCTTCCTGTATCCCCGGAGCTTGCGCTTTTGGGCATCCAGGATGATGATCAGAGGCCTTGCTACACTAAGCTGTTACTGACATACCTCTTTTTCTATGCTAAGAGAGAAATCGTTTTGCGATGGAATGCCTCTTCCCCTCCCTATGTGGAATCCTGGGAGAAGTCCATTAATGCTGTGCTTCCGTTGTACAAATTGACGTATATGAATAGGAACTGCCCCAAGAAGTTTGAAAAGGTATGGCTGCCATGGACGTCATAGGGGGGCTGGGTCCCCCGGCTGGGGGATCCTGCTGTGTAGGGGTGTAGGACCTGTCTTGGCTTCCTTGCTAGAGACTTATTGAGGCTCCCTGCCACTTAAAGATGGAATGTGCATTATTGTTATATCTGTTATCCCCTGTATGGAATCTTACTTGTAACGTGTACATTGATTTGGTCCATGTTGGGCAAATGTTGTATCATGCTCTGACCTTTTTTTACAGATTAAATTACAGATAAAATAGAGAAGTTCACAATAATATCCAAAGATACAGATCAGAAGAAAGGAATTCTTGCTCCACATACGTAACAATTCAAAAGATAAATAACACAGAACGTGGCAAGATCTGAACAGCGTACCCAAAACACTCATAACAACAATTGCTCTTCCCTCGACCCCCGCAAGAGAGATATGCATCAGTACTTCTGTGAGGGGGCTCACCCCGATTATCGTAGTATATGTTTTGGTAGTTGTCCTCAGACAAAGAAAAGCAAAAGGGGGGGAAACAAAGCAACACTTCAGGTCCCTTGCCGCCTTATATTGGAGCCAGCTTGTTTAAGCTAAATGCGACCTAATCTGATCTGAGGATTCGCAAATTCCGAAGAGCCTGGACACTGGGGCCATCCATCGTGGTCCCAGCCCCCACGCCCCTCGCCCAGCAGAATCATACGGACAGAGAAGGGGGAAAGAGGGAGAAAGAGAGAGAGAGAGAGGAAAAGGAAATAGAAGAGAAGGAGAGAAAGGGGAGAAGCTCAGAGCGGGCTCAGGAGGAAAGAGTAAGAGAGGTGGGGTGTGGACTTGGAGGGGAGCACACCAAAACCAAAAAAAAAAAAAGGGGGGGGAGGGGAAGGGGGGCAGAGGAATGTGTAGGGATCACTCCACTAAGAGGCAAAATCCTAAAGAGGGGGTGGGGGTACCACCATCAACCCTCTCTATACATGTCGCTCTAAGGCAGGTTCCCATACCCGAACCTGCCCTAGTCACATGAGAGCATCTTCGCTCAAACCAGGTCAAACTGTATTCAGCATTAGAGTCTGGTACTCTGCAGAGTTTCGAAATTTAAACCAATCATCCCATGTAGCAGTAAAAGTAGTAATGCTATCTTGCGCGGTGTGAATTAGTTCCTCTATCGCTGCAGTACGGTTAAGACGTGTCAGCCATTCTTTCATCGATGGAGGCGTCGCATCCCTCCAGTGCACAGGAATACACATTCTGGCTGCGTTGATCATATGGATCGCAACCGAGGTGCGGTACGTCTTTTTTGATATTACAGAGAGATGAAGGAGATACTGTGCTGATGAAAACTCCAAGGGTAGTGAGGAAGTCTTAGTCGTCACATCATGGACCCCTCACCAGTAGGGTTGAATCAGAGGGCACTCCCACCACACATGTAGGAAGGTACCCAGCTCTCTGCCACATCTCCAGCACTGGTCTGACACGGTCGGGCAAAATTTATGAACGAGGTCCGGTGTCCTATACCACCGTGTTCTGATCTTGTACCCGTTCTCCTGGATGTCTACGCTCAGTGAACCTTTATGGATATACCAATGAACCAGTTCCCAGTTCCTTGGCTCTATAGATCTGTCCAGACGGGCTTCCCACGAGGCCCGTTCCGCTTCCATAGCTGTGAACGGTCGCTTAAACATCGAGGCGTATAGCATCGAGATTACATGCCTCTGGGGGGACGGACCGGAGCATAGAGATTTCAATACCGTAGCTGGCCTTGAAAAGCGGCCTCTTGTTTTCGGGCCGTCTAGAAAGTGCTTTAGCTGAAGGTAAGCAAAGAAAGGGAAAGCTTTGGTCGGGGACATTGCCTACAGTTCCCTCAGCGTGAGGAATCTATCCCCAGAGAAAAAGTGTTTAGCTAACATATCTGCACGCTGCCATTCTAGTTCTAGGAAGGTCCCCTCCAGTCCTGGTGCGAAATCAGGGTTCCCCTTGATGGGGGTCAAACCACATTCCGTGGCTGAAACCTCATGTGCCCTGCAAGCCCGTGCAAAGGCCGACAGGGTTGCCCCCACTAGGGGATGAGACATCACGGGGGGCGTCCAGTATTTTTTGGAAAGCTAGGGCAATTTCTCCAGCTCAAGTCCTAGGCTCAAATTTTCCAGGTGCACCCAACCCTTACGATGTGAGTGTACCTTCCAGTCCAAATACCGCAAGCTTGTATTCCTTGCTGCGAACGACAACACCCCGAATATCAGGGCTTTCCCGTATGCAACGAAGGAGTGGCTCCAGTGTGAGGATATAAAGAATAGGGGATAGGGGGCAGCCTTGCCTAGTGCCGTTGTGTATGGAGAAGGCCTCCGACAAGTGACCATTGACCCTAACTCGGGCTCGTGGACTCGTGTACAATGCTCCAATATAAGTCCGCATTCTGGACCCCAGACCTAGAGCCTCCATAACAGAGTCCATGTAGTCCCAGGCCACTCGGTTGAAGGCCTTCTCCGCATCCATCGACAGAAAAAAACCCTCTTGTTTAGAAGAAGTGAGCCACTGATGTATGTTGAGGGCCTTGATGGTATTATCCCTGGCTTCTCTTCCAGGGACAAACCCGACCTGATCAAGTCCTACCCATGACGGGACGTGATGTGCGAGTCGGTTAGCAAGTATCTTAGCAAAGAGTTTTACGTCCACGTTAAGAAGCGAAAATGGTCTGTAGTTCGCTACGTCCGAGGGATCTTTAGTGTCCTTAGGAATTACTGAAATATAGGCTTCTAGCAAAGTGCTAGACTGGCAAGGGGGATTGGCGAGAGAGTTAAAGGCTTTTATAAAATTTGGTGCCAGGAGGTCTGGGAAGCATTTGTAATATTGTGCTGTGTAACCATCAGGCCCTGGGCTCTTACCAGGTTTCATGGTTTTTAAAGCCGCAGTCCATTCCTCCGACGACAGCGGCGCATCTAGGAGTTGCTGGTCTTCCTCAGACAATGCCTGAGGCGCATATTGACGTAGAAAGTCCTTGATCATGGACGCCCGAGCCTCTGCCGAAACCGCACCTTCCTCTTTCCCCTTAATGTTATATAAATTGCTGTAGAAATCCTTAAACTGTCGCGCAATGTCCTCATTTTTCGTATGAATCTTACCCTGTCTATCCCTCACCTGATGGATGGTTGAGGCGAGAACACGTTTTTGCGTAAATCTCGCAAGCAGTTTGCCAGGCTTGTTCCCCTGTTCATAGAACAGTTTTTGGGATAGCATGAAGCGTTTCCGAGCTCCTTTAAACAGTTCCTCGCGCAAGAGAATTCTAGCATCCGCCAGTTCGGATGCTGCCCCAATTGCCAGCGAGCACTTGTGTTGAGCTTCCAATTTGGAGATTTTCTCAACCAAAGACTGAATCAACTCTCTGCGTTCCCTCTTTTTCCTGGCCGCCAGAGACAGAAGGTGCCCCCTGATCACACATTTATGAGCCTCCCACAGGGTCATGGGAGAGACTTCCGAGGTATCGTTCTGGCAAAAATATTCGCTAATGGCTTGTTTGAGTGCGGCAACATTAGCAAGATCCGCAAGAAGTGAGGCATCAAGCCTCCAGATCTTAGTGGATGTCTCCTTCTGCGGGAATCTTAAGGTCAGGGTGACTGGGTGGTGGTCTGATAGGACCATGTTTTCAATGGTCGCCTCGTATACAAACTGTAAATCCCGCTGGGAGATAAAGATGTAGTCCAACCTGGAGTAGCGTTGGTGTGGAGAGGAGAAAAATGTATAGTCTCTACCCCTAGGATGCAGAGTGTGCCACGTGTCATGGAGGGCCAACGAGGCCAACCCCAATTTAGCCTGTCATAAGGCTGAGAAAGGGATGGACGAAGTGCCCGTGGAGGTGTCAAGGGTCGGGTCAAGAGCTAGATTGAAGTCTCCCCCCAGAATTAAGAGGCCTGACCTGAATGATGTGAGTTTCAGTAGTATTTCCTTCAGAAAAGGGACCTGTTTAGAATTTGGGCAGTATATGTTAGCGAGCGTAATCGGCTTGTCTTTCCACAGCCCTTTAAGGAAGAGGAATCTGCCTTCCGGATCCACTAATTGATCCGTGAGCTGGAATGTAAAGGATTTAGCGAGAAGGATCGTTACCCCCTTCGTTTTGGAGTCAGCACATGTTGCGTGAAACGCAACTGGGTATCTCTTGTTGGCAAGGTGTTGGACGGAGTTGGACTTAAAATGAGTTTCCTGGAAAAAGACAACTTGGGCCCTTTGTCTATGGGCTTCGGCTATGAAGCTGGAGCGCTTCTCAGGGACATTAAGGCCTTTGGCATTGACAGATAGAACCTTGAGCGATAGAGGAATCGCGGAGTGCCTTACGGACGCCATGTTAGCGTATCAGCGGAGATTCACCTACTTCCAGATGCCGCAAACGGGGAGGGGGCAGGTGAAATGGAAAGAAAAGGGAGACGGAGTGAGATGGGGGGGGGGGAACAGCAAGAGAGGAGAAAAGGGAAAAGGAAAGAGAAAGCAGATAAAGAACAAGAAGGGGAGCAGAGATATGTCTATCTACCCCCCAATTCAGAGAGGAGTACCCTCCCTCTCCAAGAAAAGACCCCAACTATGGGGCCCACCAAGGTAATACCGGAGGTAATCCCAGTCCTGCTAGGTTACCTATAGAGTCAGAGGGTATCCTGAAAGCAGGATACACTCTTCTTAGCCGGGAAGATCAAGAGGGGGACCCGCCTCTCCTGAGGTGGGTACCAGGACTAGCAACCGAGTTTCCTACACACAAACCCCCCGCCCAGAAACTCCAAACCCCAAAAATAACTCACTGAGAGGGAAAACTTCGAGCTCGAGACAGGGCAGGGAGGCTCACCGCCAGAGCCCGTCCCCACGGGGGTCGGCCGGCCCTTGGCGATCTCCTCCCCCACTCTTATCACAAAAAGACCACTCCCCAGACACAAATCTAGGGGATATCACTACTTCCATAGAATCCTAACCTCCACCGCTTTAGTGCCTCTATCCCATAATGGGGAGGGTCACCCAATCCCCGTTCTCCAGGCGTCCAGTTCAGGCGTGCGTGGTGCGTGAGAAACCCCCATGAGCTATTACCTGTCAACCTAGAAACGAAAACCCCTGGAGATTTTCTAGTCATTCCAAGCATTCTAGACCCAGGGGCACCCAGGGACCCGTAACCAAGCCCTATGACCCAGAAAAGAGACAACAGGCATATAACTCATGTGTATACGAATAACAAACAGAAAAATAACATGAGTAACTTAATAACAGAATTAAAAGACAGTGAGTACCTTCACACTTTGTGCTTATGTTGCGTCATTGACCTGAAAGGGACCCCCTCGTAAACCACAAGGGGGGTCCCCCAGTCAATCCACTACCCGGTAATCACAGGTGAAAGCTGTACCCCAAATTCCACCAGAAAGGCCCGAGAGCCAGGGGGTATGCTTCAACGTAGTTACACAGACGGTGCCCCCCCTCCGCACTCCCCCAGGCACCACCCAGAAACCAGGTTAGCGTCCTACAGGGCACAGGGGGGCCACCCCAATTTGCAAAAAAAAAAAAAAAAAGGGGGCAATGCAGAAACATGTAGGCAGGTGCTGACTCCCAAATCTCCATCACAACCCCCACATAGCTAGACAGCAGTAAACTCAATAGCTCAGATATTGCATGTTCATGGCCGGGGAGGGGGGTAGGGAGGGATGGGCAGAGGATACAAAGGGCAGGGAGGGGGGAGGGGAAAGCCAGGGACAGATACAGGGAAGGGCGAGGGGGGATGTAAGAAGTGGGGAAGCAAAATGCAATCATAGTACCCAATAATGCTAAAGATTGCTCACTAAGGCAAACGATATTCTATCATAACTGGTACAGGTACCTGTGTGGCAAGATCATAATGACCAACAAGTCTCTTGTTATCCAGTCAGCATCATGGAGCTAGGAAACAAATGGGTTAAACAGCACGTGTTGGCATTAGTAATAACAATGATCCCCCCATGCAGTGTGCTACCAGTATTAGAGGGAAGTCAGATGTTCTGGCATGGGGAGGTGCACAGTTTTGGGAGGGTAAAGCCCCCTCCGAGTCCTCGTGCTGCATTGTTGGAGGCTGAGGTAGTTTGTTCATATACCGTAGCCCCAAATAATCCAGATCAGTAATCTCATGCCCCAAAGCCTGGGGGCAGCTACACGGCAGCCATCATAGGGGAAGTCTATTCACTTGTAATATGCAATCCATGGAAATACTCGGGTTGAGCAGGGGCACAGGGGCCAAAAGTAGGGGAGGGAGGGGAAGCGGAAGAGTCACAGGGCAGGGGGTCAGGAGTGGCCATGTCACTAGCAAGTGCAGACCAGGTGCACAAGTAGAAGCAGGGGGTAAATGCGTGGAATAAGGAAACAGGGATCAGCTTACCAGGCCTCATTAATGCTCAGAATGCTCCGTCCGACGCCGGACAGACGACGGCGATGCCCGCGGACTGTCTTCTGTCTCCATGTCTCCCCTAGGTCTAGGTGGGGTGACATCAGAAGCCCTACGTCGTCTCTGCTGGCTCCTCTGTGAACGTGGGGTATCGTCGGGCCGGGTGGTGATCCAGGCGTCCGGTTGAAAAAAAATGCCATACCAGTCAGGGACGCTGACTGCCGGGATACCTAGGATGTCACAAAACTGTGGTAGATCCGCAGGCGTCCTCAAGGATGCTGTGCAATTGCCCGCTGTGGCCTGAAGACAAAAGGGAAACTTCCACCTATAGATTATTTGTCTGTCCCTTAAGGGACTGTAGGAGGGGACGCAGGTCCCTCCTGTGCTGCAGAGTGATGGCGGACAGATCCTGAAACAATTGGATGCGAGCTCCCTCGTATTCCACATTAGCTTGATTGCGCGCCAAGCGCAATATCTCTTCTTTCTGAAGAAAGTTAACCAGACAGCAAACAGTATCTCTGGGTGGGTCATTCTCCCTGCCCCTGGGTCGTAATGCTCTGTGGCACCTCTCCATTTCCACCGAAGCGTCAGGGGGTCTGCCCAGGAGAGTGTTAAATATTGCCCATACCGCTTGTTGCAGCTGTTGGGGACCCTCCACTGACTCAGGGATCCCTCTAATGTGCAGGTTATGTCTCCTGCCCCTATTGTCCAGGTCCTCCATATGCCTGTGCATGTCGATTAGGTGGTGGGCATGTGAGGTGGAGGCACTTTGGACCTGTTGTATCGCGGCCGCATGTGTCATGGCGGTTGCCTCCATGCGGTCCATCCGGGTAGTCACCGCTCTCACCTCTCCCTTCAGGTCGGAGATCGCGGCGAGCATGGCATTTTTAATGTCCGATGCGACCTGTTGTAGGTCTGCCATGCACAAAGGGGCGGAGGAGTATCTACTGTTCGTACGTTGTGGGGGTCCCGTGTAGGGAGCGGAGGAAGCCGCGAGTAGATCCGAACTTGAGTCCGAGGCTTGCGGCGCGGCCTGCAAGTCCGCCGGCTGCGTGCGGAACATCGCGGGGATGGTCTTGCTCAGCTGCGTGGATGGCTCAGTCAGTAGTTTGTTGACCTTTCCCGGTCATCTTTGCTTAGGAGGGTCGGAGAATTCCGCTGATTGAAGCAGGGCTGGAGATCTGGGCGGCGGAGCTCTCCTACTATGCTGCCATCTCGCTCCGAAGCTAGGCCACGCCCCATGCTCTGACCTTTTTATTGTCTCAATAAAGGAACATTTTGATCTTTAAAAAATATGTAGAATACATATTGGCCTAAACTGATACATTTGTTTTTTTATATAATATTTTGGATATGTATTATAGCAGAAAGTAAAAAATATTGGGTTTCTTTTCAAAATTGTCGGCCTTTTTTTGATTATAGCACAAAAAATAAAAACTACAGAGGTGATCAAATACCACCAAAGGAAAGCTCTATTTGTGGGAAAAAAAGGACATCAATTTTGTTTGGGTACAACGTCACACGACCGTGCAATTGTCAGTTAAAGCGACACAGTGTCGTATTGCGAAAAATGGCCTGGTCATTAAGGGGCAGGGTTGCCAAGCCCCCGCAGCATTTTTTACTGAAAAAAACATGGAAATTTTACTGGCGGAGCACATTTTTTTACTGACAACCTGAGAAATTACAGAAAACGAACACAGTGAATATTTAAACAGTATAAACATGATATGGAAACACTGACAATACCTATACCAAAGTAATTTGCTTAAAAAGTCAACACAGCAGGAAGTTATCAGCCCCTGATATTTACTGGCAGTTGTAAAAAAAAATCACAGATTTTTACAAACTGCCAGTAAATTTACTGGCGGTTGGCAACCCTGTTAAGGGGGTAAAACCTTCCGGTCCTTAAGTGGTTAATTTAAAAAAAATATGACTTTAGTAACACTTTAAAGAGGAGGTCCACCCCAATTTTTTTTTTAAAAGCCAGCAGCTACAAATACTGCAGCTGCTGACTTTTAATAAATGGACACTTACCTGTCCAGCACGCCCGCGATATCGGCAGACGAGGCTGAGCAAACGCTCGGTCCTCGGATGCTTCCGCCGCCATGCTCGGTGAGGGAATCAGGAAGTGAAGCACTGCGGCTTCACTGCCTGGTTCCCTACTGCGCATGCGTGAGTAGTGCGGCGCTCCGTCACTGGTCCCTGCTCTCTCTTGGGAACAGTGTGTTTCCCAGGAGACAGCGGGGGGGGGGACGGGAAGTGGCGTAGACTCCCACGGGAGTCTATGCCTGGAAGTGGGTGCAAACAGAGGCGGCTCTAGGCTTTGTGAGGCCTTAGGCAAAACTTAGACATGAGGCCCCACTCACACCCATAATGGGAAAAATAATTCAAACAAGAAAAATGGCTGCAGAAAATGCACGGATCTAGCACACAGGTGATCAGCACCACTTCCAGGGCACCCTCCTCACCCATCAGACATATTCAGCCAATGCAAGAGGGGGGAGAGAGGGGGAGGTGAAAAAGAGAGAGGGGTAATAGAGAGATCCGATGATGCCGACATTAGTATTGATCACAGGCAAATTAACGCGGCCGCAAGGCCCCTTTGAGTGTGAGGCCTTAGGCGACCGGCTAACTTGCCTAATTAGAGAGCCGCCTCTGGGTGCAAATACCTGTCTTAGACAGGTATCTGCACCCCCCTCCCCCCTGAAAGGTGCCAAATTTATCACCGGAGGGGGGGGTTCCGAAAAGCGGAAGTTCCATTTTTGGGTGGAACTCTGCTTTAAGCAATTCTGTGGGATGCATTTTTGGCAGATTTTGGTCATTGCAAGTTTCGCTTTTACCTGTCAGGTTTGATCTCTTTTCCCATCCCAGAATTTTAGAAAGCATAATTTTCTCTATGCCCAGGTTTTCCACATTGATCTAAAAAATACATTTTTCAAATGATCCTTCCTATAACAAACTACAAAGTGCTCTAATATTCCCCACAAATCTCAGCCGCTAACCAGTATCACTGCCCAATACAGCACAGCTTTCTATACACAGACAAAGAGCCATTTTTATTCATTATATAGCAGTTCTGGGCATTTCCACTCCAATGTACAAACTTCCCATTCTGATATTTCACATCTCCTGCAGTGTTTCCAATTTGGAAGGGATCAGGGCTCTGGGCAAATAACAGTGTAAACTGATTTAAACATCTTGTAGTGCTTCATTATTTTTAATTATAACTTACTGGAAGTGAGTCAAACAGAATTCGGCTAAAGTAAACACTGAGAGCAAACAATATACAGCACCCATGGCTGAACCCTCACTTATATTGTAACTAATCAAAAAGACAAGATTAAAAAAAAAAGAAAAGAAATTGTCATGAATGATTGCAAAGGCTGCTGAATTGACAATAGGTTCTGGGTAGACGTATGTGGGATAAATTGTTATTACTCTTTTTTTTTTTTATCCTTTCCCTTGTAAGCATTGTCAAATGACAGATGTGTGCTAGAGGGCTTTGTGTTCTTTATTGAATTAGCACCAGTGGAAAGGGCAACAGTGTTTGGTGATCCTTGATATAGGAAGATCAATAATTTGATGTCACACCCTTCGCTGCAGCTGTTCTACAAACATATGGCCTGTACAAATTACACAAAAATGACAACAAAAAAAAACGACATACAGGCACCTGTTCTGCCAAAAACATATAGGTTGTGTGACAAGAAGATCAGCTCAAGACAATTTGTGATCAAACTTATAGCCCGTACACACGATCCGAATATCGAAACGAAAACGGTTGCCCGAGGAAGAATCGTACGGTTTTCAGATCGTGTGTACGCTACTTTCGAGAGCCGATCACGATAGTTCATCCGACTGTAGCGGGTATACACTTTTCTGTGTGTCTAAAACTGTCAGAGACACCAGTGATGTGCAGTTCCCTGCAGTCCCATGGGTGGCGCTGTCGCCTTGGGCTGGGGTTGAACCATTGCTGTGTGCTGTGCTCCCTTTTTTTCCTCCCTCGGCAGCGGTATGGTGGGGGAACCCGCCGTGCTTGCTGGGAGAGGGTATAAAGGGGCCGGCCATCTTTGTCACGGGGTCGAGTCCCAGGCACCTTCAGCCTGAGGGCGGTGGTTCGTGTCAGTCCCCTAGGCGGCCTAGGCCTAGAGGACGTTCGGAGGTCGTGTTCCATCCCAGGCACCTTTAGCCTGGGGTGAGGTACTCGGATGGAGGTCTGGAGCTCAGTGCCCACCACTGAGTTCCGCGAGGGAAGGAGATCCTAGGGAACCCCGGGAGTGGGTACCCGAATCCGGAGGGCGTAATAGACCGCAGGGAGACACTTGCTTGAAGACCGGGTGCAGCATATTGCCGGTGACAGGTGAGCCTTCCATCGGAGACCGCCTGGAAGGAAATTCCCCCCCGCTCGGAGACCGCAACCCACTTTCAGGAAGGAAAGTGGAGAGTCCAACTGATTGTGTTCACTTTTGCATTGAGAAGAATAAAGGAGTGTTGGACTTTAATGGTGTGGGGCTCATTTCCTGGCAGACATTGTTCAAGGTAACTTTCTTTGGAGGTTCCAGGTGCAGAACACCGACCCGAAAGTAAAATAAGAACTTTGCTTACACCACACAAACATCTGCGGTGAAGGCTTGGCGTGGTGACCCCGCACTCTCTCCTCTAAGGTACCCCTAGACAAGAGATATACGAGCTGATAAAGAGAGGAGAGAGAGGAGGCCGCTACATGACATTATTAGATTGGACAAGCACGAAAATTTTACAATATACATTACAACACTTCCGATTTTTTTTTCTGTCGTACGAGAATTTTCGTGACTTTATTACCCTATTCAATTTCTACTTGCGAAAAAAAAGTCGTACGATATTCGGATCGTTTGTACGGGCCATTAGGCTCCATGCACACTATTGCCACGTACACACGGCCGGACTTTCCCACGGGCAAAACTCTGTTGGAATTAAAATTAAATAGAGAACCTGCTCTCTATCTTAAGCCCCGTACACACGGTCTGACTTTTGGCCAACAAACTTCATTTTGAGCAAGTTGGACCAACAATCCGACCGTGTGTACGCTCCATCGGACAAACTTTTTTTTTCTTTTTTGTTTTCATCGGACAAAAGTTCGGTCTGCAAACGGACAAACTTTTGGCCAACAAAAGTCCGATGGAGCAAAGTCCGACCATGTGTACAGAAAACCTTCGGACTTTTGTCCGATGGACAAAACAAATAATGTTAAAATCAACCAACAATAGCAGAAGTTGACCAAAGGGTGGCGGTAAAGAGCAGAAAAACCACGTGATGTTGGAAAAAGTTTAACTTGACAGATAGTAACCCACGTTTAAAACGTCTGTTTTGCCTGCGTTAACATGCCGCGTTTAGCCGCGTTTTGCGTTTAGAATCGGTTCTTACATATTTTTTTTTAAAACGCATGTAAACGAAACGCGGCTAAACACGGGTTACTGTGTTTAGCCGCGCTTTGCCGCGTTTAGAAGCATTTGTCGCTTGAAATGCCTCTAAACTCAGCGTCTGAACCCATTTTTTTGCTTTCCAAAAAAAGCCTCTAAACTCAACTGCCTAGAAACGACTATAAATGACCCTGTGTATATGGACTGATAAGATAACATAGAGGAGAGTTCAGGAGCAGTTGAAAAAAAATGCCCAACTGCTTCTAAATGTCCGTTTACCAGCAGCAGTGTACATGAGGCCTAACGTCCAGTGTGCATGGAGCCATACTTTTATAGGTAAGGTTGTGGAACTAAATCTATTTAAAGCAACATTTGTGACCAAAATTAGAACATGAAAACACTATGTTGCGCCCCAATAGGCTACTAGTGTTTAAATTTAGTTTTGGCCTCTCTGTAACCCGGGGCGAGCATCGATTGTTTGGTTAAGTCTGTTCTGGGTTCTTTTGGTTACAAACTCAGTTGCTTTCCCCTGTAACTCAGGGAGTTTTGGGGCATAGTGGGTGGAAGAATACAGACCCTGGCATGCATATTAGTGCCTCTTCAGCCAATCCCTGGTCAGTGGAGTAAGTAACCAGCAGGGGGCTAAAAGGGGTATAAATAGGCTGGGATCCAGAACAGTAGACATGTTCACTGCCGAAAAAAAAATAGTTTTAGTTTCATTCGTTTTTTTTTTTTTCCAGTTTTTTGGGTCATTCGTTATGATCGCAATTCATAAATTGGTAAATTCATAAATTCACTTATTCGAAAATTCAAAAACCCGAAAATAAGTAAGAAAATCCCAAAAATTAAAAAGAATAACTAACTATTAAATTATAGGTATTGGAAATTCCTTTCAAATTTGGCTGTTAGTGAACGTAACGAATACACATGTATCCAAAGTTAACTATTATCCAAAATAACGAATTCCGCATATAAACAAATGAAACGGAACAAATTAATAATAAATAATAATAATAATAAATCAAACAGTTTTTATTATTATTATTGTTATTTTTTTTTATTCATTTGTTATGTTCCATTCATTTAGATACGGCATTCGTTATTTCGGATAATTCGTAACTTTGAATAAACAGGTATTCGTTACGTTCACTAACAGCCAAATTTGAATGGAAATTCCAATACCTATAATTTAATAGTTGGTAATAGTGAAGTTATTATTAGTTAGTTATTACTTCAGATTTTTCGAATTTTCAGGTTTTCAGATTTTTGAATTTATGAATTTTCGAATTTATGAATTTTCGAATTTATGAATTTTTCAAAATTCATTAAAAAACTAATTCGGAACTAAACGATTTGCACATGTCTAGAACAGAGCTCTCTTGATCCTGGGGGATTAAGACCCAGTCTGAGGGCTGTGGCATCCCTTGGAGTTCACCTGCAGCTAAAATAATATTTTTTGGGGTCTCAGCTTCCACCTTGGCTGGGGGACCTCTGCTCTAGCCTTCTGAAGATTGCAGAGAGCTCTTCTGGGGATCCAGGACACAGGCAATCCAAGTACAGAAACTGATTAATACTGCAGGTGGCTACACAGTATTCAGGAAACAGGGAGTACCAGTCTTCTGGACCTAGAGACTTTCTTTGGCCTCTTTTGGGCAAGCTTTTCCTTTATAAAAAAAACACAAAAAAAAAGACATCCACAGTTCCACAGCCTGTTCTCTGACTCGGGTGATTGGGAAATACAGTGTGCCTGGCTGCTGTGTGCCTATCAGGGAATGGAACCTGGAACCAAACAGCCAGACCGGTCCCACTCTGGGGAGTGTTAAAGTGATTGTAAAGTCTCCTTTTTTTTTCAATAAACATAATAAACATGTTATACTTACCTGCTCTGTGCAGTGGTTTTGCACAGAGCAGCCTGGATCCTCCTCTTATCGGTCCCTCTGCGGCTCTCCTGGCAATTCCTTCCCTTTGAGTGCCCCTACAGCAAGCAGCTTGCTATGGGGGCACCCGAGCTGAGGCACAGCTCCACATATTCCATTCAGACACGGAGCTGCGGTTCGGTCCCTCCCCCTCTCTCTCCTCATTGGCTAACTGACTTTGATTGACAGCAGTGGGAGCCAATGGTGCCGCTGCTGTGTCTCAGCCAATGAGGAGGGGCTCAGGAAAGCATTAGGGGGGCTGAGGCGGGCTGCTGCACACAGAAGGCTTTTTTATCTTAATGCATAAAATTATTTAAGATAAAAAATCTTCTGACTTTACAACCCCTTTAAATACTTACCTTTCTAGGCAGTGGTAAGTCAAACCTTTGCACTCTTGTAGAGGTCTGGGTGCCACTGCTATACAACACGCCTGAGTATCCAAAATCAAGACCACACTGGTAAGCTGAAAGCAATTTCATACAGAAAGAAGTTTTTCTGTAACAAGCCTGTTGGGTTTTTGCTGAACAGTCAGTGCAGCCGGCTAGAGCCAGCAACACTGATCATTGTATTCTGATGGCAGGGAAACTCCCCGCTGTCAGAATACAATAGCACAGTGGGAATACCTTTTCTGGAATATGCCCACTATATATATGAATTAATTTTGTTGTTTTTTTATATATTACTTTTAGACTCCCTTTTCTGCATCTACGCCTGAAGAAGTGGAGATCAATCTACGAAACATGTAGAGTTATAGGATGCTTAGGAACAATGTTGGATTGTCCTGCTGTTATGAATTTTGGTGTTTGGTTTTATCAATGAAATGTTATTAATACTTACATGGTACTATTATGAATTAGTCAATATGAAATGTTTTTACCCTTATTCCATTATGTCTGTAAATTGTTTATTATACTATATATTGTTATTATGCAATAAATAAATTATTATTATGTGTATATATTGATTTCTCCAATGATTAGCCAAAGTTCCCTAAATCTATGCTTTTCCTTTTGACAGTGGGAAGGATTCCCAGATCTACATCGAATGTGTTTATGACGAGGGAATTGTCTCTTTTTTTTTTTTTTTGTTTATCCCGCTGATTGAAAAAAAAAAAAGAATCCTGTATGGTGGCTTAACCACTTCCCATCCAGCCTATAGTAATATGACGGCTGCAAGATGGCTCTGCCATCCTGGGTGGCCGTCATATGACGTCATCGGGCCTTCCGGCCGATAGTAGGCGCGCGCGCTCGCCGCGTTACTCGGGTGCCAATGCACGTGCCTGGCGGACGCTATTTCCGCCAGGCACCCGCGATCGCCAGTTACAGAGCCAGGGATGTGGATCTGTGTGTGTAAACACACAGATCCACATCCTGTCAGGGAGAGGAGACCGATGGTGTCTTCCTTGTACATAGGGACACAGATCGGTCACCTCCCCCAGTCAGTCCCCTCCCCCCCACAGTTATAATCACTCCCTAGGGAACACATTTAACCCCTTGATCGCCCATTAGTGTTAACCCCTTCCCTGCCAGTCACATTTATACAGTAATCAGTGCATATTTATAGCACTGTTCGCTGTATAAATGTGAATGGTCCTAAAATAGTCTCAAAAGTGTCTGATATGTCCGCCGCAATATCGCAGTCCTGACAAAAATTGCAGATAACCGATGTAACGACAGGAGTTAACGTTGTTTAAATATATTCCATTCCCAAACACACAGCAGCTACCAGACACTCCAACCAGCTGAATAAGACCCCATACAAATATTTCTCCCCGCACAAACAAGACAACGCTCTGTGTTGAAGTTCCAAAAACAGGGAATGAAACTTTATTACAAGCACATGGTAACACACTTCCCTTCAAAACACTTCCCTCCCATCATTGGGGAACAGGGCGGGTTAAACTGTCCAATGACAATGGTGATACAGGTCAGGTGTGTTCAAACTTCTCCTTCAGTAAACAGTCTTAGCAGGAGGGGTTGCTGGAGTGATCTCCCCCCCCCCTTCCTCACAGCAAGACACTTAAACATCCCATAATAGGCAGACGGTCTACCAGCTCCAATCCACATCACCACAAACAACAATGAAAAGGTCTTTGGAAGCTAGTCTGGATTTAATCTACATTACACAGGCAGCCAGGTGGTTAGAGTTGAACACATCAGCATCTCTCAATTAACCTGTTGAGTTCAGAATCAAACAACCAGCAAATAGTCCTTTACAGATATCCTGGGAAATACTGTGGTTTAATATTACAGACCCATTTCAAAGCAATCCATTATTTTCTGGCTCATACTTTCCAAGAACTTCTGGGTTCCACGGGCCCTCCCGTTACAATCGCCGTTACTAGTAAAAAAAAAAAATGTCATAAATCTATCCCCTATTTTGTAGGCGCTATAACTTTTGCGCAAACCAATCACTATACGATTATTGCGTTTTTTTTTTACCAAAAATATGTAGAAGAATACATATCGGCCTAAACTGAGAATTTTTTTTTTTTTTAAATGGGATATTTATTATAGCAAAAAGTAAAAAATATTGTGTTTTTTTCAAAATTGTCAGTATTTTTTTGTTTATAGCGCAAAAAAAATAAAAACCGCAGAGATGATCAAATACCACCAATAGAAAGCTCTATTTGTGGGAAAAAAAGGACGTCAATTTTGTTTGGGAGCCACGTCGCACGACCGCGCAATTTTCATTCAAAGTGTGACAGCGCTGAAAGCTGAAAATTGGCCTGGGCAGGAAGGGGGTGAAAATGCCCGGTATTGAAGTGGTTAATATCTAGTTAAAACAGCAAAGTTGTTAAAGGCTAACTCCAGTTTTGTGGCAAAAAAAAAAAATAGCAAATAAAGAAGAAATAATATAGCGTTTACAATTGCGACACAATATTATAAAAATTACCTTTCCTTTTTAATCTACAGCTCTGTCATTTTCTGCAAAATGCAATATGGCAACCTGGAGGTGTTCTGTACACAGAATGTGTACAGAACGCCCCCCCAGAAACATAATTTCCTGCTTGTGTGATTGGCTCACCAATTTTCCCAGAAGTCTGCACAAGATACAAGTCAGATTTCAGGCATCCTCTACAACACAACTGTAATTTTTGGTGAGATATTTCCAATAGGAAATCACATCTAAAGGGATGCAGGCCCAGCAGCTTTCCTCATTAGAGCCCTGCAGGTGCTGCAGCTGACTGATAATTATGAAACCACTACCATTAGACTCACTTTACCACATGGACACAGACAAACACACAGGGATTTCTTCAGAATAACAAAAGGCAGGAATCTGTGACATAGTTTGCTAAATCCTTCTAATGTACATCGATCACCCAGAGGGGAGGGTTTTTTTCTCAACAAAAGTGGAGTTACGCTTTAAAACAAAAACATTTTGAAAGTGTACGAGGCCTGCAAGACTGAGAACAGCCATTAGAGGGTCTGCATGAAGCTGCTCAATTTCTAAGCAAAGCTGCAGATAATTCCGATCATAACAACATCCGTTCCAGAATTCAGACTTTATAGAGATGTAACCACAAAGGACATTTTACTCTCATTTTAAAAATTCTACTTTCCCTTTAACTGTTTACTTATATTTTCTCGTTCCAAGTAAAAACAGACGGTGTTATAACAGAAAGGACAGGCGATGATTATTTATGCTCTGGGATATGAGAGTTATAGCATTATAAAAACCAGTATGTTCTCGATTAACTGCCTTTAGGGTTACTTTCAAATCAACTATTATTATGCAATGCGGCTGCCAATTCTTTGAAGCTCTGCTAATCACAGAATAAATACCAAGTGTACACAGCTATCCATGATTACGCTTTTCAGAACTTCATTAAAGTATTGATATAGTCTAATAAAGCCCAGTGTTAAAGAGCAATGCTATGTGGCAAGAAAAATTAGCCAGCTAATGCAATCAAGGAAACATCGCAACTGCTTCTACTTTGGAATTTACCTTACCTGTACCTTATACTTTGGAATTTTCACAAATTACTCATGAAGCCTAATGAATTGAGCAGGGCTTTTAGCGTGCCTCTTATGCCCTGTACACACGATCGGATTTCCGATGGAATAAAATCCGATGGAATTTTTTGTCGGAATTCCGATGACGCTGACTTCCATCAGTCTTGCCTACACACCATCAGACAAAATTCCGACCGTCCAAAACGCGGTGACGTAAAACACTCCGACGACCCGAGAAAAATTAAGTTCAATGCTTCTGAGCATGCGTCGACTTGATTCTGAGCATGCGTGGGTTTTTCCTCCGTTGGAGTTCCACACAGACGATCGGAATTTCCTATCATTTTTCTTTCCATCGGAAAAATTTAAAACATGTTCTATTTTTTTACACCGATGGAAAGAAGTCAGATGGGGCCCTCACACAATCGGTTATTCCGATTAAAAAAGTCCATCGGCCTTTTTTCATCGGAAAAAACGATCGTGTGTACAGGGCATTACAGTCTGTCTTTGCTGTAAGATCAAACATATTTTCCCGAGTGCCTCTACACAATGGCTCCAGAGAATGGCTCAGATCATAACCATGAATCATTAGCATGTGGTAGTACTGGGGTGCATTCTTTCTTTCTCAATGCAAGCCTGTGGGTTGGGTCTGACTCTAAGGGCTTATTCACACTTGCTTTGGTCTCGGAAGAGCGATCCACATTCAGATCACTCTTCAGAGAGCATTTGACTGGCGATGAGGAGACAATGTGCTGGGTAGGTGCAGCGTGGTGTGGTAGTCCCCAATTGCAAACGATGCTGCATTGTAACAGCAGGTTAACAGCACAGAACAGACCGGGCGGGAGGCTCACCCTCTGCTGCCACTTTCAACTATGCAGCGGATTGACACTAGTCAGAGGACTCAGGGATGTCAACAGCATCTGCCATGAGGCGTGAATTGTGGCCTGCTCGGTCCAACTCAAATGGGAGGTAGGCATAATCCCTGCTCTCTCCCTACTTTCTCTGAACCTTTTCCTATCGCTGCCACTGTCCTTGTCAGACGGAGAACCTGTCCACTCACATAAAGCACGCCAAACCCAGGAGTCAGCGGCCTAAATAGACTCTGCTTGACCTAAGATGGCCACCAGGGTCACATGGGGCATGTGCATCCAACCGGAGAACATAGACTGCACCTGCCTACAAATGCATCACCTCTTCACTTCCTGTTTTAACCCCCTGAACTGCGCCGCAACCCCATGTATTGCACCCCAGTTGTGGGGTGCTTGCAAAGTGACCCCATTCACTTTAATGGGTCATGTTCAGCGGGCACCCAAAGTGACAGGGGGGATACTTCCTTCAGCAGCCACAAAACAAAGCATCATGGCCATAGCATGGGTACATCACCGACCGCTGCCTCTGTAGCTAAAGGGTAAGCGGTTGGGGGGCAATAAATACGCAGCTCAAACGTAAGGTTTTATCGCATCTAGACCACTATAGTGAACAAGCCTTAAGACTACATTCAGGTGGCCAAATAGCAGAGGATATTTTGCTGCATTTAGAGGCAACACTCTGTGAATAACCAAATACAAACTGGCTACGGCTTTGTGTGGTGTCAAAACTCCACAGGAACACAGACCCTGGATGCACATTGTTTGCATCCAGAGTCAATCAGAGGCTCTATTCACATCAGATGAGCAGTTACATGTGAACAGCGGCGGTGCCGGCCATAGATTTGTACAGAGTATAAATCTGACAGCCGCCATTGACAGCTTCAGCTGTTCGCACAAAAGCATCATTTACAACAGCCAGCAAAAATCGACTAATTCTTGCTGGTTGCCACCCATGGTTGGCTGCTGTTGTGCGGCTGTTTGAATGTAGCCTAACAGACGAACTGAGCTAATCCCAACAGAAATCAAGGAAGACCACTACATGTCCTGTTATACAGATGACCACTTGATGGATCATTTACAACTTTGTATACAAGTTACAGTCGTCAAAATACGGGGCAGCAAGCAGGTAAAAATAGAGAAGTCACACAAAAATGAATTTCATGTAAACAATACAATAATGTGCACTCTATAGCCCTGTTGCCCAACCTGCAGTGTGGCAGTTGCATGTTTCCCTTTGCCACTTGCAGAGAAGGGCAACCAAACTGATAAGAGGCATGGAGGAGCTCAGCTATGAGGAAAGATTAGAGGAACTGAATTTATTCACTCTTGAGAAGAGGAGAATAAGGGGGGATATGGTCAACATTTATACATATATAAGGGGTCCATATAGTGAACTTGGTGTTGAGTTATTCACTAGGCTTGTGCAATTCGTTTCGTAACGAATCAAAATTCGTACGAATTTAGCAACTTTCGGACATTCGGAAGCATTCGAATTTCCGAACAAAGCAATTACGAATAAAACCGAATCCGAAATAAATTATATCGCAAATAGCGAATGCCCGAATGTCTTCGGCTAATTCGTTATGAAAAAAGTTACGAATGTACGAATCCATTCAAAGCACAATAACACTCACTCTGCTCTGCTCTCTGCTTCTCCCTCACCGTGCTGGACTCCCTCTCAAAATGGTGTACAGGGGCGGAGGCTATAGCCGCATGTCAAAAAACAAAAGTAAAATACAAGATTTCGAATCGTTACAAATAACCGCTATGTATTTAGAAAAGTACAAATCCATTCGAAGCACATTAGGCATAATAGGCAGCGTCGTTGTGAGAGAAACACGGAAAATTACGAATCAACTAACCCAAAAAAAGTTACGAAAGTAGGAGTTGTGTCCAGAATCAACAAAAAACAATGTACCCTACCGAAAGTACGAATTATAAATCAACTAAAAATAAGGCTTACATTAATATGAATCATTCCGATTCAACGAAAAATGTCGCTTGCGAAAATACGAATTAGTCCGAACACGAAAAATCCCGACTAGCAAATTACAAACGATTACGAATCAACAGGACCGAAAAGAAACGAACCGAAACTAAACACATTTTTCCGTTGTGCACAAGTCTATTATTCACTTTACGATCATCACAGAGGACAAGGGGGCACTCTTTACGTCTAGAGGAAAAGAGATCTCATCTCCAAATACAGAAAGGTTTCTTCACAGTAAAGCCTCGTACACACGACCGATTTTCTCGTCCAAAACCGGCAAGAAAAGTACCGCGAGAGCTTTTTGATCGAGAAAAACGTTCGTGTGTATGGTTTTACGACGAGAAAATTGCCGTGAATCTCGACGAGAAAATAGAGAACCTGCTCTCTATTTTCTCGTCAGGATTCCAGATTTCCTCGTCGTGTTTCTCGTCGGCCTGTTTTGTGACGAGAAAATGGTTCGTGTGTATGCTTTAACGAGTCTTTCAAAAGCGCGCATGCTCAGAAGCAAGTATGAGACGGGAGCGCATCTTCTGGTAAAACAAGCCTTCGTAGTGGAGATAGCACATTCGTCACGCTCGAAATTATTGCATCATTTAAATGTTGTGCATTGAAATCTTCTTTAGAATGTTACATTAATCAAAACGAAAGAACTTCTTTTGCTGCTGATTTTCACACAGAGTTATGACTATGTTTTTTTAACCTTTTTCATGCTGCTCTTAAGAAGATTTATGTGTATTATATCGTGCAAGTTTTTATGAATATTTTACATTTTTATATTTTTCAAACTGATGTTAATTTTAATTTTTCAATGTTCTGATAGTGATCTCCCATTGAATATTTTAATATATAGTTGTAAAATTTAACACCCTCTTTTTGGGAAATCAGATTCTTTTTTTTTTTAGGGAGGTTGTTATCTGTCCCTTTTTTTGTCAGTCAAATGTCTCTGCTTACTCCAAAGCTAAATTTAAAATTTTTACAAATACACATAGTCAAGTATGAACTTAAACAAAAATAACATTTATTCATGTTTCAAATAAAATAAAGAGAAGGCAGCGCTGGAGAACCTGCTCCCATTTGTGCATCCCAGGGACCCCAGACCACACATCAACCCTGTGTGGACACTAAAATTGGGAGCTTGAGAAGGCCAACATTTCTGAGCACAATCTGATGCTGGCCTCCCAGAGGTCAGGAACAGCAGCAGGTGAGATATATGTCCCAAGTGTGTGGTACTACAACAGGCTGCCTTCTGTCAATGAAGCAAGGCCATCACTTCCTCGTCTTCCTGGCAACCTTCCCTGCAACCTTTCCTGAAGCCTTCCCTGCAGCCTTCCTTCTTCGTTTGGCTGGAGGCTGGGCCACTGGAGGGGTACTCCTGTCAGGAGGAGGAGGAGGGGGAGGAGAAGGGGGTGGCGCAGAAGAACAAGGTGGAGGTGGAGGAGAAGGGGGTGGGGCGGAAGAACAAGGTGGAGGAGGAGGTGGAGGAGAAGGGGGTGGGGCAGAAGAAGAAGGTGGAGGTGGAGGAGAAGGGGGTGGGGCAGAAGAAGAAGGTGGAGGTGGAGGAGAAGGGGGTGGGGCAGAAGAAGAAGGTGGAGGTGGAGGAGAAGGGGGTGGGGCAGAAGAAGAAGGTGGAGGTGGAGGAGGAGGTTGAGGTTGGGACAGTTGTGCCACCTCACAAATTGCAGTATTGGGGGTAATTCTTCCCATCACCCCCTTGTTGAGCAAGGTGATGAGCAGGGGCTCGCATAGGAGGCGTTGCTCCATGCTCATCACCTTGAACTTTGCCTCCACTAGGCCGGCAATGGCCTCTTCAGGGGATGTGGGCTCTTTGAGGGTGGCATGGGCCTCTTGCCTCTTTTGAGAAATCGGATGGGAGGCACCTGTGATCTGGTGCTTCTCCTTTGCCCTGCCACCTCCTGCCTGCCACTGGGCCCTGCCACCTTCTGGCTGCCACTGGGCCCTGCCACCTCCTGCCTTCCATTGGGCCCTGCCACCTCCTGGCTGCCACTGGGCCCTTCCTCCTCCTGCCTGACAGTTTCCAGACCCTCCTCCTGGCTGATTTCATCCTGTGTATGAAAAAGGGACATAGTTTAATATGTTGCTTTAATCTTTGCCTCCAAATTTATAATCATGATTGAACCAATTAGAATGTAAATCCTGAAATCAGTTTCTAAAATTTACAACTACATCAGATTGACTATTTAGCACCCAATTAAGTGCAGACTAATGTCTAGAGATCTTGATTTCACTTGTGGAACTCTAAATAGTTTATGTTTGTCATCTTGACATATTTGGCAAACATTAATTTTATCCCAATACATTTTCATTTAATACTATACCTGGCTCCAGATGGCCAAATCAGGATCATCCAGGATGGCTGCCTCCTCTTGCTCCAGAGAAGGCTCAGGTTGGCTGCAGGGAAGTCTGGGGGGAAGAGTGGAGAGTGATGGCCTTGCCTCAATGTGGTCATCCAGAAAGGACATCCTGCTGTAGTACCACAAATTCGGGACATAAACATTATCTGCTGCTGCTCCTGACCTCTGAGAAGCCAGGACCTTAGAGCGTTCATTCCTGTAGGTGCCTCTCAAGCTCCCAATTTTAGTGTCCACCTGTTTTGCTGTGGCTGTGGGCACCTTGGTATGCACAAATGGGAGCAGGGTCTCCAGCGCTGCTTTTCTCACCCCTCTTTTTTTGTGGATGGGGTTTTTAGTCTCCCACAGAGCGGGCAGCTCCCTTACCCGGTCTATAAATTCCGCAAGGAATTCCTTGTCACTTATAAACACATTCATTTTGGGTCTGCAAGTAAAATAAATAATATATAACTAATGTGAGGCACACAGTCTAACCTCCTTAACATCGTAGTCACCATATATATTCTACAACATTCTCAAGACAGTATAGGCCAACTATTTGTCCAAGTCACAAAATCACATACCTTCGTTCGCACGTCCGTAACTTGAACTCCTTTCTCCGCACACCGAACGTAGTATAGTCACATGTGTGTTTGCTATATATACACACCACGCATGCGTCAAACTACGAACACGTCGCTCCGCACACGTCGCCTGCCCATGACGTTCTAACTAACATCTTTTCCCCGCCCCTTCTCTTTCGGCGCGCAGACAGATATGGCGGAGTTACAGCAGGTGTCTGATAATTCCGCAACTAACGAGGAGGAGACAAGCCCGGAGACCGAGGAAACGTCACGATCAAGGAGGAGATTCAAGGCATCTAATATGTCTTTTGCGGAGATGGCGGAGATGGTGGACATCTTGCTCAAGTCTGATTATGACGCAAAGCATGGGCCGTATAGCAAACCAAATAGAAAGAAGGCCAAAATCCTCAATAAAGTCGTGAAGAGTCTGAAGACGAATTTCGGGGTGAAACGCTCAAATGAGCAGCTCAGAAAGAGGTGGTCAGACCTCAAACTGAGGGAGCCAGAGCAGTTAAGGAGCATTAAGAGAATGCTAGCAAAAAGTAAGTAAAATGTACACTTTTCGGCTATTAATGTTTTTCGCAACTTACATGTTGCTCCTTTTTGTGATTTTATCATATTGGACTCCCTTCCATAATTTAATAATTTGAACTTGGTTTGGCACAGTAATCGTT
This sequence comes from Rana muscosa, assembly GCA_029206835.1. Lineage (NCBI taxonomy): Eukaryota > Metazoa > Chordata > Amphibia > Anura > Ranidae > Rana > Rana muscosa. The sequence goes on from CM055123.1 coordinate 275,510,489, forward strand.
CGTTACGTTACAGACACTTCGTTCGGCCACTATCCGCTGTTTTGGCTTATTTTATAGCCACAAAAGTAATTAGACATCTGCGTGTTTTTTTAACATTTGTGTTCAAAATTTTTAGGCTAGATGATGTGTTTGTAAAGAGAATGAAATGCAAACTTTAGGCAGTGTAAAGGAGAGGACTCTCAGCAGCTGCTTCCACATCTGTACTTTGGAGCACTATAGTGTGGGCCACCAGACCCGCCTTTTTTGGGTGTCCCAGACAGGTGCATTAGTGATTTTTTGTGGTGCCTCCATGTCTAAAAACTGACAGCCAAAGGTGAATACTAAACATATTATTGGTCAGAAATAATGCATTCATCTTTAACTTCCGCCCAAACACATACTTGTACCCCACTTCCAAGCAATTTAGCCTGTTTTTATTTTTCATAGAGAATTTCAGTGTGATAAATAGACCTTTTGTTTGATTCTCATAGGGGAGAGAAGACTGGGAGGAGAACACTCCAGGGAGCACAGGAACCACACAGCTTCACAACAACCCCAAACTCCCAAAGACCCACAACCGAAGGATGTTGAGGAAGTTGAGGTGGAGGAAGAAGTGCAGGAAGGAGAGGTGGATGACGTTGTGGAACTGGTCACCACAACAGGTCAGTATCTGTCACCACAGCTTCAGGTAAGAGATGTAGGCCTGCAGAGTTATAATACCATTTGTATTTTGTTTTTAGGGGATGTAAATGTTGTGGTGAAGGATAGTACACGTTTCTCTGCTGACAGTGCCCTCCGAATAATACAGCAAGTGATGGAATGTAGCACGGAACTGGACAGAATAAAACAAATAATTCATGTGATGGATCAAACATTTAAAGACATTCTCGATGTTTTGGGGAGAATCGAATAAGTCAACCAAACCCCCATTTTTTTTTCAGAAATGACTGTTCATCAACCTTTTATACTGTTTTTGACAATGCAACCAGCCAAAAATTGAATATGCACACAGTGTGTCAACATGTGCCATCTGCCATCAGGGGATATCCATGTACGTCTTTTGGGGGTGCAACCCCTTCCTCGTATCTAAAGTAGGTGAACTGAGGAAGGGGTTGCACCCCCAAAACACGTCCATTGATCACCCCTGATGGCAGATAGCACATGTTGACAATAGGGATCAGAAGTCTCAAATCCCTAGTGGAAAATAATACAAAATGTGTGCATATTCAATTTTTGGCTGGGCAAGGGGTGGCAAGACCCCATATTAGGACGGGCACATAGAGACATAGTTTGTGTAAGTGAATGTGTCAGATTGCTCAGAGGTATCCAATGTTGTAATTTTTGGAATGCAACTGTTTTTGTATTTTCCTAAGAAAATAATTGGCAGTTTGTGGCCAGGAAAAAAAAAAAAAAAAAGAAACGTGTGTGAATGTGCACAGAGTAAAATGTTTGAACAGAAACAACGTGTAGCTTCTTTTTTCAATACGCTCTAACCTGATTTGTGTTTTTTTTAAGGTTACATAGTGAAATGGTTGTTATTTACTAAAGGAAAATACACTTGGCACTACAAATGCACTAAGACAAACTAGGAGACAGGAAACAAACCTAAGTTAAAATTAGAAATCAGATTTTTATTTTAATCATTCTCCAGGAATCTTTAGCCATAGCCTGGCATAGGAATTGCCCCCCTACCCGTGAAATATTCCATATATTTGTCCCGAACCTCATGGGCATTTTGGGGGGGCAAGCCAGGACGGGCAGATTCCAGGCCCGGCAGGGGATTAGCAGGTGAAAGTCCAGCCTCAGGCAATACTGAGGCCATATATGAATTTGATTTTCTGCTGAGAAAATTGTGTAGCACACAGCAGCATAAAACTACATAGTTTATTTTGTAGTCCGCCAAGTGGATGGAAGTCATAAAAATGCGGAACCGGCTGGCCATTATGCCGAAGGCATTTTCAACGACTCTTCAGCCCCTGGCCAGCCGGTAATTGAACACCCTCTTCTCTGGGGTCAGGGTCCTCTGAGGAAATGGCCTCATAAGATGCGGTCCGAGTCCAAAGGCTTCATCAGCCAAGAAAACAAAGGGGAGTCCTTCAATATTCCCTGCATCCGGTGGCAATGCAAGGTCGTCACTCTGGAGACGGAGGGTAAACTCCGTCTGGATGAAGGATCCCCCATCGGACATCCGGCCATTCTTCCCTACATCAACATAGAGGAATTCATACCGTGCTGACACCACCGCCATCAGCACAATGCTATGAAACCCCTTGTAATTGAAGTAGTAGGACCCAGAATGGGGTGGCGGCATGATGCGGACGTGCTTCCTGTCTATGGCACCACCGCAGTTGGGGAAGTCCCACCGCGTGGCAAACTCTGATGCCACAGTCTGCCATTCCTGTGGCGTGGAAGGAAGCTGGGGAGTCAAACAAAATGAAAGAAAATTAGAAATTAAAAATATTACATTACAAGGAGATTATAATAAAAAACATTAGAGGCCAACATCAATCAAATTCTACGTTTATTAAGGTGTTTTCAATAAGTATAATGGAAGGCTCATGTTTCATATTCATCACCCCCGCTGATGGTCCATTAATACATGATTTTGGGGGGGGGGGAGATGTGTTTGGCCACAGGATAGCAGTGCAGTGGCGGTGCATCCAGAGTGGGCGCTGGAACACTGCCCCCTCTCTCCTGTGCCCGTCACTCAGAACAATACATAGGTTCTTGCCTTGCATTAACCTATGTATTGTCAATGCCGCCCACTATTCAGGTGTATGGCCCCCTGTTAAGCGACCAACATATGAATAACTGCGGCATTTATGGGGTGAAAATTGCATATCAGAAACAGGGAGGCAAATAGGCTTGCACATTACAGCCTGAGGGATGTAATTGGCTTCATAAAAGTTAAATAGGGGACGCAGGGGGGGGGGGGAGCATTCCTTGGGTAAACACTGACAGGCTGCTCTGCCAATCATGTTCACCAAGTCTGTTTAATGGTAACATGATTGGCTGATGCAACATCAAGGGAAGGAGAAGACATCAAGGACAGAAGAAGGATGGCGCTGACCACAAGAAGGTATGTGCAGGGCTGGGGACAAAATGGCTGCATTGGAGGGGACAAAATGGCTGCATTGGAGGGGACAAAATGGCTGCATTGGAGAGGACAAAATGGCTGCATTGGAGGGGACAAAATGGCTGCATTGGAGGGGACAACTGGGGGCGTTTAATAGGCACCTTTGCAAAAATGGAGGAAGTTTATTTCCTAAATTGGGGTTGGACCCCCAAACATTTGTTGCAACAGGCGCCCCTGCTGGAAAGGTTAGTAAAGGGAAATATGCATGGAGGAGAAAAAAGGGGCAATCTAAAGCTTCCAGCATGCATGGGGACAAAGGGGACATTCTCAGCATATTACAATCATGGTAATTAGGGAAGGATGAAAGAAATACAATACATTAGCATACATGGAATACATAAAATGTGATGTTAAAGGAGAAAACTTACCCTAATATAGTCCTCCTGCAGGACTTGTATAATAGCAGAACAGGTGTCTGGGATTATGAGGCCCAGAGCCTGGGGGGAGATGCCTGTCGTGAACTTCAAGTCCTGAAGACTTCTCCCTGTCGGCAGATAACGTAAGGTGGCGATGAGCCTCTGCTCAGCACTGATGGCTTCCCGCATAACGGTGTCCTGCCTGGTAATATAGGGGGACACCAAAGCCAACAGTTCCTGAAAAACGGGGTCAGACATCCGCAGAAAATTCCTGTAGTCCTCAGAATTATTCTCGACTATCTCCCGCAGCAGAGGCATGTGGCAGAATTGGTCCCGCTGGAGCAACCAATTCTTGGTCCATGAACTCCTCCTCACACCATTCATGGACTGGTCTTGGTCCAAAACAAGCAGACCAACACCAAGCGCACGCACAGCACGAACTCGACGACGAGAACGTCCAGGCGACATGGCTAGGAAACGGTCGTCTTATCAGAACGTACTAAACAGAACGCACTTTAGAACAGCAAGGCCTATGAATAACGAACTGAAAATCAGAAACGAACGGGCAAGAACGCATTGTAAAACAGATACGACCTGCCTAGACGCCCTGAAAGTCAAGATACGAACCCACAAGCACAAACTGAACCTCAGAAAACGAACTGAAAAGCACGAAGACTGAAAAGCGCGAATCGTCTCTTCCCAAACTTTTACTTCACACGCGGTAACACGAGATCAGCAAAAGCAGCCCAAGGGGTGGCACCAAGAAAATCGATCTTCCCCTTTATAGTGCCGTCGTACGTGCTGGACGTGAGCGCGGAGAACAACGAGGAAATTGGGAAATGTCAGTGTGTACGCATAGAAAGCTTGACGAGAAACTCGTCAAGGTTAACAAGAATCTCGTAGAAAAAAGCGACGTGATTTTAACGACGAGAAACTCGGTCGTGTGTACGAGGCTTAAGAGCTGTGAAAATGTGGAATAGACTCCCTCCAGAGGTGGTTCTGGCCAGCTCAGTAAATTGCTTTAAGAAAGGCCTGGATACTTTCCTAAATGTACATAATATAACTGGGTACTAACATTTATAGGTAAAGTTGATCCGGGGAAAATCCGATTGCCTCTCGGGGGATCAGGAAGGAATTTTTTTCCCCTGCTGGAGCAAATTGGAGCATGCTCTGCTGGGGTTTTTCGCTTTCCTCTGGATCAACTGTGGGTATAGAATTGGGTATATAGGATTGTATGATAATTTGTATTTTATTTATTTTTATGGTTGAACTAGATGGACTTGTGTCTTTTTTCAACCTGACTAACTTTTGTGACTATGTAACTATGTAACTTACTGTGCAGCCCTCGGAGCCCGATGAGAGGGTAACTCAGGCCAGCAAAGTAAAATATCCTCTAGCCTGGATTCTAATAGGTAACTCATTGGGTTTATCTCTTTAACACCATCTTTTCTTTCCGTTTGCTGTCCAATCCTTTTCTCTTTTTAGGTTTCTTTAACGTTGATCTTGTATGACAGATCTTGCTGTGTCACAAGTAATTGTTAAAGTAGAATTCCATGAGGCGTGAATTGTGGCCTGCCCGGTCCAACTTATAACTATACCTAAACCTCTTCCTAGCCCCATTCTAAGACTATTCTAACTACCCTGTAAAAGGAAAGATGTCTATACTTACCAATTCATACGATCTTTCCAGCGGCCGGCTTCAGTGAGGAGGAGAGATCACCGACAACAATGGCAAAGCCTGGGCGATGACATCACCCATAGGCTTACTATAGGGCAGCCATTGTCGGCTTTCCCTCCTCTACACTGAAGCCGGCGGTGAAACCTAGTCATGTGACCGGACCAGAGCACTCCCAGAATAGGTAAGTATTTATGCTATATGCCCTATTGATTTTTAGGTTTGTAAGTGTATGATCATAGGATTTTCAAGGAATAAAATTGCGTTATATTGGATTACGCTATGTACATTTTTCTTCTGTTTTGCTTATCATGAGCAACATTTAGATGGATATTAATCAGCGCTTGTGATCACATCTTACTACTGATAGGCTTTTTACCCAGAGCAATCTGGTAAGTGGAATACCTCCTAGAGGGTGATAACACATGTGGTGGGGGGAAGGAGTTTTACTACAGATTTGGATTCCAATCTCTTCTGCTGCTTCTATATGAATGGACTCTTTTGCACTTACCTTCTGCTACAACAGACTTTTACTATTTATTTAGTGGACTGTTTGTGTGGATACCATCCTAACTTTGTTATATATATTTTTTATCATTATATGGTATTTATATGTGGACTCTCCTCATGTTCTAAACCCAGATGGGCAACTAATTACCATTGATTGTCATCAACTGCTTTTATCTCCTTGCCTTCCCTGGCGGATTGATCTTCCTCCGCTCCCCACCCAGTAGTAGCCAGGGCTCGGAGAGTAAGACTTGACAGGCTGTGAGGCGGGCGGCGGTGGCGACGGGCCGAGAGTCGCTGATTGCCGCCATTATTAGTAAAATTTTAAAAATCTGGTCACCTTAATCTATGGTGACCTTACATCAAAAAAACAAAAGGGATATAGCTATACTTCAATAGATGTATCCCATATAACACTGTACCATTCAACCACCAAATAACAAATACATTGCACTACAGAATACATTTCTCCATCTTAAGCCGACGGGATTCCTGGCAAGCTTGCCTTGCACGCCGAGTGTACACACGGCCATTCAAAAGAACCGCAGTTCTTTTGAATGGCAAGAACGCAGTGACAGCATCGACTACGACAAGCCTGCGCTCGTCACATTCGATGCTGTCACCGCCATCTTGCTACACCCTACACTACCCTTGTATGCTACCGCGCATGCGTCAAAGTCTTTTCGAGCATGCGCGGGTTTACTTGGACAAGGTAACCATACAGACGACCGGGTTTCTCGGCAGGAAAACTCTGCCGAGAATCCAGACGAGAAAAATAGAGAGCAGGTTCTCTATTTTTCTCGTTGAAATTCCCAGCAGTTTTCCTGCCGAGAAACCATACACACAAAAGGTTTTCTCAGCAAAAAGCTCTCCCAGCAGTTTTCTTGCCGAGAAAACCGGTCGTGTGTAAGAGACTTTAGGATCATTTATTGTACACAAATACATAAAATACCATAGTATAACAATCCCAATAAAAAAAGACCCACCAGTTCCCCCATCTCAAGTGAGCTCTCCTTTATACACTTTTGACAATACTGTCAATCCAACTACTATATGCCAAACATACACTATATTACCAAAAGCATTGGGACACATTCCTTTACATGCACATGAACTTTAATTGCATCCAAGTCTAAAGCCTTGTATACACGATTGGACTTCCATCTGACTTTTCCGTGGATTTTTGTCCGAAGGACGTTGTCCATGAACTTGTTCTGCATACATGTAAAAAAAGAGGAAAATAATCTAAATCTCACTACCCAACTCCTCCTATCTCAGCGCTAGGAGCAATATAAGATCTACAACAGTGAAACTAATCGATGTATGTAATAAATAAAATAAATAAATAAATGGACACTAGGTTGTTCTGCATACAGACGGCACAACATTTTCAGCCAACTTTCACCAAACCACATGGTTTTTCAGCTCTTTACTGCCACCCTTTGGGCAACTTCTGCTATTGTTGTCTGATGTTTAGCATTGGTTCGGAGCATGCGTGTTTGTACTTTGGATTTTAGTCCGATGGATTTGTGTACACACGATTGGATATTCCGACGAAACACGTGTTTTGTCTGAAAATTTAAGAGCATGCACAGCCATAGAGTATACAGACAATCGGATTGCCCGACAAAACACGTCCGTCGGACAATTATTGTTGGAATATCCGATCGTGTGTACGGGCCTTTAGTCCGCATGGTTCAATATTGAGTTGGCCCACCCTTTGCAGCTATAACAGCTTCAACTCTTCTGGGAAGGCTGTCCACAAGGTTTAGGAGTGTTTCTATGGGAATGTTTGACCATTCTTCCAGAAGAGCATTTGTGAGGTCAGGCACTGATGTTGAGCGAGAAGGCCTGGCTCACAGTCTCCAACCCAAAAGTGTTCTATCAGGTTGAGGTCAGGACTCTGTGCAGGCCAGTTAAGTTCCACCACACTAAACTCGCTCATCCATGTCTTTATGGACCTTGCTTTGTGCACTGGTCCAAATCATTTGGTGGAGGGGGGATTATGCTGTGGGATTATTTTTCAAGGGTTGGGCTTGGCCCCTTAGTTCCAGTGAAGGGAACTCTTAAGGTGTCTGAATACCAAGACATTTTGGACATTTTCATGCTCCCAATTTTTGTGGGAACAGTTTGGGGATGGCCTTTTCCTGTTCCGACATGACTGCGCTCCAGTGCACAAAGCAAGGTCCATAAAGACATGGATGAGCGAGTTTGGCGGCGGAGGAACTTGACTGGCCTGCACAGAGTCCTGACCTAAACCAGATAGAACACCTTTGGGATGAATTAGAGCGGAGACTGCGAGACAGGCCTTCTCATCCACATCAGTACCTGACCTCACAAATGCGCTTCTGGAAGAATGGTCAAACATTCCCATAGACACACTCCTAAACATTGTGCACAGCCTTCCCAGAAAAGTTGAATCTCTTATAGCTGCAAAGGGTGGGCCAACTCAATATTGAACCCTATGGACTAGGACTGGGATGCCATTAAAGTTCATGTGTGTGTAAAGGCAGGCGTCCCAATACTTTTGTTCAGGGCTTTTTTTCTCAAACAATAGGTGCTGGAACTTAACCACGACCCCACAAAACCCCTCCCCCTACACACACCCTCCAAATCACATCAAATAGTGGGTGTGGTCAGTCAAATTTCACGAACAGTAGGCGGGTCTTAAAGGGGCATTAAATACCAGGATTGCATTACATACAGAGTGCAGAGCTTGTCACTTGTAAACACAGAAACCAGACTTCTGTGTTTATAAGTGATTGTGGTGAGCAAGAACCAAAGGGTCTGAGCCAGAGGTGGTGGAACTGAGTTCCACCAAGTTCCCCCTGAAAAAAAGCCCTGATTTTGCTAATATATTGTATGTTAGTTGAATTCACAGTACTAACTATAAAATTTAACTAACACCCTAATTTCCACATAGTGTATTAAAAGGTGACAAATCCTTTCTTGCCTCTTCCTTGTGGGCCATCACTATGATGGGCAGCCCTAAGGACCGTAAAGCAAGTCAGGAGAGGCAGTGGGCCTGTGCAATCGGTGCCTAATGCCGCGTACACACGATCGTTTTTCACGTCGTTAAAAATGCCATTTTTTAAATTGGGCATTAAAAACGATCGTGTGTGGGCTCCAGAGCATTTTTAACGGCGTGAAAAATGGCCTAAAAAAAATGAGAACCTGCTCTATTTTTTCACGTCGTTTTTTTTAACGACGTGAAAAACGGTAGTGTGCAAGCTTTTACGAGGGGAAAAAAACGCGCATGCTCAGAATCAAGTATGAGACGGGAGCACTCGTTCTGGTAAAACTAGCGCTCATAATGGAGATAGCACATTCGTCACGCTGTAACTGACCGAAAAGCACGAGGCTGAAAAGCGCGAATCGTCGCTCAACAAACTTTACTAACATGAGGGGTGGCGCCATTCGAACAGAACTTCCCCTTTATAGTGCCGTCGTACGTGTTGTACGTCACTGCGATTTGCTCAAGCGTTTTTTTCTAATGAACGTGTGTATGCAAGACAGGCTTGAGAGGAAACAAGAAAAATCACGTTGAGAAAAACGTCGTTTTTGAAAATGAATCTAAAAACAATCGTGTGTACGCGGCATTTGTTGTCCTGTCATGGCCTGCTCAGAAACTAGGACCTTAGGCTGGGTTCACACTATTGGGTTCTCCACATCCAATTCGCAATAGCAGGAAATTTTGACCGTCTCTTTATGGAGCCGTTTCACATATCTCCGGTGTGGCTCGGGTGTGAATTTGCACAGGAGCCCTGTGTGTCCTTTGGTCCATTTCAGGTCTGAATTCAGCCAAAAATTCGGACCTGAAACAATGAACGGGGACGGACCGGACCACTGCTGTGAGTCGCATGCGAAAATAGTGTGAACCCAGCCTCATGTAACCGACACATTTATGTTAAAAGCATTTCATGAGTAATGATAACCTGCATCCGAAAAGTTACATTGTTTATGTTAGGAAGCAATGTGGCGACCAATGCAGGGAAACACTAGAAAAAAACTCTAGAGAAATTACCATGTGATTTAATAAAAGAGTTTTACTTGTTTGGTTACAAAATTGCTCCCTTTGGAATGAACTGGAGCTTGATTCAACCTTCCAATGTCAGTTATCATTTTTAAAACAGCTTGACCTGGAAGCAAGCAGCTAAAATTGTGGTGACTGTTAATGACAGTTTTATTGGACTCTATGCTTATAGTTCACATTTCGAGGTCTGTATGTAATTGATCTTTCTACCCTACATGAGAAACACTGCAATAAGTTGGATGCAGCTCCACATTATAGATATGGAGAAATAATAATGATGTCACCTTGAGACTCAAAGATCGAGCAACAGCAATCCTCGTCTTCCTCAATTCTCCCAACTGCAATGACCTCTACTCTCCACTACTAAATCTTAACAGTCTCAGCATTATTTCTGAATTATTCATGATAGCCCTTTCCTTCGGTACAAAATCCAGGAAAATGAAATGCATCTTGTCCCTGTCACCTTTACAGATATTTTTGGTAGAATATACAACATTATTTGGCATTTCAAAAAATTGAACTGCGCTGAAGGTGAAACCCGCACATGCTGTAAAGGAAAAGAAGAATGCAAATGCCGGAGAAGGCATGTTGAAATATTCAATTTTATGTGCATTGCTTACTAGAGATAATTACAGGTTTGCTATGCATTATTCCGGTGCACCACCCAGAGATGCAAAGTGTTGTAGGAAAAGACCTTACCTCTTTGGTACTGTCAGCAATAGAATAGAATCATTTCCATTCTACTATCTCCACTCTATTCTCTCAATTCTATTTTAAAGATGTCTGCATACAAAGGATTAATTACACCAAATCCAGATGGTACAGATGAATTCATGTCTGTATGCCCTCCCTAAACTTGCCAGATATGCCCTTGCTGAGCCTAATGCCCCGTACACACGACCAGTTTTCCCAAAGAGGAAAATGCAATTTTTTAGATTGGTCGGGAAAACCGGCCGTGTGTAGGCTCCATAGCAGTTTTCACGACGAGAAAACTGCCCGCAAAAAAATTAGAACCTGCTCTCTTTTTTCCCGCCATGTTTCCCGTCGGTCTTTTTCTCGTCACGAAAACCGCTCGTGAGTGTATGCTTTTCCAAGGGGAAAAAAATGCGCATGCTCAGAATCAAGTATGAGGCGGGAGCGCTCGTTCTGGTAAAACTAGCATTCGTAATGGAGATATCACATTCGTCACGCTGTAACGGACTGAAAAGCACAAGGCTGAAAAGCGCGAATCGTCTCTCACCAAACTTTACTAACACAAGAATCAGCAAAAGTAACCCAAAGGGTGGCGCCATTTGAATGGAACTCCCCCTTTATAGTGCCGTTGTACGTGTTGTACGTCACCGCGCTTTGGTCGAGCATTTTTTTGCCTGAACGTGTGTATTCAAGGCAGGCTTGAGAGGAATCACGTTGGGAAAAACTTCAGTTTTTGGCATGTCAGGAGAACTGGTCGTGTGTACGAGGCATTAGGCTGGACATACATTATAAAAAATGTTTTTACAATGTTCCTTTAGATTTATCAAAACCATATGGCCCCTTTCACACGGGACGGATCCGTGAAGATCTGCCCCGTGAACCTTCGCTTGCTCAGCGGGGATTGCTCCGTTGATTTCCGCTGAGCTGGCGGATGACAGGCGGTCCCCACACACTGTGCAGGGACCGCCCTGTCAGATCTCCGCTCTCCCCTATGGGGGGGGGATCGGATGAACACGGACCGTCTGTCCGTGTTAATCCGATCCGCTCCGCAGACGGATAGAAAAATAGGAATTTTTCTATACAGAAAAAAACGGAGCATTGCGGACGCGGATGAGATCGGGTGTCAGCGGATGTTTCATCCGCTGACACCCACGATCTCATAGGGACCAATGTATGTCCCTTTTTCATCCGTAAACGGATGGATGAAAAAGCAGACATACGGTCCGCTGGTGTGAAAGGAGCCTATAATGTGGGGTCAAACCTAAACACTTCCATGTATTGTGCAATCAGACAGGCCTTGCAATAAATAGTTGAAGGTAAGTCTAAAGGAAATCAAATAAGAAAATTGTATAATGTATGGCCAGCTTTAGTGAGGGGATAATCAACTGGCTGGGTTGGATTTTCCTTGACAGTTTCTGTTTTCCCTCAAAATAAGCTAGTACTGAGGTTGTCTGCTGAATGTCACCCTCTTGGCGATGTAATGCAGCAGAGTTGTGTGAATCACAAGACTGGATGGAAGGAATGCAAATCCTTTGCAAAGGTAAAAGAGTTCACGTTAATGTATTTAACCACTTCTGCCCCGGAAGAATTGGCTGCCCAATGACCGGGCCATTTTTTGCGATTCGTCACTGCGTCACTTTAATTGACAATTGCACGGTCGTGCGACGCTGTACCCAAACAAAACTCATGTCCTCCTTTTTTCCAACAAATAGAGATTTCTTTTGGTGATATTTGATAATTTCTGCGATTTTTTTTTTTTTTGCGCTATAAACAAAAAAAAGTGTAAATTTTTAAAAAAACACAATACTCTGTACTTTTTGCTATAATAAATATCCCCATTTTTTTTTTTTTTAACAATTTTTTTTCTCAGTTTAGGCCGAGACGTATTCTTCTACATATTTTTGGTAATAAAAATCGCAATAAGCGTATATTGATTGGTTTGTGCAAAAGTTATAGCGTCTACAAAATAGGATCATAGATTTATAGCATTTTTATTATTATTATTTTTTTTACTAGTAATGGCGGTGATCTGCGATTTTTATCGGGACTGCAACATTATGGCGCACACATCGGACACTTTTGACACATTTTTGGGACCATTGGCATTTATACAGCGATCACTGCTATAAAAATGCACTGATTACTGTAAAAATATCACTGGCAGGGAAGGGGTTAACACCAGGGGGCAATCAAGGGGTTAATTGTGTTCCCTAATGTGTGTTTCTAACTGTAGGGGGAGGGGACTGACCTAGAGGAAATGACAGATCGTGGTTCCTAGCTATTCGGAACTCACAATCTGTCTTTCTCACAGAACAAAACAGGGACGTCCCTGTTCTGCCTCTTGTGCCCACAATCACTCGCGGCCGGCGGTCACGAGCATCGGAACCCCCGTGATGCAGCGGGCGTGCGCGCGCCTGCTATCCCGCTTAAAGGGACCGACGTACAGCTACAGCGTTTCGCGGGATCGTGCCGACGTGCCGCCGTATAACGACGGCGGCTGGTCTGCAAGTGGTTAATATGTGAATTTAAATGTTTACATGGAGTTATACTTTAAAGAAGAACTCCAGCCAAAAATAACACTTAAAAAATGAAAAGCCCAATAAAGATAAATTAACAAAACCAACTTTTGCTACAATATTTCCCCTAATGTAATTTTTCTGCTAATAGATGACCCCAGTCTGATGACCAGCATTATTCAACCCACTCCCTCTATGTCCAGATTGTCCTAGATCTGCCCTCAGCCTGTGTCTGGACCAGAGTCGGCCTGTCCATAAGGGGCACAGGGGCGCCGCTCCCCTAATCTCTATGCGCCCGGCCCCTAACCTCTTGGTTGCCACCCCCCCTCAAAAAAATGAAGCACCAGCTGCCACTGGACCGGACAATCAAAGGAGAAGCACCAGACAGATGAACTGATTGGCTCCTTGTACTGCTTCACCTTATCACACTCCAGTCCTGCTGTACAGGGACAGAAAGAAGCCAATACAAGGCCAGGTTTAGGTACTTACACTGCAAGGATTTTAAAAAAAAAATATACGTTTATATCTGCTGATATTTTAGCATGAATGAAAATGGCTTTACCGATAACAACCGAATTGCAGCTTCTAACACAGGTTCCAAAAAAAAAAAAGTATTCTGATTACCTGATGTGATGATATAGTGCTCCTTTCAGAACTCTCTGATGTGTGAGACTTTGAGCAGACCCTTCCATTGTAATGATATAAATGTATCAGAAATCCATTGGTTATGGCTGCACTGGTTTTCAATGTCGTTTAAGACACCAATGAAATTAAATAAGTTTGATATATAAAAACATTTTAATGACGTCTGCATTATTCTCAGCTTCTCAATTATATCCCAGCTCGGAATGTTTAGCCACTTGGAGTACAGAGGACAATTCCTGAAAGTCACCGTTAGACAGAAAGCTTGAACCGCCAAATCTTCAGGTACGGGCAGAAAAACTGAAGAACCTTTTTGTTATGCAACATTAAGTCACCATTCATCGGTGAAATATACATTTTTTAGACAAAATGAATTAAAAAGCTCATACAGTGGTTAAAAGCATTCTGGGTTTGTCAGCAAAAAAAATAATAATCATTTCAATGTACCTTGAAAAGCGCAACCAGATTTTACAATACCGTTTTTAAGCTACACATCTATTTGATTGTTTCAAGTATAAATACACTTTTCTGGTAATTTAAATAAAGAAGGACAATGAAGTAAACAACTTTTTAAATATTAGCAATCTTGTTTCCTGTCCAACAAAGTGTTTAAAAGCCGAATTTTTTTTTTTTTTTTTTTAATCTTGGATAGAGTAGGGAAGGTTTAAATTCCCTGTTGTTTGCCATCTGCGTCCCGTTTCGGAGGATTTCCCTTAAGTCTGTAGGTTTCCCCGCATCCAATTCATATGTCAGGAGATTTTGAACAGCTCTCTATAGAGCCGGTTCACGCATCTCCAGAGCGGCTCTGGTGCAAATTGCACAAGAGTCCTGTGCGTCTTCTGGTCCGTTTTCAGGTCCAAATTTTGCCAAAAATGAAAATCGGACCTGAAACGGTGAACACAACAAGAGAAAACCCTCTAATGCCGTATACACACGACCGTTTTTCATGACGAGAAAAATGCAATTTTTTAATTTGGTCATTAAAAACGATCGTGCGTAGGCTCCAGAGCATTTTTCGCGACGTGAAAAAGGGCCATTAAAAAGTTGGAACATGCTTTATTTTTTCTCGTTCTTTTTCACGTCTTCTCATCGTGAAAACGGCCGTGTGTGGGCTTTAACAACGTGAAAAAAACGCGCATGCTCAGAAGCAAGTTATAAGACCGGAGCGCTCGTTCTGGTAAAACTAGCGTTCATAATGGAGATAGCACATTCGTCACGCTGTAACGGATTGAAAAGCACGAGGCTGGAAAGCGCGAATCGTCTCTCACCAAACTTTACTAACACAAGGATCAGCAAAAGCAGCCCAAAGGGTGGCGCCATCCAAATGGAACTTCCCCTTTATAGTGCCGTCGTAGCGCTTTGCTCGAGCATTTTTTTTTCACGATAGTGTGTAGGCAAGGCAGGCTTGAGAAGAATCACGTCGAGAAAAACTTTGTTTTTTTCAATGACATTAAAAACGGTCGTGTGCACGCGGCATAAGGGTGGGACTATATAGGCACTGAACAGACGTCAATTAGATAAAAAATATCATTTATTAATACAAAAGAATAAAATCTTGTAGGACATACAGAACATTCAGCAAAATAAATTGATCATAAAAGTAATGACACCTAAGGTGTCATTACTTTTATGATCAATTTGTACCTACATTTATTTTGCTGAATGTTCTGTATGTCCTACCAGATTTTATTCCTTTGCATTAATAAACTATTTTTCTAATTGACGTCTGTTCAGTGCCTATATAGTCCCACCCTTAGAGGGTTTCCTCTTCTTGTATAAAATTAGAGATGATGGCACTCAACTATAGTCAGAGTTACCTTCTACATGAAATGGTGAACAGGGACACACCTGCTGTGAGCCGTTCCATGCTGCGGTGTGAACCCAGCCTTAGCTGGGGTCCGTTGCGTCCCTGTTCACCATTTCAGGTCCAATTTCAGTCCGAATTTTTGGCCGAATTTGGACCTGAAATGGACCAGAAGATGCACAGGACTCCTGTGCAATTTACACCAAAGCCGCTCCGGAGATGTGTGAACCGGCTTCATAGAGAGCCAGTCACAATCTCCTGATACGCAAATTGAATGCGGGGAGACCAGCATCCAATTCGCAATAGTGTGAACCCAGCCTTAAGGTCTTGTCCTGTAGACACAGCAGGAGATGAGTGGAAATCTCTCCAAAGTGAGTGAAACCCTCTCATATATAGTCATCACACTGGAACAAATGTCGCAGTTGGAAGATATTCCCTCTATCCCTGTTCCGTTGACAACCTAAAATTTTGGATTTCCCATTACCTTTGGTAGTCAGTGGAAAAGTGCCCATCATGTCATCAAGGTCATTGATATGTTTACTGACCACTAATGTAAAAGGTTCTGGTTTACAATGGCGGTCAGTATTATAGTTGCCCCTTACATCGGTGATCATTAGGATAGGTGCCCCCTACACTGGTGGTCAGTAGGATAGGTGCCCCCTTACATTGGAAATGAGAGTAAAAGTTTCCCTTCACATTGGTGGTCCGTAGAATTGGTGCCCCCCTACATCAGTGGTCAGTGGAATAGGTGCCCTCTTACAAAGGAGATCAATAGGGTAGTTGCCTTCTTACATTGGCGATCTGTAGGATTTGCCTTACATCAGTGGTCAATAGGATAGGTGCCCCCTACATTAGTGGTCAGTGGGATATGTGCCCCCTTACACTGAAAATCAGTTTCCTCCTTTCATTGGTGGTCAGCAGTATAGGTGCCCCCTTAAATTGGTGGTCAGTAGGATAGGTGACCCCTATTTTGGTGATCAGTAGAATAGGTGCCCCACACACACACACATTGGTGGTGGTCAGTAGAATAGGTGCCCTCTTACAATGGTGATCTCTAGGAGGGGTGCCCTCATACATTGGCAATCTTTTGGATAAGTGTACCCTTACATTGATCATTAGAAGGATAGGTGTCCCCTTACATTGGTGGTCAGAGATAGAGGTGACCATTTAAATTGATGGAATATGGAAAGAGTGCCTTATGCTTTGATCACAAATTAATTACACAGAACCCTGGTTGAGAAAAGCTACTCTAAACGGGTACAATGCTTGCTTTTATCAACAATGTACACCAGCAGTTTTTAACTCAGATCCTCATGCCCAGTAACAATGTACATAAAAAAGCCCAAAAGAAGTGTCTCACCTTTGTATCTCTTTTTCGTTTTGTTTACTTGCATGTTGTGATCGTGAGCTATTTTTGTATGGAAATTATTAAAATACATTTTTTCATACCTGACCTCATACTCCAGTTCCCTGTGCTGGCCTACTGACTAACCTATCTGAACATGAGTTCTCCCACAGATTTTTAGAAGAAGAAAGTTGTGTCAGATCAAGTCTGTGCTCAGTGCTCAGTGATTCTTGAGTCCAACTCTGGTGCCTATAGGACTGCACAGTCATATTTAAACACCCTGCACAAGTGCTGTTATGGAAAAACATAGCTAAAACTATGAAAATGGAGGTTGTTAGTACAAAGTCTATCAGAGTGCATATCTAGACTTTAAAAAAAGGTCTCCTTTTTAATATATGCACTGTTGTGGGTCTTTGAGAAACAGAGTGGAGTACCACTGTCTTAGACCACTAAGGACATTCAAGCATCCACTGTACCTAATGAGTAATTCTGTTTGTACTGTTTTGCCGCGTACACACGCTCAGAATTTCTGGACAACAAATGTTCGATGGGAGCTTTTGGTCGGCAGTTACGACCGTGTGTATGCCCCATCGGACATTTTCTGTCGGAGTTTCCGACAACAAAAATTTGAGATATTGAATTTACAAATTCATTAGAAACGTACAAGTAAAAAAGAGGGATTGGGGAATGGATCCAATTACATAGAAGGGAACAACAATAAGAGCTCTCTGCTGACGTCACAGAAATCAGTCCAGGCACCGCATCATCCTGACATTGGAAGTCTTGATCCTCCAGGTGCCTGGACTGACACTTGTCTCAGCCTCTCAGCGAGCTACTGAGAGCCTGAGACGGCCGCTCCCCACCCCTCCACAGCTCAGCGTTTCAGTGAGCGAGGACGAGCAGAGCGGAGAGATGCTGATCGACAGTCAGCAGCTCTCTGCTAGGGGAGCTGTGAGAACCGAGCTATCGGCAGTGTTCGATCGTCTGGTTCTCAGTGTAGAGGTGTCGGGGGACCACCTAGGTAAGTATGATGGGGGAAAACCCCCAAACACATAATTCTGTTTTAAGAAACCCCCAGCAACCCCTGGAGGAATCTTGGTTGAGAAAGACTGTTCTGTAGTATTGCCCTTTGTTCCTTCCCAGCAGCTAAATAAAAGGGTTATGTAGAAAGGAGAGGGCAGAGTAGCCTGGCCAGCACAGAGAGTAATTAGATTGTTCCAGAAGAGGGGAGGACTATGGTGCACAAGAAGGGGTATAGTTAATTGACTTTCCAGGAGTGATCATATTTTTTATCAAGTTCAAAGGCACATTGCAAGTAAATAAACAAGAGTGATTATGGAAACAAAAAATGCTGCAAGAACGCATTTAAATTAAATACTAAATTTTACCTGCATAAGTTGATGACAGGGTCTCTTTAAAGATGTATAAAGAGGCAGACACTTACATGGAGTCTGGCATTGGCTGTGAGAGTGATCAGGAGTCGGCCGTCTGCTCGTTTTCCAGCATGTACATCCGATAGAAGCTGTTCGAATGACCAGCTTCTGTCGGACAGACCAACATACACACGGGCAGAATGTTGGCTGTTTTTTTTTTTTGAACCAGCAAATATCTCCTGACATTCTGCCCATGTGTGCAGGGCTTTTGCTGCTGGAAGGTAGATGATCATAGTGAAATGATGACAGGGCTGGCTGTAACAAGTAAAGCTCTGGATTTAACCTTAAAATACCCTTATCCCTTGCAGAATATTAGGCTCCTAGACATTGCTAAAATCTAAATTTCTAGACTTTAGAAATAGAATTAATTAAGGAAAAAAAAAATGTCTTCCTAAACTATTTTCATTTTGAAATGTATTACTATTTTTTACAATAACCTCTTTACGTAAATACACATTCAGTCTGTCTAATTGGTTCTTTCAATTATCTTGCAGGGATGCATGCTTATGTAATGTTAAATTAAATGATCAAATACATTTGACTTTCATCTCAACACATTCCTTATGTTTGCCATTTGACTTCTTATTTTTCCTTCTTTGCTATATACCGTGCCACTCACCCTGCCAAGTTATAGTTTCCTGTTACAATATTTCATTTTTATGTTCCCGATAAGGTTTTCTTACATATCTTTTTTGCTTTTACTTCTAATAAAGTTGTCAGGACAAAAAGATTTGTAAGAAAAAAAAGAATGACCTTTTCATACTAAAATCAAAATATATGTAACGCGGAGTACACTGAATAAAACTCAAATGCGGGGAACAATAGTGTAGCTTGCAATTGCAACTCCCCAGAACAGGCCTGAGTGTATATGAACCACACGGACAGGCACATAAAAGAAAAATTCAATTTGAGGAAGCTGGATTCCAAATAGTGTCGTAGATCAGAAGTTTCCCACCTCTGGTCAATGGGCCACAGATGATCCACCAAGGATTGTTTGACGGAAAAGAGAATAATCAAATAATAATGTTTTCCTCAAAGTTTGAAAGGCAACACAAACCAACAAAAAAGTCCTTCATGCAGCAATGAAAAGAATTCACCAATGGGATATCAAAAAAAGGCGAAAAGCTTGACTTGACTCATCTTTTAGGGACGTGAAAAAAAAAAAGGGAAAATTAGAAGGATTGCTATTAAGAACAAGTTCATCCTTCAGATTCTTTTGATTACAATGCCCAGAACAAACTAAAGAGCTTTCTTTTTTCCAATTACTAATCATAAATCCTGGTGAAAGGCTTAGAGAAGGGCTGTAACTGTGATACAATCCCAAGCCAACACATCGTAGGTAAAATGAAACCTTGCTGGGGCTATCATCATATCATGCAGATGGTAATTTTACTATATTGGCAAATGGGAATTTCCATTTACAAGAATGTACTAACAATGTGAGACATGTACTGCTTTTAGGGATAAAAAATATAACATTTATATCTGTGTGGAGCATGGACGGTTTTGTTGGGCTTTGGCACCCCACTGCCGACAGAGCAGGAGAATAATTGGGCAATATGAGGCTTTAGGTTGTTTTCTAACAGTCACTTCTAAGGTTTGTGCAGACACATACAATTACAGACTTGCTCTGTCTGTCTGGGCCTGTGTTTATTTTAGCCCAGTTTTGATTGAGCTAAAATACACACAGGCCCAGAGAGACAGACTGAGCCTGGAATTGTATGCATCTACACTAACCTTGGAAGTGTCTGTTAGAAGACAATTGAAAGCCTCATGCTGCCAAATTGTTCTCCTACTCTGTAGGCAGTGGGGTACTAAAGCCCAATGATACTGTCCATGCTCCACACAATACAATGAAGAAAAGGGACCAATGTCATCATCAAAGCTTGACAGCTTTATTGATGGACAGCCCACACTGCATCCCTCCATTCTAGATCCACCTCTCTAACACATTCTGAGCCTATTTTTCGAGATATGTATGCAGACGCTCTTCGGCCAACAATTTTGCACCCAGCTTCTTGTACAAAAGTTGGTAGTCTTTTGTTAAGCAGGATGGTGTAGTCAGGGAAACCCATGACTCGATTTTGACCAATTTAGTACAAATCGGCTGAAATTTAAGCAGTTACTGGCGGTTTAAAGCTATGCTAAAGGCAATTTTTTTTTAATGAAAAAGAGGATGCACTTACCTGCTCTGTGCAATGATATTCCTCCTCTCCTGGTAGTCCCCTGCTGGTGCTCTTCCTCCTACCTCATCTGGTGGTCTCCTGTAGCTAAGGAGGCACCCGTACATGTGTGCAGCCATACAGTATTCCTTGTTTCATTGATTGCCAAAGGTTATGTCAAAGGTACAACAGAATGGATCCAAAATATTATGGGGGGGGGGACAATGTGGGTGATTTTATGAAAAATTCCAAGCCCGGGAGTGCAAGTGATGAATAGCAAAAAAAGATACAGGCCAAGATGTTTGAGATGAAGATAGAGATGGTAGAGATGATTGTAAAGCTGACTTTTTATTGGTCGATTTTTGGTATGAATGTTTGTAAGAAAAATCTCATCAGTACATTTGATAATGCCATCAGAGACTTATTGAATGTCATTCAAATGTACTTCAAAATATCATTTGCTTTTAACATTCGATTTAAAGTGAATGTAATTTTTCTGAATGAAAACCACATTCACTGTTAGAAATTTGTTCATTTGAGAAACAATTTCCATCCTGCACTTCAAATTTGCTCATCACTGAGGTTGATAACAAATGTCAATTTGATCCTCCTAACAATTAGAAAATTAAACAAATGTTTCAGGAATTACAACTTTTGAACAAAATTCCACTAGTGTATGGCCAGTTTAAGAGAGGGAAAAGAGAGAGTGAGAGAGAGAAACAAACAAAATAGGTAAAAACCCTGGTGCCCAACCTACTGCCCTTTGGCACTTTTTGTTTGGCCCTTAAGGCCCCTGCAGATACTAATCTGTGTTTCTCTATTGCCTTGTTATAGCAGTGATTTCTAGCAGTATCATGTAATATGTCTCCAGTCCAGTAGGGGCCAGTGGAAATTTATTTTGGGGGGGCGGCAAACAGTATGCTACCCCTCCCAGGGTCGGTCGGTCAGTAGCACCTACCCCATCGCCAGCGGTTTCCCCTGCTCGGCAGCCTCCCGTTCTCCTGCTGTTTTCCTGCAGCCTCTTATTCTCCAAGTCATCACAGCGGCTTCCGTTCCCTCCCTCCTCCTCGGCGACAAGTCAGGGGTCTTCTCTTTTCGGACAATCGGAAAACGGGTCTCACACCCACTTCTGATCGGCCGGATTGAGGATCAGTGTTTCAACAGCGAATATTGTAACACATCTGGGTGGAATCAGAGCACATCCCCTGCGTCCCGAGCCCACCTGATTTTTAAACCTATTAGAGCCTCTGGCTCTAATCAGGTGCTTAAAAAAAAAAAACTTGCTTCTGTAATTCATAGTTACATAGTTAGTCAGGTTGAAAAAATACACAAGTCCATCCAGTTCAACCATAGAAAAAATTAAATAGTAATATCATACAATCCCATATACCTAATTGTATACCCACAGTTGATCCAGAGGAAGGCGAAAAACCCCAGCAGAGCATGATCCAATTTGCTACAGCAGGGAAAAAAATTCCTTCCTGATCCCCCGAGAGGCAATCGGATATTCCCCGGATCAACTTTACCTATAAATGTCAGTACCCTATTCGTACACCCGGTGCCCTAAAATGGGGCAGACGCATGAATAGGGGGTGGCTGCGACACTATGCATGAATCTAACCATTACCATATAGGGGGTGGAGTAGAGAGAGGGGGAGCGGCCAGTGGCATCTCCAGCATTCATATTTAGGGGGGGCACATGGGGGGATAGGGACAAAAGTAGGGGGGCCAACTATAAAATGCAATTTATATATATATATATATATATATATATATATATATATATATATATCCTGGGGCCCTTTACTACGATCCCACAATGGGCCCTTTCACATGTTCTGCAGTGAGCTCCCTTCCTACTATACTGGGGCCCCACCAGGGTGGCAGAAAACAAGAGATATATGTCACCAGCACACCAAGAAAATATAAGGGTCCAAAGCAGTGGGAGAACTATCAGGGTTGCAAAGGTTGTCTTGCCACGGGCCCTAGTGTTCTGCCACTGTGGGGTTCCCCAGCTGTCCTGTCCCTGTTATTGACAGCGCTGGTCTGGCATCTGTCTCCTTGGCACCGGCGGCAGTCTATTAGGACTTTGTGCTGGTGACATTATGCGTGCATGTAGGGGAAGGCTGCCACTATTGGTTATAGAGAGCCGAGCCCCCAGCTGGTCACCTAGCAGCAGTAATGCTGTATAACCTTCTCTGTTGACATGCTGATCGGGATGTGATCCTAGTGATGCTCCCAGTCAGATCTAATAAACACAGTATTTATTAGCATCAAGAGTACAACCACATATATATAATCAACCGTATGTTCAGCAGCCATGTGGGCTCTATACCTGTAAAGTGTGGGCTTTGATCAATAAAATCACTGATATTTAACACTAGGATTTGACTAGGAGCATCATCTGGATTGCATCACGATCAGCATGTCAGAGAAGGCTCCACTGCTGCTAAGCAACCTGCAGGGAGCTCAACTGTCTACAACCAATAGAGATGGGCTTGGGTGTGTTTGAAATCCCACATGCCCGACCCCTCCAGGAAGCCGACACTCCACAGTGCTAATCACAGCCAGTGAGACATTTCCTGATCTGTTGAGCTGCGGACCGGGAAATGTCTCATTGCCTGTGATTAGCGCTGTGCAGTGTGGGCTTCCTGGCAGGCTCTGGCATGTGGAATTTTGAACATGCCCAGCCCATCTTTAACAACAAATTGTGCTGGCCCTCCTGTACATCAGCCCCATAAAGTAACCAGCACTGGGTTCCAATGTGCTGCCGTCGCTACCATGGAGACAGAGACCAGCGCTGTGAATAGCCGGGACAGGACAGCAACTCTGGTTGTTCCAGCACTGGTCCACACTGGGAACATTCCCCCATCCACTTATAATGTGTAGATGGGGGAATTGGATCATTTACTTTTTTTTCATTCAACCTAATAGTTGAATGAAAAAAAGTGATCAATGTATGGGCTTCCTAAGGCCCCTTTCACACTGGGGCGGGAGGTGTGCTGTGGGTATAGCGGCACTATTTTTAGCGCCGCTATACCTTCGTTTTTACCGCGGTATGCGGCCGCTACCGGGGTGAATTTAGAGGCGCATTGCGGGCGGTATTACCGCGGTCTCCCATTGCTTTCAATGGGCAGCAGCGGTAAAGGAGCGGTGAACACACCGCTCCTTCACCGCTGTAAAGATGCGGCTAGCAGGACTTTTGGAGCGGTCCTGCTAGCGCACCGCTTCAGTGTGAAAGCCTCTGGGCTTTCACACTGAAGACTGCAGGGCATGATGTTTTCAGGCGGTATAGCAGCACTATTATTAGCGCTAAACCGCCTGAAAAACGTGTCATTGTGAAAGGGGCCTAAGAGCCAAGACCAGCCATAGACAGTTTAAATCTCAGCTGGTTCAGCAGGAACTGGCTGAGATTTGAACCATTGATGAGCAGATTCTCTTATGATTATCACTAGTGGTTGCTATAGCCACTAGTGATAATCACTGTTTGTTGGGAGAATACAATTGCTGGACAGGAGGGATATTACTCTGTCAGCACTGTCTGTGTAGATGGGGGAATCATGCAAGTTTCTTTCCTGCAATCTGTGGATGCAGGAAAGAAATGTGCACCGTCTATTACCTGCCTAACTGAAAGTGAAAGTAAATTGTGAATGTCTTGAAAGAACAGGAGAGGGGGAGGGAGACAGATGGGGGAGAGAAGGGATGGAGATAATGCAGTTCAGTGATTACAGTGTACTGCAGTCTGCAGTGCACACACTTACCCACGGTCCAGGCTAGAATCTCAGGCATCATTCACACACAGCCAGGAATGCTACTGATTTTCATATTTCCCGCCCACACATCCCCTCTCTTCAGATACAGCACGCCGGGATAGTGTGGGTGAGACTGGAAGGAGGAGGAGGAGCTATATTCCTCCCTGCTCGTATGTGAGGAGAGTGAGGGGGGGGGGTGGCTGGACTCGCTGGGCTGTGAAAGAGTGTCATAGACTGACACTCGGCTCAGCTTGCAGTCACCATTCTCGGAATTTACAGGCTGGTTCTCCTGTCCTAAGGACGGGAGAAATCAGTCTGTTTTTTCAGTAACTGAGATGAAAGCTTGGGCCCCCCCCCCCCCCCTCCCACAGTGCTCGTGGAGTCCTTCCTGCAACTCGCTCTTCTCCGTGCCAATGAGGATGCAGGGAAAGGAGCAGATCGGGCGGCTGTGGTTGTGTGAGCGCTCGCATTATGCAGTGTCAGCGAGCAGAGGGAGGGGGAGGAATCCCCCGCAGGAGCTGACTGGGGACGCTCTCCCTCTCAGGAGAAACTATGTTACCCCAGCAGCAGCCCGAGCGGAAAAAAAAAAGAAAACATTTTTTTTTGTTTTTTGGGGGGGGGGGGCACATGGTGGGGCACAGCATAATGTTGGGGGGGCCAGGGCCCCCTCTGGTCCCCCCTAGGGACGCCATTTGGAGCGGCGCCCCTAATGGACGGGCCGCCACTGCTCCAGTCTATGACTATCACCTAAAGCATTTCCACAGATTGCAACAACTCCTGCAGTCTCCTGCAGTGTGACTCTGACCATGTCTTGTATCATGTCTGCAGTCTGTGACCATATCTTATATTGTGTCCGCTGTCTCTGAAAATCTCTTGTATCGTGTTTGCAGTCTCTGATCATCTCTTAAATCAAGTCTGTCAGTCTCTGAACATGTCTTGTATCATTTCTAAAGTCTCTGACCATGTGCTGTATCCTGTCTGCAGTCTTTGACCATCTTTTGTCTCATGTCTGCAGTTTCTGAACACCTGCTGTACCATGTTCACAGTCTCTGACCATCTTTTGTACTTTATCTGTAGTCTCTGACCATCTCCTGTATCAAATCCGCAGTCTCTGACCGTTTCCTGTATCACGTCTGCAGTCTTTAACCATCTCTGGTACCATGCCCATAGTCTTTGACTCTATCCTGTTGTGTGTCAACCACTGGATAAGGTAGATAGATAGATAGATAGATAGATAGATAGATAGATAGATAGATAGATAGATAGATAGATAGATAGATAGATAGATAGATAGATAGATAGATAGATAGATAGATAGATAGATAGATAGATAGACTTGCTGTGTGAGTCTACATTCACATGCTTGCTTTATTGCTAATGTAAGATACGCTGTCACACTCAGAAATAGAATAGTTGAAAGTTACTAGCACAAGTCATGCTGTGGCTGCACAATTTAGATTCTTCTTTTCTCCGTATCCCTGGGCTACTGATATAAAAGGAGACACCCTTCCCTGCATGCTGAATGCTGCAACCTAGTTCAAACAGCACTTGTGGTTCTCTGTTAGATTAGTGAAATAGAAGCTGAATCAGGGTCTCTGGGGAGCCAAAACACAGCTTTTGTAACAAACTCTAGAGTAGAAAGACATTTTTACTGCCTGGGATAGAGATACTTTGAGAACAGTTTTAGTCTATTGTTGGGGAGGAAAAAAATAATACTCTGTAAAGTGAATTATTAACTCAACCACCATCGCTTATGTGCATTAAAATGAGATAACTTCATATTGAGTCTATAAATATTCAGCTTTTACAAATGTGAATATTCCAGTCTCTTGGGGTAGGGTACATTTTTACCTATATAACATTTTTGTCGTTCAGCAAGATAGACAACTAAGGGCTCTTTCACACGGAGGTCCGTTCAGGTCTGCCTGTCAATTTTTTAGGCGGACCTGAAACGGATCCTCCATGCACCCCTATGGAAGCACGGATGTCAGCGGTGACATGTCCGCTGACATCCGCTCCGCTCCGAAAAAGTGTGACGGTGGAAAATCCTATTTTTCCTTCCGTCTGCGGAGCGGATCGGATGACAACGGACTCTACAGTCCGTCGTCATCCGATTCCCAATAGGGGAGAGCAGCGCTCTGACAGGGCGGTCCCTGCACAGTGTGCGGGGACCGCCCAGTCATCCGTCGGCTCAGCGGGGATCAACAGAGCAATCCCCGCAGAGCAAGCGGAGCTTCACGGGGCGGATCTTCACGGATCCGCCCCGTGTGAAAGAGGCCTAAAGCTAAGCCAATCAAAGGCATCAGCTTCCAAAAAAAAAAAAAATTAATTTTTTGGGTGATGGATGCAGAGAAAATGCAAAAGCCAGGTATCCAGAGCATCTATAGATGTTCTCCTTTTTAAGCCTTATTTTATGGAACGTAAATGGAAGCACAATACTTACAAAATTCCTGTTTGCTCGTACATTACACTGAGTGGCACCAAAACATACAGTGCTTTTTCCACCCCTGATCCATGATGCATAAATGTATATACTTTGTAAGTTACCAAAAAGGTACTCATAATATTTAAAATTAGCAATAAAGAAAATAAACTGTAATGCCGCGTACACACGATCATTTTTCCAGTCGAGAAAAATTACATTTTTCCCTTTTGACGAGAAAAACGATCGTCTGTGGGCTTTTTGTCGTTTTTCTCGACGGGAAAAACGGCATTAATCACGACGAGAAAAATTAGAACATGCTCTAATTTTTCTCGTCGTGATTCCCGTCGTTTTTTGCCGCGGCAGTTTTCCCATAGGGAAACACTGCCGGGGAGCCCACACACGGTCGTTTTTTTCGACCAAAAAAAAAAATGTCATTTAAAACGGCCGTGTGTGGGGAGGAACAGGCTGTTCCTCGTTTTTCACGTTGATTTTCTCGACGGTGTTTTCACCGTCGAAAAAATCGATCGTGTGTACGCGGCATAAGACACTCTCCACCTTTTGTTTTGGTGCACCTAGAATATATTTAGCTGAATTAAACTGAAAGTTTGCAAAGTTAAATTCAACTAAACTGTATCTGAGCAACACAATCTGAAAAAAAGCAATTTAATTCATTTCTTAACCACTTCAATACCAGGTACTTTCCCCCCTTCCTGCCCAGGCAAATTTTCAGCTTTTAGCGCTGTCACTATTTAAATGACAATTGCACAGTCATGCTACACTGTACCCAAACAAAAGTGTTATCATTTTGTTCCCACAAATAGAGCTTTCTTTTTGTGGCATTTGATTACCTCTGCGGTTTTAATTTTTTGCCAAAGAAATAAAAAAAGACAGAAAATTGTGAAAAAAATAAGTTTTTCTTTGTTTCTGTTATAATATTTTGTAAATAAGTATGTTTTCTCCTTCACTGATGGGCACTGATGAGGCTGCACTGACAAGCACTGATAAGGCGGCACTGATGGGCACTGATGAGGTGGCACAATGATGGACACTGATGGGCACTGACAGGTGACACTGATGGGCACTGATAGGTGGCACTGATATGCAGCACTGATGGGCACTCATAGGCGGCACTGATGGGCACTGATATGCGACATTGATGGGCACTGAAAGGCTGCACTGATGGGTACTTATTGGTGGCACTGATAGGTGGCACTGATGCACACTGATAGATGGCATTGATGGGCATCATTGATATGGAGGCACTGGCAGGCATTGCTGATATGCATTCATTGGCATCATGTGTGAGCACACACTGGCATCATATGTGAGCATTGGCATCCCTGCTGGCCATGGCTGGCATACCTGGTGGTGATCACTGGTGGCCCTCCCTGGTGGTCCTGGGTGGGCATCCTCGGGGGGGGTCTGTACTGATAATCAATCAGCACAGACCCCCCCCATCAGGAGAGCCACCGATCGGCTCTCCTCCACTCGCATCTGTCAGACGCCAGTGAGGAAAAGCCGATACGTGGATTTTCCTGTTTACATCGTGATCGGACACAGCTTATCACATGGTAAAGAGCCTCCGTCAGAGGCTATTTACCGAGATCAGTGTTGCGGTGTGTCAGACTGACACACAGCACCACCGATTGCCTGTTATTCTGATCACGTCATATGATGTCCGGTCAGGATAACAGAACCACTTTGTGCACGTCATATTGCTATATGCCGGGGGGGAAGTGGTTAATATTTAAGGCAAACGCACCTATCCATCCATGCCTCCATGCTTTATTTTGTTGAGAAATCACTTTAAAAAACACCCCCCTTGCTTCTTGAGCCACAGCCATCTTCAGTAAGGGCATATGATTCATGTAGCATTTACTTTCTATAAATCTTCCCTTAGCTCAGGCATGCAAGCAGGACAGTGTGATTAGCTAAGAATGTCTTTCCTCCTCTCTGCCAGATGAAAGAAAAAGTTATAACACTCTTGTATGAATATACACAGGAGCTGCACTGTGTATATTCATACAAGAGTGTTATAACTAGTGGTTGTTTTATGGTATTTTATTTGTTTTTTGTCAATTGGAATTCAGAGTCTCTTTACAAGGACCCTTCCATATTGATGTTTTAAGATTTTGTAATAAATATAATTTCTTGATAATTTTACAGTTTTGCATACTCATTTGGGTGGAGCTATTGCCCTTAAAGTCCCATTAGAGGGTTTCTCTTGCTCTTTTTTCTGGTTCAGACATCACAAGCTATGACATGATTAGCAAGTGGAATAGTAATAAATAGTTTCAGAAGGTTTCACTAATATACTAGTTAAAACGACACTAAACGACATCCTAATTTTACGTAAATAATCCATACACATCTACTACCAAAAGCAGACTTTCACTCAAAAGTGAAAATATTGGTCATCCTTCTCCCCACAAACCCTTTAAAACATTTTTTTTCCTCATGGGGATGCAATGACATTAAAAACGGCCGTGTGTATAAGCAGTGGAAGAATTATTTTTTTTAGTTAATAATACACACTAGAATAGAGGTTTTTTAATCAAAGTTTGGTGTCACTAAAAGGTATGCAAAATTTGAAACAAATAAAGGTCCTCCATGGCAGGGAATGGTAAATACAATAATTCAAGTTTATGTCCAGGCATTACTCACATTTACTTTACCAAACTTCTTTCTTCCCCTCTAAAGCATGTTCCAACATTATGTTTGTCCTCTTCCTGTAGCAAGAAACTGCTTTTATTACTCTCTGTGACATCATCACAAGGGCTGTAAAATCTATGCAGCAACGGCTGCTAGGAGTTCAGTACTTATTGACATAGGCACAACCCACAAATACATCTCCTAAGAACCCTTTCCCCTCACACAGGGTATGGGCAGGCTCTTGGGAATCAAGAAAGCAGTATTGTTTTTCTGAGAAAGAAATCCAAGTATGCATGTGGAGAGCGGCAGGTTAGGATAGGTGGAGTTTCATAATCCAGCAGGAAGAGCTGTAAATGTTGGTTTTGATTTCAGACAGCAAAAAAACACTGTCGTCAGCCCAAACAGGAAGGTCGGAGCACACTGGATTTCTGGAAGATCAACAGGTAATTTTCTGTATTTACAGCATTTCTAAAAGGTAAAAAAAAAAAAAAAAAAAAAATCGGGAAATGGTCTAAAGTTAGTTAACCTCTTAGCACCGAAAGTTTGCAAATATGCGCCATCTCGGCATGTGGGCCTTGACGCTGAGAGGCTGCATATTTGCGTACCAAAAAAAAGGGGAAATAAAGTTGCGCTACTAATATATAGAAAAGCTGCTAGCATCAACAATAAAGCCCTGTTCACACGGTCGGATTTCCTATGGATTCTAATCCGATGGATTTTTCCATCGGAAATCAGATGAAGCTGACTTCTATCAGTCTTGCCTACACACCATCAGTCAAAAATCCAACCGTCCCAAACGCCGTGACGTAAAACACTCCGACAACCCGAGAAAAATGAAGTTCAATGCTTCTGAGCATGCGTTGACTTGATTCTGAGCATGCGTGGGTTTTTTGTCCGATGGAGTTCCACAAAGACGATCGGAATTTGCGATCGTTTTTTTTCCCCATCGGATAAATTTAAAACATGTTCTATTTTTTCTGACCGATGGAAAAAAGACCGATGGGGCCCACACACGATCGGTTTGTCCGATGAGAAAAGTCCATCAGACTGTTTTCATCGGTAAAACCGATCGCGTGTACACGGCTAAAGACTAATTGTAAAAAACAACGGAAAAAATGCAGCGCTACAAAGTGCATAGGAACCCTGAATAGGTATCCAGAAGTGAGTGCTCAATATAAAGTATTAATTTGTGAAATAAATGAATAAATGAATGAACATTTTATACCAAAGTGCACACTGAAAATACTACGTGCATAAGTATATATGTATATATATGGAAAAATAATCCTGTGAAAAGCACAAAATCATACAATATCATGGACACACATGAAAAGTCCAAACATAAAAGGTGTACGGAATGGTTTGCACATCCAAACTACTGTGGAGCAAGGTAACAGAAGTAACCATCCATGAGTCCCTGAAATAGTTCAATGTAACATATTCAATCCCATAGATGTGATCACAGGGCGTTGGAAATCCTAAAATGCAATGTTGAAGCTGGAATGTGCAGGGATATATTTATACACAGCACCCGGGGATGTGCATCCAACTCCAGGGAGGGGGGTGAACACTCTTACCCCAAGTCGTGGACGCACACGCCAGCGGGGGTGGGTCAAATAGGCAGAAACGATGCTCACGGGCACACACTCCAGCTGGAACTCCTGTAGAAGGATTGGTGTACGTCTACACTTACATCCAAAGGGCCAGCGATGACACAGAGATTTGGGCCGTGATGATGAGGTTCCTGGTAAGGTGGTTCTCTTTATCTCCAAAAAGCAGCATGGATCAGAGGAAAATAAAAAGAAGGCCTCCACATAGTGCAGATGAATCCCAGGCTTAAAAATGTATTTAAATAAAAAAAAGTATAAAATCGTACAAACATTGCATCAGATGTGTACGTAAGGTAATCACAAAATCGATAAAAAGTAAGCGTGGTGTATAGAGCCGAGCAGATTTTGTGCTTTTCATAGGATTATTTTTCCTGGTATATATAATTATGCACGTAGTATTTTCAGTGTGCACATTGGTATAAAATGTTCATTCATTTATTTCACTAATTAATACTTTATATTGAGCACTCACTTCTGGATATTTGCGTACCAAAATGTAAACAAAATGGGTAACTGACTTCTGCTTAAGTTATTGTGTCCTTAGATCACCGGGCATCCCGTTGATGGCCCCATGACCCTTCAATCAGACCAGCAGGGAGGGGGCTATGAGGCCCTAGTAAAGTTGCACGTTGTAGTGTGTGTGGGTGTGCGTGTGTGTGAATGGTGAATGGATGCCTTATACTGTTGGTAACAAATTAACGTACTGATTTTGGTAAACCATTATATCAAGTTTCCCTCCATTGGGGAAACCAGGGTTAAGATGACTACTGTGTTATAAGTTGGCCATGTTTGGCTACTGGCTATGTAAAGCTCACTGTATACAAGATATACTTTTTGTAAAAAGCCAGTCAAAACTTTATATGGAAAACCAATAAACAAATACAAAAAAAAAAAAGGAAACAAACATGTGCTAAGAGCGCACACATTGCACGCTCCCGGGCACAGTTACCGGCGCTAATGGAAAGCTCCTAATCGCTACTTGCGATCAGGAGCTTTCTGATCATGTGACCGCTGTGACAGCCAATCACAGCGGTCACATGATCATAAACCCTGCCCCACCTCCTGGCATCAGAAATCCCTTAAAGTTCCAGGACGCACCGGTGTTAAGGGGTTAAGAAAGAAGATAATGCAAGGCTGGGGTGTCAGTCCTTAGTCTGGCCTGATTGCATTTGTTTCATAGATCATGATTATTCTGTTTATTATTGCTTCGAGAAAAGATGTGAATTTTCTATCTAGAATCAATAAGGATTTTGACGGGAGTTTTGTGAAATAATGTCAAAGGCTTGAGATAGTAATCCAACTATTTGAAAACAGAGTATAACTGATTGGGCTCTACCAAGGGATGCAACATATAGATTCCAATTGAGAGTGCCTCTAAAGCAGTGAGGTGAGACTGATGGGAATCATGACAACATGAACTTCAGTTTTCAAGTAGCCAGAGGCTGATGTATCCTGGAATAAAACATAGAATATAAAGTAAATATAAGAAGAAAAAGTGTGCTTGTACATATAGTATATTCTCAAAGTTCTTGGTTATGAAAGCTGCTGGATTTTTGTAAGCACGGACCTGATAAGATACTTGTGCAAAAGACTTTTGATGAAGTGGATTCATGTTTAGTAGTGATTTAAAAAAATATGGACATATGCTAAAATGGGAATTCAGATATCTGCATGCATGAATTTCACTTGGAGACTTGAGATCAGAGTATATATTTATGAAAGAGTCTATATTTATTAAAGTAGTTGTTAAATGAACAAAGCATATCTTTCTTTAGTGTGTACTTGCCTTGATCCTAAGCATCTAGTTTGATTTCTGTCTACTCTGTTACTTCTCTGATATCTGCATGAGTTGCTTCTGACAGTCGACACCAGACAATCCTGGGAGATGGCCCTGACCCCCCACCACCACCTCAAGCACACAACATGTGATTAACAGCTTCTGCTGTGCATGTTTCTTTATTAGACTGTGTACAGAGATGGGTGTCCATTCCCTCCACTCAGATCTAAGATTACACTCAGCCCCCTGCTCTATGCGGTGCAGTGTCTGACATCAGATCCCTGTCCCTGCCTATTAGAGCTGAGAAATTCTGTGTAAATCATGTACTTTTAAAAGACTGTAAAGGAGAGAGGGCTGCAGATTACCAGGTATAACTTATGTAGGAGGATTTATTTGTTTAATATCCGTGTATCACACAAGGCTAGTCACTTCAGAGTGTATATTTAAGGTTTTACAACCAAATTAGATTAATTTTTCATAAAAATCAGTGAACAGTAATGCACAAGGACACAGAACATAAAAGCGCCAAACATACAATGACAACAAGAGCAATTTTAATAGGAAATAAATCGTTTTCATGGGTTTGCTAACAAAGGTATACTAGTAATGAGTATACCAATGTGTGATTATCCGTGATGGCTGCTCCTTCATTTGTTCCAGCTGCTTGGTTTAGGTCTAGGGTTGTGGATCTAATTTCAGAGTACAAAAAATGAAAGAAATAGGATTTCCAAGTTGAAGAGAGAAAAGAAAGAATAGCAAAGATGTTGTTTAGAAAAGGGCATCAGGGAGCGAGCATCAGAAAAGTGGGGTGTCCAGCCAGTGTAGCCCGACTACTAGATGTAATGCAACTTTATAGATCAGTTTGTTAAGAGATAATTTGCTACAAACAAGTCTGGGGCCGGTTAGAATCAATGAAGTTGATCTAGGCACTCAATATTGGAAGAAGGTTTGAGCAGACATCATAATCTGTCTAGTGAAACCATTGTCAACAGGACAGAACGTGCTGGACAAATCTCTATAACAGGACCCAGAGTAATGCCCCGTACACACGATCGTTTTTAATGTCATTTTTTAAACCGACGTTTTTCTCCTCGTTTTTTTTTCATGTTTCCTCTCAAGCCTGCCTTGCGTACACACCATTATTAAAAAAAACGATCAAGCAAAGCGCAGTGACGTTCAACACGTACGACGGCACTATAAAGGGGAAGTTCCGTTCGAATGACGCCACCCTTTGGGACGCTTTTGCTAATTCTGT
The DNA here is from genome assembly GCA_029206835.1 of Rana muscosa. Taxonomy (NCBI): domain Eukaryota; kingdom Metazoa; phylum Chordata; class Amphibia; order Anura; family Ranidae; genus Rana; species Rana muscosa. The sequence continues at coordinate 275,544,241 of CM055123.1, forward strand.
GTTACCGCGTGTTAGTAAAAGTTTGGTGAGAGACGATTCGCGCTTTTCAGTCTTCGTGCTTTGAAGATCGTTTTCGGGAGTTCAGTTTGCGCCTGTGGGTTCGTATCTGTTTAGCACTGCTTGTAGTCAGTTCGTATCTGTTTATTCAGTGCGGCCTGCTCTGCACGTTCGTGTTTTTCAGCTTGTTCTTGTCAGGGTCACCTGTGGCCAGGTGACAGATGCACACCGTAGGGGGACAGGAGTGCACCGCGAGGTAGTGAACCCTATGGCTGGCTTCTGTGGATAGGAAACTGGGTGGTTGTGGAAAGCGGGACCAGAGGAGCACAACCGGGATCCCAACGGAAGCGAGAGCCAAGATTCCCCAGGGCGCGGAGTCTAAGACCCAGCTGGTCTTCTCCAGGGCCTCTAGTGGTGAGGATGTTAGCTGCAGGCTGGGACCAGGTCGCGGCCCCTGGAGTTTCCTAGCTCACGCCCCGTAGGATAAGGGGAAAAGAGGGGAAGCAGCAGCACACGATAGAGAGAACCGAATAACAAGCCGAAGGTCAGGGGCCACAAGCAGACAAGGATAACGAAGAACGAGCCGAAGGTCAAGGGTCACGAGCAGACAGGGATGGTCGGGGACAAGCCAATAACGTAACAGAGAGACAGACGTAGCACACGGCAGGCAGGAACCCAAACACACAATGCCTAACAAACACGTTGATCAGCAAAGCAGGCTTGCAGTGCACAGGTTAATATAGTGTTCTGTGATAGGGCCTGGGGTGGAGTCAGGCTGGGAGGAGATTATAAAGGAAGCCAGGTGAAAGGGCTCAGGCCTCTAAGATGAACACATGGGAAGGAAGGTAAGCTGACAGACAAACACTACTGCATATCCATGACAGTACCCTCCCTCTTATGGGCCCTCCCCCGCCTGGACCCAGGCTTAAAGGGAAATCTCTGATGAAACCTTCTCAACAGATGAGGTGCAGCGACATCAGATGCAGCAATCCAAGACGCCTCCTCAGGACCAAAACCTCTCCAATGCACAAGGTACTGAAGAATGCCTCTGCAGAGCCGAGAATCCAGAACTTGTCTAACCTCGTACTTAAGATTATCCTCAGAGACCGAAAACGAGGTAGGGAGATGACAAGAAGATCTATTGAGGACCAAAGGCTCTCTAGGAATAAGCAAGGGCATGAGAGGATCAACAGGAATCTGAGGAGGGTCCCCTAGACCCTTAAAGGGGAACTGGTCATCTTGCACAGGACCATCAGACTGGGCAGATGTCAGTGGAACCCTGAAGTCAGGTTGGTTAGAAGGTGACATGTCGCCGGAGTCAAGCTGAATAGCTGAAGGACAAGCAGAATGTCCCGAACAAGAAAAAGTAGGAGGCTCACTGGGCATGGGCTGGACTGGCATAACTAGTACAGAGGCAGAGTGAATAGCTGAGTCAGGTGTAGCGACTACCTGAATCGCATCGCAAGACGTAGCGACTGCAGGACTTGTAGACAAGCTAGCCTGGCTGTGCGTCCAAGGGTGGTTAGGGACAGAGAAATGTAAATGGTTATGCAACCTGGAATGAATGACCGGCTCAGGTTCACAGGAGGCAACCTTGGGTAGGCAGGACGAGGAACAGGAGGGGCCCCAAGCCAGGATCTGTCCAGTAGTCCAGTCCACATGAGGAGAATGGAGCTGTAACCATGGGAGACCCAAAATTATAGGCGTTGAGGCCTTGGGTAAGATAAGGAAGGATATCCACTCCTGGTGGAGTGTCCCTACCGACATCTTAACAGGGAGGGTCTGGAAGCGGATAGGTCCCCCTGGGAGAACAGTACCATCAATCGCCAAGACCACCAATGGCGTGGTGAGGGGCAAAAGAGTAAGTCTCATGGACGATGCGATTTCCCAGTCCATGAAATTACCAGCGGCTCCGGAATCCAGATATGCTGAGACCGAATGAGAAGAAGCACCAACATGAAGGAACACAGAAAGCAGAAGACGAGAAGGGGAAGGTGATATTTCTGGGTCCAATACTCCACTTTCCAGATGAAGTGGACCCGAACGTTTTTCTGGACAAAGAGAGCAAGTGTCACGAAAATGACCTTTGCCCCCACAGTAAAGACACAGACCAAGAGTTCTGCGCCTAGCACGTTCCTCGGGGGATAGCCTGGTCCGACCTAGCTGCATGGGTTCCTCAGCTGGTAGGAGATGCTCTACGGGTCGAAGAGAGGGGAGCTCAGGCTGACTAAGAACCAAGGAGTGCTGGCGTTGCTTTTCTAAGGTCCTCTCCTGAAAGCGAATATCGATCTGGTTACACAAGGAGATAACGCCGGCCAGATCAGTGGGGATGGTTCTTCCTGCTAATTCATCCTTCACTCTATCAGACAGGCCATGCAAAAAGGTTGCGACTAAGGCCTCATTGTTCCAGCTCAACTCAGCCGACAGTATGCGGAAATGAAGGGCATACTGTCCCACAGAAGCAGACTCTTGGCGGAGACGTAAAAGGGCGCTGGCCGCTGAAGAGACACGAGCCGGTTCTTCGAAGATATTCCGAAAAAGTTTCAAGAAGCCAGACAGGCTAGAAACCACTGGATCATTCAGTTCCCACAGAGGGGCTGCCCAGGCTAAAGCTTCACCAGAGAGGAGGGAAATGATATAGGCTACCTTAGCCCGATCAGACAGGAAATTTTGGGGCTGGAGCTCAAAATGAATCGTGCATTGGCTAAGGAACCCCCTGCAAGCCTTGGAGTCCCCAGAGAAACGGGACGGAGCTGGCAGTTGTAGCGAGTGTGTGGCTGCGACTGGTGCAATAGGTGCAGCCGCTGATTGTATTTGAGGTTGCGGATTCAGGGTTCCCAAGGAGGCCTGAAGCTGCTCGAAGCGAGAAGCCAGATCCTGGAGGAATCGCATCACCTGAGTCTGATTCGATTCCTGGGTTTCAAGTCTGCAAACTATGCCCTGCAATGGATCATCCGCGGGTAGCGGGATGTCAGCCGGGTTCATGGCTGATCAAACTGTCAGGGTCACCTGTGGCCAGGTGACAGATGCACACCGTAGGGGGACAGGAGTGCACCGCGAGGTAGTGAACCCTATGGCTGGCTTCTGTGGATAGGAAACTGGGTGGTTGTGGAAAGCGGGACCAGAGGAGCACAACCGGGATCCCAACGGAAGCGAGAGCCAAGATTCCCCAGGGCGCGGAGTCTAAGACCCAGCTGGTCTTCTCCAGGGCCTCTAGTGGTGAGGATGTTAGCTGCAGGCTGGGACCAGGTCGCGGCCCCTGGAGTTTCCTAGCTCACGCCCCGTAGGATAAGGGGAAAAGAGGGGAAGCAGCAGCACACGATAGAGAGAACCGAATAACAAGCCGAAGGTCAGGGGCCACAAGCAGACAAGGATAACGAAGAACGAGCCGAAGGTCAAGGGTCACGAGCAGACAGGGATGGTCGGGGACAAGCCAATAACGTAACAGAGAGACAGACGTAGCACACGGCAGGCAGGAACCCAAACACACAATGCCTAACAAACACGTTGATCAGCAAAGCAGGCTTGCAGTGCACAGGTTAATATAGTGTTCTGTGATAGGGCCTGGGGTGGAGTCAGGCTGGGAGGAGATTATAAAGGAAGCCAGGTGAAAGGGCTCAGGCCTCTAAGATGAACACATGGGAAGGAAGGTAAGCTGACAGACAAACACTACTGCATATCCATGACAGTTCTTCATAGGCCTTGCTGTTCTTCCGTGCGTTCTTCTAGTTCGTTCTGTTCAGCCGACCGTTATCTAGCCATGTTGCGACTACGTACTCGTCGTAGAGTTCGTGCTGTAGTTGGTGCAGGGGTTCATGCTGTATCCCGACTCCATGCCATGAGCAGGGTCAGGAGGAGTTCATGGACCAAGAATTGGTTGCTCCAGCGGCACCAATTCTGTCACATGCCTTTGTTGCGGGAGATCAGGGGGAATAATCCTGATGATTTCAGGAATTTCCTCAGGGTGTCTGACCCCGTATTTCAGCAGCTGTTGGCTTTGGTGTCCCCCTATATTATCAGGCAGGACACCGTTATGGGGGAAGCCATCAGTGCTGAGCAGAGGCTCATCGCCACGTTGCGATACCTGGCTACTGGGAGAAGCCTGCAGGACCTTAAGTTCTCCACAGGCATATCCCCCCAGGCTCTGGGGATCATTATACCAGAGACTTGTTCTGCCATCCTTCAAGTTTTGCAGGAGGACTATATTAAGGTAAGTGTTCTTCTTCAAAAATTCACATTGTATGGTTTTTATTTTTGGATATTTTTAATTTGCTTTATTTGCAGTCCCTAATTCACATGATTCTTAGCTGCAGGGAATGTCCCCTTTCTCCCCATGTTTTATTATTTAAAGTTTGGGGTTTGAGGCCTACCTGTAAATTTGGCTTACCTAACCTCTCCAGCATGCTATCCTGGGGCCATGCCTACCTTGCCTAGTCATTTCCATGTTTTTTATTATATGTTCCATCGTAGTGCTTTACCCAAAACGCACCCTAAATTTTGCCTAGGAATGTTTCATTTTTGTTAACTTCAATACAGAGTGCTACAGCCTTCATGTGTGATATTCCCAACTCATCTTCAACCCCCCCCCCCCCCCCCCATAATGTTTTTTTTTTTTTTTTTTTTCTTGCTTCCAATTTTTTATGTTTTGAACAGTTTCTACCAATGTTGGCCATGAATGTGTGTATGAAATCAGCTTTCAATGTTTCTGGCTCCAAGTATTAATTTGTTATTTCTTTAATTCCACAGTTCCCTTCTTCGCCACATGAATGGCAGAATGTGGCTTCCGAGTTTGCCCAGCGATGGAACTTTCCGAACTGTGGAGGAGCCATCGACGGCAAACATGTTCGGGTCGTCCCACCACCCCATTCGGGATCCTTTTATTATAATTATAAGGGGTTCCACAGCGTCGTGATGATGGCAGTGGTGTCGGCCACCTACGAGTTCCTCTATGTGGACGTTGGCAAGAATGGCAGGATGTCTGATGGAGGAGTTTTTGCCCAGACGGAGTTTGGAGAACGGCTCCTTTTGGATCTGCTGGCCTTGCCACCAGCGGAGCAGAATGTGGAGGGACTACCTTTTGTGTTTGTGGCGGATGAGGCGTTTGGCCTGGGACCCCATTTGATGAGGCCATTCCCGCAACGCACCCTCACCTCTGAGAGGAGGGTTTTCAATTATCGGCTGGCCAGAGCCAGAAGGGTGGTGGAAAATGCGTTTGGGATCATGGCTAGCCGATTTCGCCTCTTCCTTACCTCCATCCACCTTGCCCCATACAAATGGAACCATGTGGTTATGACGTGCTGTGTGCTGCATAATTTCCTAAGGGTGCATTCAACGAGTTATATATCTTTGAGTGGGCCTGAGGCCTCTTTAATCAATGCGGAAACTTTGGTGGCCCTGGAACCTGGCCGTCCTGGCTTGGCCCCCCCAACCGGACGTGAGGTCCGTAACCAATATGTGGACTATTTTATGGGTAGGGGGGCCATTGAAATGCCAGACAATCTAATAATTTTATACCAAAAAAATATAACTTTTTCTTAAATAAAGATTGGTTTGTATTTTTTATTGTATAATGTTTGATGTTTCTGGTAGGTTTACCTAGTGCACTTGTTTTGCCATGTGGATTAAACAATCTTTTAATTAGCCTTCATTGTCAGTGTAAACACCAAACATTGATTAGTTCACTCAGCACCACATTTACATAATGAAGCCACAATGATTTGTTATGTAAAAATACCTTTATTTTTTTTGTTTAGGTGGGCAACTTCCTTAGAAATGTGGATGTTCCCTTAATTTCGGGTGTATTAAAACGCATGACCAGCCATGCATAAACAAACTATATTTGTCAAAATTTTGAAAAAGCTAAACATGTGCTAGTCATTAAAGGGTAAAATAACAAAAAAACATAGAAAACTCTGCAAGTAAAACGTTATTTGGTGTAAAAACATTAGACACGCCCAAGCACAGCCATGATATTTTGGAGCCTTTCCTCCACCCGCTTTGTATTTGCCCTGATCTCTAGCAAGTCTCCCTTAATTTTTTCGAGGTCACGACAGCAGACCATCAGGTATTGGATCAGGATCTGGGCACTGTGATGTGTCAACTTATTGGGGTCTTCGGCCAGAACTGCACCTAAATGTAAAAAGAAATATGTAGGATAGAATATGTAGGCCTACATCTATTTAACATGCATGTGTCTGGTTTCTCTCTGACCTGTGGTGGTGCCACTTTCCACTTCCACAACATCACATTCCTCTCCATCCTGGGGTTCTGGGGGTATTGTTGTAGGTATTGCAATTCTCGTCTCATCTGAGGTAGCTTTTCGAATCCCTAGGGAGATTGAAATAAAAGGAATAGTTTCATTAGTAGCGACTCAATTTTGCTAAAATAAGAAACATGAAAAAAAACTTTGTAATCATTCTTTTGAAGCATGCTCCATTTTAAATTTTACCCCCTGTGCCAACCGGGACAAATGATTGGATACATAGCCCAAACCAGAGCATATACATTTTGAACACAAATTTGAAACATTGTAACACCCCAAAGTATCTACACTGGATCACCTGTGTGTGACACCCTCAAGCTTTTTGGCTTTAGGCCCACACTTGTACTACTGCGTTCAGATGTTTCATCAGCTGCTGAGCATTCACTCCCTTTAACATTACCATGCATATCGTTTTTTCAAACGAACAAATGTCCTTTGGATTAGCACACAAAAAATAAGTGAGGCCCAAATTTACTCCCCCAAATAAACCAAAATACATGGGTGTTCACACTGGATGATCCGAAAACATCGTTTGAGGAACTGTACGGAGAAAGAGGTTTAATACGTCCGTTTACTGTGCGGACGAACCTGAAAGATGGTATCTTTCAGTGTACTATATGAAAGTTAAAAATACACGACAGAATACAAGAAAATAATATGTACCATGGAAACAAAAAAAAATACTTTTTAATATAACTTTCTTGATTCTTTTATATTGGTCGGCCTCCCGCAACTTCAGATCTGACCATCGTTTTCTGAGCTGTTCCTTCGTTCTGCACACCCCGAATTTTTTGTGAAGACTTTTGACCACTTTGCCCATAATTCTGGACTTGACCAGATTAGGCCTTTTATACGGACCATGCTTGGCATCATAATCCTCCTTCTTTAAAATGGCGACCATCTCCACCATTTCCTCGAATGACATGTTGGATGCCTTATATCTCCTGGGTCTTGATTTGGGCTCCTCTGTAATTTCATCCTCTGTAGAGGTAATCTCAGCCACCTGTGTCTCCGCCATGTTTTGTTCAGCACTACGAGCGAGAAGGGGCGGGGAAAGTACAATATCGAACGTCAGGGGCGGGGAAAGCGTGCGGAGTTTCACGCATGCGCTGTGTATATCAAGTGAAGATCCATGTCTGGGAAATACGTTCATTTGTCGGGAGAGGGAGTTAGCAACGAACGTCGTGACCAAGGTACCTAACAATTTTACTTTTTGAGGTTCATCAGACGAGGAGATTTGTGTGCTCAAAATATGTAGACAATGCACAGTTGAGGAATGTTGCCTGAAATATATATTTTTTTTGGTTTCTCGCTTTTACAGATATCATGAATACTTTTAAAAACCCAGACTTCATGGGGGAGTTCATCGACAAATGGCAAGAGCTCCCTATATTATGGCAAACAAAAAGTGGCGGTAATAAAAATAAAGACGCCAGGAAAGCAGCACTGGAGAGCCTGCTTGCATTTGTGCAAACAAAGATACCCACAACAACTCTCCAAGATGTCAAAAACAAAATTGCGACCATCAGAGGGACATACAGGACCCAGAGGACTATGGTCCTGAGGTCCCAGAGGTCAGGTGCACCAGCAGATAAGGTTTATAAACCCAGTCTGTGGTACTACAGTAAGCTTGCTTTTCTGGATGACCAGCTGGAAGTGCGGGAATCTCTCTCCACCCTTCCCCCCAGAGGTCAATCCAGCCTTCCTTGTACCCAACCCTCCAGCCTTCCCTGCAGCCAGTCCTCCAGCCTTCCTGTCAACCCTGCTCTGGCTTCCTCTGAGGATCAAGATCAGGGCCTTGAGGAGGCAGATTTGGAGATATGGAGCCAGGTAAAGTATTGATATCTATATTTATATCGTACAAAATTGTAGAATTTAAATAGATGTTAGTATTGTTAAAGGTATGTACACTTCTACCAATAAAGTTTGTGAAGAGCAAGATACAGTAGTGGCCTAATTTTATGTGTCCAAGACAACAAAACCAGGATGCGTAATCAATGAAAATGACATAACTTTTGGCATTGATTTCAACAATGTCTAGAGGTGAACAATGTCTGTGAATGATGATGTGGCAAAATAAATAATGTCCCTTTCTTTTTTTACAGCCAGAGCAGAGCCAGGAAGAGGGTGATGTTGGGGATCAGGAGGAGGCAGGGCCCAGTGGCACCCAGGAGGGGGCAGGGCCCAGTGGCACCCAGGAGGAGGCTGGGCCCAGTGGCACCCAGGAGGAGGCTTGGCCCAGCACAAGAGCCCAGATGCCTCCCCTGGTAGTTAAACCACGAGGGCCAAGGAGAGGTAGGCAGGTGGAGGAGGAAACCAGGGCCTTCCTCAGAGAGGCAACAGCGGCCCTCAGAGAGGCACCCTCTGTTGATGAGGGATTTGCCGCAGTCCTCACCCACAAACTAGGGCAAATGGAGTTGCAGCAAAAAAATTTCAGTGAGACCCTGCTATTGAAAGTCATCAATAAGGGCGTGCTGGGTGAACTCACTAGGTACACGGACATAACGGAGGTTGTCCCTACTCCTCCACCTCCTCCTCCTCCTCCTACTACTCCTCCTGCCACAACCTCTCCTCCTGATCCCCAGCCTCCAAGGAAGAAACCAACCAAGGCTGCAAAAAAAGGCTGGAAAGAAGGCTACAAGGAAGAGGAGAAAATAATGCCTGCTGTAGTACCACAGACTGGGGACATATAGGACTTATCTGCTGTGGCTCCTGACCTCTGGGAGCTCAAGACAAGATTGGGCTCATTTTTTTGGGGATCTAATCTCTATTTTGGTTTGGACATCTTGGATGGTTGTTGTGGGATCAAAGGGATGCACAAATGCAAGCAGGCTCTCCAGTGCTGCCTTCCACTTTAATTTGTTAATGTTCTGAAATAAAAAAAATTTTAGTGCCCTTAAAATACTTGACTATGTGATTTGTATTTCAAAAGAGAGCTTGCTAGGGAGCAGGCAGGGACATCTCAAATTATATTATTGTTATTATCAGGGGACACAAACCTCCCTGAGGCCAAATGAGACACATTTGGAAGGTTGTTGTGGTAACTTTACACAAGAATAATTTAAGCCAAAATAATAAAAAAAAGGCCACAAAAAAAAACAATAGTAAAATAAAATTTAAAGAAAAAAGGAGAATTACATTATTTTATTATTATTAGTATTATTTAGGAGGGAGGTGCAGCTTATAAATAATATTTTATAATCATTAGAGCAATTTGGAATTACTTTAGAAACAAGTTTGGCATAACTCTCAATGTCATTATCAAAAGAGGGTAATTTTAAAGCATTATCAAAAGAAGAACGGAATGCGCAGCAATAAAACGATGCTATTAATTCCACCGTGACAAATGTGCCATCTCCATTTCCAACATTAGCTTTACCAAAACGAGCGCTCCCGTCTCATAGTTGCTTCTGAGCATGCGCGTTTTTTTTCACGTCGTGAAAGCATACACACTATCGTTTTTCACGTCATTAAAAAAAACGACATGAAAAACGACGTGAAAAAAGAGAGCATGTCCGGAATTTTTAATGGCCGTTTTTCACGTCGTTAAAAATGCTCTGGAGCCTACACACGATCATTTTTAATGGCCATTTTTTAAAATGGCATTTTTAACGGCATGAAAAACGATCGTGTGTACAGGGCATAACAGTAAAAAACAGACCAAGTTCTAATTCTTCCTTATGTAGTGGGTGTCAAATTTAGTGGGGTGTATCTGGGCTATAGATGGCCCAGATGCATTGATTTTAGGGATTTATGGACACTTTGGAGTGTGGGAGGTATGAATGGTGTCATGTTCCCTGCAGGCCCTGGGTGGCGCTGTCACCTGGGACCGGGGATGAACTACCATTCTAGAGCTGTCCCCTTTTTGTCCTCTCGTGGCGGTGGTGCAGCGGGGCGGGGATCCCGCTGTGCCTGCTGGGAGAGGATATAAAAGGGGGCGGACATCTTGCGCACAAGGTCCATTCCCCAGGCACCTTCAGCCTGGGGGCTGCTGCGGTTCGTCTGTGCCCAGGCTCCCTTGGCCTGGGCGCATGGAGTCGAGTTCTATCCCAGGCACCTTCAGCCTGGGGTGGGGTGCTATACCAGGGGGCCTGCGGCCCAATGCCTTTGACTGGGTCCCGCGAGGGCGAAGCATTCCTAAGGTGCCCCCCGGTATTGCGTGCCTGAATCCTGGGCGTAAGGGACCGAAGACGTGACCTCCCCGTAGAGCCAGCGCAGCATTTGCTGGTGCCGGTGGAGGCCTCTGGTGACCATCCGGATGGATGTCTTCCTCTGACAGGGGTCGTTTGTTCTAGAGAAGGTACTTCATGTTCTCATGGTCTGTGGCAGGGACCCATCTTTCTCAGGTCATCCAAGGCCTGTGGCAGGGGCTTCAACGTTCACCCAGGTCAGTGGCAGTGACCAAATTCACGGTCGGTGGCAGCGACTGTGCGCCAAGCCTGTTTGCACTAAACGGAACAGGAGAAACTTTAATTCATTAGTTGTGCCTGGACCTACTCTTCCTTACACCTTGTCTGTTCTTTTAAAAGTCAACCAGTTTCAAGTCAATAAAACAGTGTTGGACTTTTCTTGGTGTGGAAATCGTGTTACTGGAAGCTAAGTGTCCCTGTCAGTGACAGTGGCAATCATCCTCCACAGGAGAAGCTGAGGTTCTGGCCTAAAACGCAGACCCGAGGGTAAATGGTTTAGCTCATATCTCTGCATCCTACATCAGAGAGCCGAGCTGGTGGTGTGCATCTTTCCCCCTTCTCCCGGGTACCCCTAGACGAGTAAAACCAGCCGTGAAGAGAGGGGAGAAGCTGGGGGAGGACCGCTACATTTATTTTATCCAAAAATGTAAAAAAAAGGTTTTGCCTTGACACACAATTCAAAGCGTTGAGGCAGTAGGTTCTCTGGCACCTTCCACTCCTGTGATTCTGCTGCCCTTGTACACCCTGAACCATGGGCGTCCGCAGAACTTTTTTCAGGGGGGGGGCGATACACAGTCGCATTTAACCCTTTCTTCGCCCGCTAGCGGGGGTTAAAAGCGCCCCACTAGCGGTGGAATAGCGCCGCAAAAACGATGGTAAAGCAATGCTAAAACTAGCCGTGTTTACCGATAACGCGGCCAGATGGCAGTGTGAAATAGCTCAGCTTCACTTTGTATTGGAAGTTATTCAGGCCAGGCGTAGCAGTCCATGCCCATATAAATATAGCCGAGAGAATGTACATCTTTCTATATTGCAATACGGTATAGGTTGTTTTCATCAAGATCAAAATATCGCCAGAACAGATGTATTGCAATATAGAAAGATGTACATTCTCTAGGCTATATTTATATGGGCATTATGGACTGGTATGCCTGAGAGACTGAGTAACTTCCAAGCAAAGTGAAGAAGATGTTATAACAAACACAAATATATTTTTCCAGCAATAGCTCAGCTGTCCAACTTTCCAATATATATATATATATATATATATATATATATATATATATTGTGACAGCAGGAAGGTAAAGTCACCTGGTTGCATCCAGGGGGGTAGATATATTTCGCCCAGATTCAGGCTTTACGCCGACTTATACAACTAGGTGGAGAGTTGTATAAGCCCAGCTGAGGATAGTGGGCTCATGGATGACTCATACCTCTAGGGAGAGGGCTGGGCGTCGTGCAGACAGGGAGTTGATGAGACCAGCTGAAGCTTGTCAGCTCATTTAGGCCTCTATAAGAACTCCCAGCTTCATTAGGGGTTAGCTCATGCCTGGACCCAGACCTGTGTGGACTGTCTAGGGAGAGTGAACCCCTGTGCGGTGAGACAAAGCCTGTGTGGCTATTTGCTTGGACATTTAAAACCAGGGACTTAGGGACTAGGACAGCACTAGGCTGATCCCAGTTGTTAGTTAGGAAACCTGTATGTTTAGTCAGAGGTCAAGTTGACCAGGATTTATTTTGTTTATGTTTCTTTTGGCTTTGCTGTGTTTTGTCACTGTAAATAGAAAATAAACCGCACCTTTTTTTGATTTTGAAAACCACAACCTCCGTTTGCTGGGCCTGTTTTTGTGTGGGGAGCCCATCCCGGGGGTCACACACACCCGCTGCCGAGCTAACCCCCTCACAGTTGGTGGAGAACCAGTGGCAGTTTTTTTTAAGCCAGCATGGAGGAGATACTGAAACAGCTGGCTCTAGCAAATGCCAATCAACAGCAGACAAATGCAGGTTTGCAAAAGAGCCTTGCAGCTCATCAACAGAGCCTTGCAGCTCAACAACAGAACTTCGCAGCCCAGCAGCAAGCTCATCAACAGAGCCTTGCAGCCCAGCAGCAGACAAACGCAACTTTGCAACAGAGTCTGGAGGCTCAGCAACAAGCCCAGCAGCAATCTGAGGCCCGCTTCATAGACCTGTTGCAGAAGCAAGAGCAGAGACTACAACAACAGATGGAAGCAGTAATGCAGCAACGTCCGCAGACCAGTGAGGAAAGCCGTCCCACTAATACCGCGTCCTTTGGGGTGAGTCGTTTATTGACAAAAATGACTGGAGAGGATGATCCAGAGGTATTTTTGACCACATTTGAAAGGACCGCTGAAAGAGAAAAGTGGCCTGAGGAGCAGTGGGCTGGACTAGTGGCTCCTCTGTTAACTGGTGAATCGCAGAAAGCTTACTATGACCTAGAGCCTAACCAAGCAAAAGACTATGTGATGCTAAAAGCTGAAATATTGGCAAGGCTGGGTGTCACCCTGGCTGTCTGGGCTCAGCGTGTGCATAACTTGACTTTCCAGCTTGGAAAACCCCCCAGGTCTCAAATGTATGATCTCATTCACCTGAGCAGAAAGTGGCTACAGCCAGAGACTTTGTCCGCACCAAAGATTGTGGAACGTGTTGTAATGGATCGGTTTTTGAGAGCTCTTCCTACTGCCATCCAAAAGTGGGTAAGCCATGGAGACCCAGAGACGGCCGATGGTCTTGTGGATCGTGTGGAGAAATACTTGGCTACAGAGAACCTGACGGTCTCTTCCAGAGACACTCGGACTTTCCACCCTAAGACCAGACCATCCCCAGGGGCGGATAAGATGATTCCAAGGGGTAAGGGTGGAGAGAGTGAGAGGGTGGGAGCTCTACCCCAAGTTTGGCGAGAACAGCCTGGGAAATCAGCGGCTCAAGAGGCGGCAAGAAGGATCGTTTGCTACCGCTGCCGGCAAGCGGGACATATTGCAGCAAATTGCCCGGTTGTGGAGGAACCCATGCAGTGTGACTTTCTGACGGGCAGACGTCAGTCGCTGTGTGCGACAGTCGCATGCACTGCCATTCGAGGAACTGAGAAACATTTATGCAAAATGTGTGTTAATGGTAGAAATGTTGTGGTATTGCTGGATTCAGGTAGCCTTGTGACCCTGATAAAGGCTGAGTTAGTTAAAACAGAGATCTCTGGGAATAGCAAGGTAGCTCTTATTTGTGTGCATGGGGACACCCGAGAGTATCCAGTGACTACAGTGTGTTTCGAGACCCCCAAAGGTACCCTCTCTCATCCAGTGGGCTTAGTATCTCAGTTACCGCATGACGCCATTGTGGGAAGGGATTTTCCGAAGTTCTGGGAACTGTGGGATGATCCTGAGCCCCCCACTGGTGCCCCTATGTACCAGGAATGTGATAGCCAGAACTCCCCTGAGAGTGGTGAGGACTCTCCGGAATTTCCCTTGTCAGTATTGGCAGGGGAGACTCAAGAAACTGGAGAGGAGCCCACCTCCTCAGACGAAAACCTACCGTCTGTGGAGTTTTCTGATCTTGAGGTTCACAGGGAAAACTTTGCCACAGAACAGTTGAAAGACCCCGCCCTAATAAAGGCACGGGAAAACGTAGTGAAAATAGATGGCGAGTTAGTGAACCCAGATAATACCTGCACTTACCCATACTTCAGCGTAGAGAAGGACCTACTGTATCGGGTGGCAAAAAGGGCAGAAGAAACCGTTGAGCAGCTTGTGGTGCCCAAACCGTACAGGAAGTTGGTGTTGGAGTTGGCCCATGGGCACATTCTTGGAGGTCATCTGGGGACAGAGAAAACCCGAGAGAGGGTATTACAGAGATTCTATTGGCCGGGGGTGATGAAGGACATAGAAAATTATTGTTCCTCCTGCCCTGTGTGTCAGAGGTCGGCCCCGATGCCACATTTCCGTAGCCCGCTGGTCCCTCTACCCATCATTGAGGTCCCGTTTGAGAGGATCGCCATGGATTTGGTAGGTCCTATAATCAAGTCCGCTAGGGGGCACCAGTACATATTAGTTATAATGGACTATGCCACCCGTTATCCAGAAGCGATCCCTCTCCGAAATACCTCGGCCAAAACCATAGCCAAAGAGCTATCTCTTGTGTTTAGCCGGGTGGGTATTTGTAAAGAACTGCTTACGGACCAAGGTACACCCTTTATGTCCCGGGTTATGAAGGAGCTATGTAAATTGTTCAAAGTGACGCAATTACGTACATCTGTGTATCACCCCCAAACCGATGGGCTGGTTGAAAGATTCAACAAAACCCTAAAACAAATGTTGAAGAAAGTGGTGGATAGAGATGGAAAGGATTGGGACTGTCTACTTCCTTATCTGATGTTTGCTATTAGGGAGGTGCCCCAATCCTCTACGGGATTCTCCCCCTTTGAGTTACTGTATGGGAGACACCCAAGAGGGCTGTTGGATATTGCCAAGGAAACTTGGGAAAGTGAGAGTTCTCCCCACAGGAGTGTGATTGAGCATGTCGCCCTGATGCAAGACCGAATTGCACAGGTAATGCCCATCGTGAAGGAACATTTGGCCCAAGCGCAGTTAGCACAGCAGAGAGTGTACAACCGTGGAGCCAAGACCCGTACCTTTTCCCCGGGGATAGGATACTGGTACTGGTCCCTACGGTTGAAAGTAAATTCCTTGCCAAATGGCAAGGCCCCTACGAGATAATGGAAAAAGTGAGCGAAGTGAATTACAAGGTCAGACAACCAGGAAGGCGAAAGCCCGAACAGATCTATCACGTTAATCTGTTGAAAGCCTGGAGGGATAGAGAGTCCCTAGTCGCAGACACTTGGTCACCAGCTCAAACTGGTTGCATGATTCCTGAGGTTGGAATCGCAGCCACCTTGTCACAACCCCAACAACAGGAGGTTAAGGAGTTTGTGCTTCGCAACAAGGAGGTATTCTCTGAGCTGCCGGGACAAACATCTGGGGTAGAGCATGACATTATTACCCCGCCCGGTGAAAGGGTGAAGTTAAAACCCTATCGGATCCCAGAGGCCCGACGGGAGGCAATACGGGAGGAAGTACAGAAAATGCTGAACTTAGGGGTGATAGAGGAGTCCCAAAGTGATTGGTCTAGTCCCATTGTGTTGGTGCCTAAACCGGATGGGAGCTGGCGATTTTGTAACGATTTTCGTCAGTTGAACAAAGTTACAAAATTTGACACCTACCCCATGCCACGTATAGATGAGTTGATCGACCGGCTGGGAACAGCCCGATACATGACGACTCTTGACCTCACAAAAGGGTATTGGCAAATCCCCCTGGCCAAGTCGGCCAAAGAGAAAACCGCATTTGTAACCCCAGACGGGGCGTTCCAATATAAAAGAATGCCGTTCGGGTTACAGAATGCGCCGGCCACATTCCAGCGGAAAATGGACCAGATGCTGAGGCCCCATCGGAAGTATGCTGCGGCTTACCTGGATGACGTAATTGTCCATAGCACAGATTGGGCCTCACATCTGCCAAAAGTGCAAGCAGTCCTGGACTCTGTTCCGGAAGCGGGGTTTACGGCTAACCCCAAGAAGTGTACCATTGGGCAGGAGGAGGCCAAATATCTTGGGTACACCATTGGGAGGGGAGTAATAAAACCCCAACTCAACAAAGTCGAGGCCATCCAGAGTTGGCCACGTCCCAACAGCAAGAAGCAGGTACGAGCCTTTCTGGGAATCGCTGGGTATTATCGGCGATTCATTCCCCACTTTGCTTCTAAGGCTGTGCCCCTAACCAACCTGACGAAGGGGAAAGGGTCGGTCATGATTAAATGGACCCCCGAGGCTGAGGCAGCATTCCAATTCTTGAAACAAGCCTTATGTAGCCAGCCAGTGTTGTACTCACCCGACTTCTCTAAAGACTTTGTCGTACAAAGTGATGCGTCAGATGTGGGGTTAGGAGCAGTATTGTCCCAGGTCTGGAACGGGGAAGAGCACCCAGTCATTTACCTCAGCAGGAAGTTGAAGTCCCATGAGGTAAATTACGCCACCGTTGAAAAGGAGTGTTTAGCGGTGAAGTGGGCTCTAGATTCCCTTCGGTACTACCTGCTAGGTAGGCACTTTGACATGGTTACGGATCACGCTCCGTTAAAGTGGATGGCTCAAAACAAGGAAACAAATAGAAGAGTGAATAGGTGGTTCCTGGCCCTCCAGGAATTCAACTTCACAGTAAAGCATCGCCCTGGCGTTCAAATGGGGAATGTGGATGCTTTGTCTCGAGTACATGAATGGCTGATTGCTGGTGTTCCAACCCCGAGGTTAAAACAAGAGGGGGGGGGGGGGGTATGTGACAGCAGGAAGGTAAAGTCACCTGGTTGCATCCAGGGGGGTAGATATATTTCGCCCAGATTCAGGCTTTACGCCGACTTATACAACTAGGTGGAGAGTTGTATAAGCCCAGCTGAGGATAGTGGGCTCATGGATGACTCATACCTCTAGGGAGAGGGCTGGGCGTCGTGCAGACAGGGAGTTGATGAGACCAGCTGAAGCTTGTCAGCTCATTTAGGCCTCTATAAGAACTCCCAGCTTCATTAGGGGTTAGCTCATGCCTGGACCCAGACCTGTGTGGACTGTCTAGGGAGAGTGAACCCCTGTGCGGTGAGACAAAGCCTGTGTGGCTATTTGCTTGGACATTTAAAACCAGGGACTTAGGGACTAGGACAGCACTAGGCTGATCCCAGTTGTTAGTTAGGAAACCTGTATGTATAGTCAGAGGTCAAGTTGACCAGGATTTATTTTGTTTATGTTTCTTTTGGCTTTGCTGTGTTTTGTCACTGTAAATAGAAAATAAACCGCACCTTTTTTTGATTTTGAAAACCACAACCTCCGTTTGCTGGGCCTGTTTTTGTGTGGGGAGCCCATCCCGGGGGTCACACACACCCGCTGCCGAGCTAACCCCCTCACAATATATATAATCTAAATGATCCTACTAACTGGCACAGTGGCACTGGTGTTACCTGTGGTTCTTCAGTGATCATATGATAGCACTGGCAGCGTATTCTCTCTCGGCCACTGCACGCACCTGTGGGAGGAGCCGGCGCCGCGCCGGCCGGATCAGCATAGCGACGTACATGGCAGACAGGCAGCCAATCACAGAACAAACAGCCGAGATGTCGAGCAGAGGCCCGAGCGGCAGAGGCAGAGCCAATCCGATGATCGGGCCGGGGGTGAGGGAGGGAGGGACGGATGTCACTATCTGCTGTGATAAGTCGGAACAGACTGAGAGCATCCCCAGGCCAGCAGACTTATGCCGCGTACACACGATCGTTTTTTCTGATGAAAAAAGACAGATGGACTTTTTTCATCGGACAAACCAATCGTGTGTAGGCCCCATCGGTCTTTTTTCCATCGGTATAAAAAAATAGAAGCTGTTTTAAATTTTACCGATGGAAAAAAAAAAACGATAGCAAATTACGATCGTCTGTGTGGAACTCCATCGGACAAAAAACCCACGCATGCTCAGAATCAAGTCGACGCATGCTCAGAAGCATTGAACTTAATTTTTCTCGGCTTGTCGGAGTGTTTTACATCACGGCGTTTTGAACGGTCGGAATTTTGACTGATGGTGTGTAGGGATGAGCTCGGTGTTCGAGTCGAACATAGGTTCGACTCGAACATCGGCTGTTCGCGCGTTCGGTGAACAACAAACGATTTGGGCCGTTCGCACCAAATTCGAGTGACGCGAACGGCCCACAATACACTGCGCCATTGCAGTGTAATCCCGGCGCTGTGATTGGCCAAGCATGCACTGTGACCCTGCATGCTTGGCCAATCACAGCGCCGGCAGCGAGGAGAGCAATGATTGGCCACAGGCAGGATGCCTGTGGCCAATTATAGCTGAGGGGGTTTAGTACACGCCCCACACTATAAAAGGCCGCCAGCGCGGCGGCCTCGTGTAGTGTGTTCCGGCGCAGGGAAAGTGAAGGATAGGCAGGGACAGTGTCAAATCCTGTCAAATCTATTCTTTGCTAAACCTTGTGTGTAGGGACAGAGAAGGATAGGCAGGGAGAGTGTCAGTGTCATATTCTTTGCTAAACCTTGTGTGTAGGGAGAGAGAAGGATAGGCATGGAGAGTGTCAGTGTCATATACTTTGATAAACCTTGTGTGCAGGGAGAGAGAAGGATAGGCAGGGGACAGTGTCCGTGTCATATTCTTTGCTAAACCTTGTGTGCAGGGAGAGAGAAGGACAGGCAGGGAGAGTGTCAGTGTCATATACTTTGATAAACCTTGTGTGCAGGGAGAGAGAAGGATAGGCAGGGGACAGTGTCAGTGTCATATTCTTTGCTAAACCTTGTGTGCAGGGAGAGAGAAGGATAGGCAGGGAGAGTGTCAGTGTCATATACTTTGATAAACCTTGTGTGCAGGGAGAGAGAAGGATAGGCAGGGGACAGTGTCAGTGTCATTGTTGCTAAGCCTCCTGCACATTATACACCTGAAGTTAGCCCGTATTGCTGCTTTTTCCTGGTGTGTTACACCAACAGGATTTTGCGGCACTTACAGCGGGCGGAGTGTACCTCCTGACCATATTACACCTTAACTTAGCCTGTATTGCTGCTTTTTCCTTGTGTGTTACACCAACAGGATTTTGCGGCACTTACAGCGGGCGGAGTGTACCTCCTGACCATATTACAACTTAACTTAGCCTGTATTGCTGCTTTTTCCTGGTGTGTTACACCAACAGGATTTTGCGGCACTTACAGCGGGCGGAGTGTGCCTCCTGACCATATTACACCTTAACTTAGCCTGTATTGCTGCTTTTTCCTGGTGTGTTACACCAACAGGATTTTGCGGCACTTACAGCGGGCGGAGTGTGCCTCCTGACCATATTACACCTTAACTTAGCCTGTATTGCTGCTTTTTCCTGGTGTGTTACACCAACAGGATTTTGCAGCACTTACAGCGGGCGGAGTGTGCCTCCTGACCATATTACACCTTAACTTAGCCTGTATTGCTGCTTTTTCCTGGTGTGTTACACCAACAGGATTTTGCGGCACTTACAGCGGGTGGAGTGTGCCTCCTGACCATATTACACCTTAACTTAGCCTGTATTGCTGCTTTTTCCTGGTGTGTTACACCAACAGGATTTTGCGGCACTTACAGCGGGCGGAGTGTGCCTCCTGACCATATTACACCTTAACTTAGCCTGTATTGCTGCTTTTTTCTGGTGTGTTACACCAACAGGATTTTGCGGCACTTACAGCGGGCGGAGTGTGCCTCCTAACCATATTACACCTTAACTTAGCCTGTATTGCTGCTTTTCCCATTTCCCTGCAGGCCATTAGAATGTCTGGAAGGCAAACAAGGAGAGGCAGACAGTCAGGAGCCAAAAAAAGAGGGCAAGCAGGCTCTGTGTCTAGAGACAACAGTGCTGGTCGTGGACGCGGTGCATCGCCATCAGCACGTGGCCATGGGACACGCTTGTCCTTCTTTTCGGCAGCTGGACGTGTTGAGCCGCATCATGCCGAAGACTTGGTAGAGTGGATGACCAAGCCCTCCTCATCCTCCTCATCCTCTCTCACCCAGGCTCAGGGTACTGGCAAAGCAGCTGCCAAAGCGTCCTCTTCCCTGGTATCAATGTCATCATCAGTCACTCCTTCCCTAGACCAACCATGTCCTCCTGAGGAGTCCCCCGAACTGTTTGAGCACAGTGTTGGGTACATGCTCCAGGAGGATGCCCAGCGTTTCGAAGGGTCTGATGATGATACCCAGCTAGAGGAAGGCAGTAGCGTGAGAGCAGAGAGAGGGGATGCTCAAGAAGGACACCAATCTGGCAGTCATGTTCCAGCAGCTGCAGCATACTGCCAGATTGGCTCCAGTGATGAGGAGGGAGGGGATGATGAGGTCACTGACTCCACGTGGGTGCCTAATAGGAGAGAGGAGGAGGAGGAGGAGGAGGCACATCTCCAACGAGGCAGGATGCCCTCGGGGGGCCAGCGTAAGGGCAGCACACCGACGGAATCACACCGCAGAGCTCCGCCTGTGCAGGGCGCTGCCTCTGCCCGTTATTCTAAAAGTTCTTTGGTGTGGGCCTTTTTTGAGTCGAGTGCATCAGATCGCACAGCTGCTGTTTGCAACATATGTCTCAAGCGTATATCGCGTGGCCAAAACATCACCCGCTTGGGCACCACATGCTTGACCAGACATATGTTGACCTGCCATGCAGCTCGTTGGCAAGCCTACCTTAAAGACCCACACCAAAGAACAAAGCTGACCTCTTCTTGCACCGCATCAGCTGGGATCTCCAACCCCACTATACCTTCAGTCCTCTCTGAAACCTGCTCTGAGAGGAATGAAGGTGTAGAATTAGGTGTGTCACAGCCAAGTACTTGCGGGCACTCTGCTAGCAGTACACCAACGTCCGATTCTAGCAGGCAAATTTCCCTGCCCCAGCTGCTGGACCGTCGAAAGAAGTTCACTCCCAGCCATCCACATGCCCAGCGGTTGAATGCTAGCTTGGCTAAATTGCTAGCGCTTCAACTGCTGCCTTTTCAGTTGGTAGACTCGGCCCCCTTCCGTGAGTTTGTGCAATGTGCGGTTCCTCAGTGGCAGGTTCCCAAACGCCACTTTTTCTCACGGAAGGCGATTGCGGCTCTCTACCGGCATGTGGAAGGCAATGTCTTGGCCTCGCTGGACAGGGCGGTCAGCGGTAAGGTCCATATTACCGCTGACTCATGGTCCAGCAGGCATGGACAGGGACGTTACCTTTCTTTCACGGCCCATTGGGTCACTCTTTTGGCAGCTGGGAAGGATGCAGGACAAGGTGCAGTAGTGTTGGAGGTTGTTCCACCGCCACGCCTCCAAAATGCTACTACTGGTTGTGACACACCTCTGTCCTCCACCCCCTCCTCTTCTTCTTCCTCCGTGGCCTCTTCCTGTGCTGTGTCCTCGGAACCAGCGGTGCTCCGTAGGCGTTCAAGGGGCTACGCAAGTACGCAGGCAAAAAGATGCCATGCCGTGCTTGCGCTTATGTGTTTGGGGGACAGGAGCCACACTGGGGCAGAGGTTCTGTCTGCTCTGCAGGGGCAGGCCGAGAGGTGGTTGACGCCACGCCAGCTTAAGCCAGGAATGGTAGTTTGCGACAATGGCACCAACCTCCTCTCCGCTCTCCGACAGGGACAACTGACCCATGTGCCCTGTGTGGCTCACGTCCTTAACCTGGTGGTGCAGCGGTTCTTGGGCAGGTACCCAGGCTTACAGGATGTCCTGAGGCAGGCCAGGAAAGTCTGTGTGCATTTCCGCAGATCTTATAATGCCAGTGCTCGCCTGGCTGAGCTGCAAAAGGAGTTGAACCTGCCCAAGAACCGCCTTATATGTGACATGCCCACCAGGTGGAACTCAACGTTGGCCATGCTGCAGCGGCTGCACACGCAGCAGAGGGCCATCAATGAGTACCTGTGCGACTACGGCACCAGGACAGGGTCAGGGGAGCTCGAGTTTTTTTCACCACGCCAGTGGGGCATGATCAGGGATGCATGCACTGTCCTGGCACCATTTGAGGAGGCCATGAGGATGGTGAGCAGTGACAGTGCATGCATCAGTGACACTGTACCTCTTGTCCACCTGTTGGAACATACGCTGCGTGGAATAATGGACAGGGCACTTGAGGCAGAACAGAGACAGGAAGAGGAGGACTTCCTTGCCTCTCAAGGCCCCCTTTACCCAGACAGTGTTCCTTCTGTCCCACCCATCGCACAGGAAGAAGAGGAGGAGGAGGATTGTGTCAGCATGGAGGTGGAGCCTGGCACTCAGCATCATCAGCAGCAGTCTTTTAGGGATGATTTACAGTCCCAAGAAACCAGTGGACTTGTACGTGGCTGGGAGGAGGTGGCTGCGGATCATGTCGTCCTTAGTGACCCAGAGGACTCCGGACCGAATACCTCAGCTAACCTACGCTGCATGGCCTCCCTGATCCTGCAAAGTCTGCGGAAGGATCCTCGTATTCTTCGGATCAAGGAGAGGGACCATTACTGGCTGGCCACTCTCCTTGATCCATGGTACAAGGGTAAGGTTGCGGACCTTATCTTACCGTCGCAGAGGGAGCAGAGGATGAGACAACTCCGGGAGGCCTTGCAGAAAGGTCTGTGCAACGCGTTCCCAGAGACTGGGAGGTTACAAACTCCTGGTCCTGGACAACGAGTTGCTGAGGCTTCGGTCAGTCAAAGAAGGAGCGGTGGGGAAGGTGGCCGTCTGACCGAAGCATTCAGACAATTCTTTAGTCCGCAGCCCCAAGGTATGATCGGTTCCAGCAACCATCGCCAGCGTCTAAAATACATGGTGCAGGAATACCTAGGGGCAAGGTCAGACTTGGACACCTTCCCCACCGAAAATCCTCTGGCTTACTGGGTCTTGAGGATGGATCACTGGCCAGAGCTTGCAC
This sequence comes from Rana muscosa, assembly GCA_029206835.1. NCBI lineage: Eukaryota > Metazoa > Chordata > Amphibia > Anura > Ranidae > Rana > Rana muscosa. The sequence continues at coordinate 275,567,119 of CM055123.1, forward strand.
AGTATGCAATTGAGCTACTGGCCTGTCCTGCATCCAGCGTTCTTTCAGAACGCACATTCAGTGCTGCTGGAGGATTTGTCACGGATCACAGGGTGCGCCTGTCCACCGACTCTGTTGATCGACTGACCTTCATAAAGATGAACCAGTCTTGGATCACCACCAGCTACCAAACACCTGAAGCTGATATAACAGACCAATTTATTTTCAAATGTCACATCCCTTCAAGACTGATGCTGATGCTGAGACTGTCCTGTTATGTTGACTGACTATCCTCCTCCTCCTCAATGATCCGATTGACGATGATAGCTTGGAAGAACATTTTTGTTTCTGGGTGCCGCCACCAGTGGCTAAGGCCCAATTTTTCAGCCCCTGTTTAACAGGGGTGTGTTATTACAATTTTTTATGCAATGCTTTGCAGCAGGGCTCATTCCTGCACTCCAACTAGAGTATCTGGGAGTGGTTGCAGTGTCGTGGCACCAGCACCAGTGGCTAAGGCCCAATTTTTCAGCCCCTGTTTAACAGGGGCGTGTAATTACAATTTTTGATGCAATACTTTGCAACAGGGCTCATTGCTGTGCTCCAAGTAGAGTATCTGTGAGGGGTTGCAGTGTTGTGGCACCAGTGCCTAAGGCCCAATTTTTATGCCCCTGTTTAACAGGGGCATGTAATTACAATTCTTGATCTAATAATTCACAGCAGGGCCCATTCCTGTGGCCACCAAGACTAACTGTGAGGCCTTACAGTGTTGTGTCAACACCACCACCACCACCACCACCACCAAAGGCCCAATTTTTCAGCCCCTGCTCAACAGGGGCATGCAATTACAATTCTTGATCTAATAATTCACAGCAGGGCCCATTCATGAGCCCACCAAGAGTAACTGTGAGGGCTCACAGTGTTGTGGCAACACCAACATGTAAGGGGCAAATTTCAGCTGAGTATATATGGCAGGCCCCTACTTTCAAACATCCAACTTACAAACGACTCCTCCTTGCAAACAGAAGGATACAACAGGAAGTGAGAGGAAATCTACCCCTAGGAAGGCAAATTCTCTCCTGTAAGAGTTAATATGGGAAAAAAAAGTGTCTCCTCTCTCCACTGATGCTTTATCACCAATTCTTGTTTCAATAAAAACCCCAAATTTTCAAAAAACATTTGTCATTAGGACGGAAAGTGAGGTGAACTGTTCTGAACAGGTGCACACTGCACAGACAGCAAAACAAATGTTACAGGGGTGATAACCCTTCCCTATGTTTTCCAAAAAGCTTAAAAATAGATTTTTTGCCTGGAGCTACACTTAAACAATGTACCTGTTCAAAATTACAAACAGATTCTACATAAGAACAAACCTACAGTCCCTGTCTTGTATGCACCGCCTGTATACGGCTGTTCAGAGTATATAGGGCCTTTTTTATTTTGTGTGCGGGGTTCCCCTTAATATCCATACAAGACCCAAAGGGGCTGGTAATGGGCTGGGGTAGGGGGGGGGGTGTGTGCAATGGGGTAGCTATGCCATTTTTCTTAAAGATTTTCATCCATATTACCGGGACCAGACATTACATTAAAGCTGCAAGCAGTTTTAAATGGCTTTTTTTCCTTTAGAAATGTAATTTTGTGCAGGGACAGTTCTAAACACGGGAAACACGTGGCACTTCACAGGCATACTTTAGACACCCCCCAGGTACGATATTTAAAGGAATATTTGACTTTTTTTTTTTCACTTTATGCATCATTAAAATGACTGCTCCAGAAAAACGGCAGTTTTTAAAACTTCTTTTTGCATTGATACATGTCCCCTGGTGCAGAACCCGGGTTCCCAAACCCTTTTTAGGACAATAACATGCATAATAGTCGTTATAATTAGCACTTTAGATTTCGAACGTTCGCATCCATTGTATTTAATAGGGTTCTAAAGTTTGTGCGAACTTTCGGTCCGTTCGCGGGTTCTGGTGCGAACCGAACCCGGGGGTGTTCGGCTCATCACTAATGGTGTGTAGGCAAGACTGATGGAAGTCAGCTTCATTGGATTTCCGATGGAAAAATCAATGGGATTTTATTCCATCGGAAATCCGATCGTGTGTACAGGGCATTAGAGAGGCGGCCGCGGCGGCCATTGCGTTACACAGGGCAACTGTCTTCACTCTTCAACACCTTCTCACGATTCCAGGGGGGGGGGTTGCCCCCCTTGCTCTATGGTGCGGACGTCCATGCCCTGAACTGTGGCCGGATGCTCAGGATGACCTCCCTACCTCCTAGAAAACTGATGTTGTGTGATCTGTTACACTCTGAGTACCATCCTGCCTACTTTCCCTTTCTGTAATGTGCTACCTGTGTGGACCTGAGTTAAGGTCAAGCCACACAAGACCTTCCTGCTGTGTTTCCCTTCAAGTGATGTGCTACTGATAATGGAGCTGAGTTGAGGCCAGGCCACACAAGACTACTTATTCCCCAGAACCCTGTGATCTCCTACCGGAGGCTGCCACTATGCTCCCCCCCCCTCATGCACACATGATGTGCGGCATCACGTGTGCACTCCGAGATGTAGCCAGGTGCACAGGACGTGCCCCTCTGCCCCCCCAAACCTAAAAGCCTCCTATACCATCCTTGGCATATCCTGTCGTTGTTTGTTCTTTTTTGTGCCAGATTTCTGCCCTGTCACTCTGGACTTGCTGTATTGTGTTGCTGTTTGCTCTTGCTGTGAATAGATATTTGCCCTGTATCTCCATGGATTTATGTTTTTGATGTTCCATAATCTGTGGCTGCTATCTCTGTGACACTAGACTTTTCAATGCCGTTCAATACAACTGCTTTGTGCCCCTGGACTCCCTACTTGGATTTCTGGATTGATAATTCAATTCTTTGCACAGGACTCTTAGAGGGGTCTGTCCATCAAGGAATTCACAATACGCTGCATATTAAATTGCATGTAATTTGACCTGTGTTTTTTAAATTGTGAATGCATTATAATACTTTAATAAAGGATTTCTGCTTGCAATATTTTTGTTATTATATAATAATATAATACAATATAATATAATAAAGCACGCCCATCTCTTTTTATTGGTCTGTGCCTTTTACTGGCTAAGCAGCCATAGTCAGGGACATGTCCTGACATGAACTTTTGTCTGTTATTCGGAAAAGAGCCTACGTTCACTTTATACCCAGCCAGATTTTCAAGACGTGTTCTCTAGGTGTAATCATCAGCAAGGTAAGGAAAATAGGTAACACAAAGCTTATTTAGTAATAAAACATTAAAAAGCTTTTTAATCAAACTTGACACTTAGATAATTAACAATGCATGCACCATAATCCCTAGACACCGGAGGATGGAAAATACCCCCTACCCACTGAAAGAATGGATAGATTACATAAAATTCAAATCCACAGAATATAAGTCGTAAACATAAAGCAAAATAGATATTACATGATATGTGTGGACAACATTCAGTTGGACTGATCATATAAGGCCTGGTTCACACCTATGCATTTTTTAGTGCATTTTCAGTTTTGCAAAAGATTAACCAGCAATAGCAGAAGTTGCCCAAAGGGTGGCACTAAAGAGCAGAAAAACCACATAGTATGTCAATTACGTCACTACGTTCATGTTTGTTGGCTGAAAAAGTCCTGCCGTGTGTATGCATACCAAGTTCGCGGCCAACGCCCTTCGAACAAAAATCCACTGAAAAGTTTGTTTGAAGTCCGATCGTGTGTATGAGGCTTAAGTGTGGTATTTGCATTTGGAATTTATTGCTGTGAACTTACATCATGCGTTCAAAGGAGCTGTCCATGCAAGTGAAACAGGCCATTGTAAAGCTTCAAAAACTAAACAAGAGATAGCAGCAGCATTAGGAGTAGCCAAATCAACAGTTTGGTACCTTCTGAGGAAAGAAGAACGCACTGGTGAGCTCAGCAATATAAAAAAAGGCCAGGGCGTCTACGGAAGACAACAGTGGTGGATGATTGCAGGATCCTCTCTATGGTAATGAAAAACCCATTCACAACATTCAGACAAGTGAAGGACACTCTCCAGGAGGTGGGTGTATCATTGTCAAAGTCTACAATCAAGAGAAGACTTCATGAGAGCAAATTCACCACAAGGTGCAAACCATTCATAATGCTGAAGAATAGAAATGCCAGATTAGAGTTTGCCAAAAAAAATCGAAAAAAGCCAGACCAGTTCTGAAAAAGCATTCTTTGGACGGATGAAACTAAGATTATTCTGTACCAGAATGACGGGAAGAAAAGAGTGTGGAGAAGGCTTGGAACAGCTAATGATCCAAAGCACACAACGTCATCTGTAAAACATGGTGGGGGCAGTATGATGGCATGGGCATGCATGGCTTCCAGTGGCACTGAGTCATTGGTGTTTATGGATGATGTGACAGAAGACAGAAGCAGCCGGATGAATTCTGAAATGTTTGGAGATATACTGTCAGCCCAGATTCAGCCAAATGCAGCAAATGATTATACGCCGCCTCACAGTACAGATGAACAATGATCCAAAATACATTGCAAAAGCAACCCAGGAGCTTTTGAAGGAAAAGAAGTGGAATATTCTGCAATGACCGAGTCAATCACCTGATCTCAACCCAATTGAGCATGCATTATACTTGCTGATGGCAAAACTAAAGTCAGAAAGACCCACAAACAAAGAACAACTGAAGACAGCTGCAGTTAGAGCCTGCCTGGCAAAGCACCAGAAAGGAGGAAACCCAGTCTTTGGTAATGTCCATGGGTTCCAGACTTCAGGCAGTCATTGCCAGTAAAGGATTCTCGAAAAAATATAAAAAATTAACATTTTATTTATGATTATATTCATTCGTCCAATTACATTTGAGCCCCTGAAAATGGGGGGGGGGGACTAAATTTGTACTTGATATTTATGTTCAACCCCTTGAATTAAAGCTGAAAGTCTGCACTTCAAACTAATTTCGATTGTTTCGTTTTAATTTTTTTTCTGGTGGTAAACTGTGGAGTCTGTGTCAAAATATATATGGACCTAACTGTAAACTGACAGTCTTCATAGAGCAGTGGACAGTGTCAGTAAGGAAGATATTGGTGTCAGTAGGGCAGTGGACGGTGTCTGTCGTTTATTTATTATATTTTTATCATTGTTTACAGTCAGGGGGCTTTGTTGAAATATCAGGGGTCTAAACAGGGGGAATCTGCGCCACATAGGATGATTAGGGTGTGCCCAGGCCAATCACAGTAGTCATAATAAAGCGGGTTATAAGCGCAAAGGCAAACACACAAATAATTGTCCAAAGTATTCTCAGTATAAGTCCATACACTTGTGTCAGCTTAAAATCCAGAGCACAGTTCACTCTGTAGTAAACAGACAGGAAGAGAAGAAAAAAGCGCCGCTAAGTGTAAGATTTGAAAACACCACACAGTCTGCTTGAACCCTCCCTGTCCAGCCCCGACATCCCTTTAACAGGGTCTTTACGCCAGGAGGGAGGTAGAGGGGGAACAAGAAAAATCAGCGGATCACGTGACTACTGTGATTGGAAGAGAAGAAAAAAGTGCCGCTAAGTGTAGTATGTTAGATGCAGTTTAATAAAGCCCCCATAATGGGCTACTCGCAAGAGGTAGGCAGTATACAGGCTCATCAATGTGGGTACACTTTGAGGGGTCTGTCTATCTGTTACTCGAGCTCTGAGCAGCGGTGTATCTCTCGCTGTGAGGGGAGACAGGAGCTGTGACTGAAGGAAAGCCACAGAGACGCAGGAGTGGTTCTGGGATCTGAGGTGGAACGCATCGTGGAGTGAGTAGTTCAGAGGGTGCAAACATCACAGGTCCAAGGATGCTGTGCGACGCGTTTCGGAGCTATGTTGGAGCATGAGCTTGAAAATGGAGTGCGCATGCTCCAACATAGCACGGCGCATGCTCTAAAACACGTCACACAGCATCCTGGGACCTGTGAGCATCTGCACCCTCTGAACTACTTGGGCAACGCTGCGGGCAACGCTGCGTTCCACCTCGGATCCCGGAACCTCTCCAGCATCTCTGTGGCTTTGCTCCAGTTGTAGCTCCTGTCTCCCCCCCCCCCACAGCGTGAGATACACCGCTGCTCGGCGCTCGAGTAACAGATGGACAGACCCCTCAAAGTGTACAGTACCCACATTGATGAGCCTGTATACTGCCTACCTCTTGTGAGTAGCCCATTATGGGGGCTTTATTAAACTGCATCTAACATACTACACTTAGCGGCACTTTTTTCTTCTCTTCCAATCACAGTAGTCACGTGATCCGTTGATCTTTCTTTTTCCCCCTCTACCTCCCTCTTGGCGTAAAGACCCTGTTAAAGGGATGTTGGGGCTGGACAGGGAGGGATTAAGCAGTCTGTGTGGTGTTTTCAAACTGTTTGCCTAATTTACAATAAAAGATTGGAACTTGGATCTGGGTGTGGGATTTACTAAACATCTGGATATGGAAGGATACAGAATCTTATCACCAGTTTCCCTTTTGGAGAGAGATGGAGCGATGAGGTTGAGCAGGTATACAGTTGATTCTTTGACAGATGTAGTTACTGCTCTCATCAGTTATAAACACAGAACACAGACATAAAAAGGTAGTTTAAAAGTTTGAAAATGTAACAAAAGACTTGGGCGCAGCTTTCTCCCTACGTACATTCACTTGAATCAGCTTTTCTGCACTGGTGCATCAAAACAACATTTAGGGTAATGACATGACTACAGCTATCTTTTCAGTAATCAAAGTACTAATGTGAAACTATGTGGTTTATTTCAAATTACTTTCTTAATCCAATTTCAGCCAGTAGGGCTTGAAAAATACAAACTTGTAAAATGAACCGAGTATAACTAAAAGAATTAGCAGCGAACAACCCAAAAAAAATAAAAAAGCATGGAAAAAGTATGAAATATTGATTCAAACAATTATGGGAGGAGAAATAATACAAAGAAAACATGTCCATTAAAACAACAGTGGCACCTGGGTTCAACAGATACAGTATCTGACTACATTCAGTAGATGTTATTTGCGGCACCAGCGGCCCATAGGGATGTTCAGGCTTATTAAGGCATCACAAAAGAAAAGTGGTAATGTGCTAAATGTACAAAGTCCTGGCAATCAGTTTAAATCTTTTACTAGTTGGAAACAGTCAGAACGGTGCAAATGCTTGCTGATTGGTTGCTGTGGGTTATTGCACTTTATGTATTGCTCTTATTTAATAGGCATAGGCCCATTTAAAGGAACTAAGAGAATTCTACAGTCTGACATTGCAAACCTCTCTCTTTGAAAACGTTATTTGCTTGGCCTTTTGGCTTAGTTACAGTAGCAGCTTCAGTACTTTGAGCCACTGACAGCAAACAAGTGACAGGATGGAAGGTTTTGGCTCTGCCCTACGGCACTAACTGCATGTTTGTTCTGGATGTTCTGGGTTAGTGACAAAATTTGAAGGCAGAGAAAGCCAAGCAAATAGAATTTTCAAAAAGATGCTAGGGTCTGAGGCTCTATTCCCACAAATGCGTTTTTTTGATGCATTTAGCATTTTTTAGAAATGCAGGGAAATTTTTTAACATGGGTTCCTATGGAACATGTTCACATCAAGGCATTTTTGTGCCTCTACGTTTTTGGAAAGGGACTTTCTTTTCCCGCAAAATGAAGCGTTTTACATGCAATAGACCAGGGATATGCAATTAGCGGACCTCCAGCTGTTGCAGAACTACAAGTCCCATGAGGCATAGCAAGACTCTCCCTCTGGGTATCATGCTTGTGGCTGTCAGAGGCATGATGGGACTTGTAGTTTCGCAACAGCTGGAGGTCCGCTAATTGCATATCCATGCAATAGACTAACGCAAGTACTGTGTTTTTACCGCGATTTCGCGTTTTGCCTGTATTTTTATTTTTAGCTGTACATTCACTGTATATAACTGGTTGCTAAGGAGGGGGCCGGGAAGCCGGCTGCCACGTCCTTAACAGCGATGAGTCATCAGCTGTCAGCGGGCTTCCTTGCTGCATGTAAAAAAAAAAAATTGCCGGCTAAAAAAAAATCATGAAAAAAGAAACAGCGTGGCCCCCCCCCCCCCAGGTCCATTCCAGACCCCTGGGACTAGTGTGGATTCGGAGGGGACCCCCCACGCCAAAATTTAAAAGAAAAATGGTGTGGGGTCCCCCCCAAGATCCATACCAAACCCTTATCCAAGCATGCCGCCCGGCAGGTCAGGAGAGGGAGGGGATAAACGAGTGCCCCCCCCCTCCTGAACCATACCAGGCCGCATGCCCTCAACATGGGGGGGTGGGTGCTCTGCGCCCCCCCACCCCAAAGCACCTTGCCCACATGTTGATGGGGACAAGGGCCTCTTCCCGACAACCTTTGCTCTGTGTTTTTTTTTTTAGCCAGCAATTTTTTTTTACATTCAGCTGGTGTGTCATTTCTACCATAGGTCATCAGTACGCCATACCGTTATAGCTAACATGTATAAGTTTGAGGGTGTAAGATTAAAGGATGGGGGGGGGGAAGAAGGAAGCAAGGAAAAACAATACACCCAAATTGCGTATATACTATCTTAGGAACATGTATTTCAACCATAGAAGCTAGCCACACACATCTACTGTATCTACTTTGACCAAACTTTTTGAAATATTTTCGGACATTGTCTGCTCTCATATGTAATTCTATATAGGGGTAGAACTGAGTTAACTGAATGTTCCCAAGAATTGTGGGTTGGTGGTTCCATCAACTTCCATCTTAAAATAATTTCTCGTCTTGCGTAGAACAGAGTAATGCCGCTTACACACGATCGGAATTTCCGACAACAAAACTGTGTTTTTTTTTCCGACGGATGTTGGCTCAAACTTGTCTTGCATACACACGGTCGCACAAATGTTGCTCGGAAATTCCGAACGTCAAGAACGCGGAGGCGTACAACACTACGACGAGCCGAGAAAAATTAAGTACAATGATTCCAAGCATGCGTCAAATTGATTCCGAGCATGCGTAGGATTTTTGTGCGTCGGAATTGGATACACACGATCGGAATTTCCGACAAGAACTTTTGCTGTCGGAAAAATAGAGAACCGGCCCTCAAACATTTGTTGTCGGAAATTCCGACAACAAATGTCCGATGGAGCCTACACACGGTCGGAATATCCGACCAAAAGCTCACATCGAACATTTGTTGTCGGAAATTCCGATCGTGTGTACGCGGCATAAAGGTTAGGCAAAGCTTAGAATAGCTATCTGCTTCTACATCTTCCAACAGACTCAATAATAAAACAAGGGGGTCCAAAGGTACAATTGTGTCACACTGTGCGAGGGTTTTAGCTACTACCTCTCAGTATGGGCGAAGTTTGTGAGAAGACCAGACCATATGCCAGAAAGTGCCTGCCTCAAGATTACACCTAGTGCACCTCAGATCTAGCTACAATTCTGACCTTTACTCAGATGACAACTTTTTGGCAAAGCCGCAAAACTGTGACCCAAATTTTGTCTTATTACTTTTTGCTTCTGGAAATTGGTGATTTATTTTTGGTACAGGTTAATGCAGTACTCCAGGAATTTTATTTTTTTCAAACTTACATTGGTCCAGCTTGGCTTGTTGTAAGTATTCATATCTGATATCTAGAAGGCCAAGAATAGGCAAGTTGCAATATAATAAATATTTGCTTTTGGGTTTAATACCGCTTTAAGTCATCTCAGTAAAATATGGCAGAATTCAAAATACATTACAGTTTTATTGTATTTTAGGCCTATCCATGCTTATTTAACAGGGTTCAATGTGCGATGATTCGATTATGCCTTCTTTTGCTATGCAGTGCAGCCATGATGTCTTAATTTCAAAGCAGGTCTTTCGAATATGATTAACCCACGGGGTCACCGAGTAATATAATTAGCAATGACAGATTCTGTATATCTGTGAAATCGATATCAGAAGTAAAATGGTATAGCATATATTAGTTTATTTTGTTTGGCTCTGTATACAGAGCTCGGTGACAAGATTAGCATTGGTTTGTTATGTGATGGATTTGGAGAGGGTGATTAGATTGAAATAATTATTGGTGGTTGTAGCTTAGAGTATATAAGCATGTTAATGCGGACAGACGCAATAATACCGCCTGTCACTAACAGCCAGCTGGAGATGCACGGCTATTGATTGTATTGGGAATGGGCCATTGAAAAGATAATTTTTGGTTATTTCACATATATTTTATAATTATGTGCTGGGCCGGTGGGATTTTATATTAAAAAACACCAATTATTTTGTTACTATGGCAACCTGAGTAGGAGCATATTGGTAAATAGCATTTGTTATAAAACCACATTTTAGAGGCATTTTTAACCTTTACGTTTCCAGAGATAAGGAGAACAGTAAGCGCTGTATGCATGGAAATCAGCTGATTTAGGTGCAATTGATGGTCCAGAAAAACAAACATCAGGACCTTAGCCATAGAGGTTCCGGCATATGATCTTTCGATGGCAGGTGAAAGGACTTTGGGAAGGGGTGGGGTGTGACCCTGACTTGGACAGTAGTTGGGACCCCATGTAGGCCTGGGCCTAGGATAGGGTGGCTACAGTGGAACAGTAAGCACTGTATGCATAGAAATCAGCTGATTAGGTGCAATTGATGGTCCAGATAAACAAACATCAGGACCTTAGCCATAGAGGTTCCGGCATTTGACTGTTTGATGACAGGGGGAAGTACATTGTTTGGGAAAGGGGTAGGGTGTGACCCTGACTTGGACAGTAGTTGGGACCCCATGTATGCCTGGGCCTAGGATAGGGTGGCTACAATTGAACAGTAAGCACTGTATGCATAGAAATCAGCTGATTTAGGTGCAATTAATGGTCCAGAAAAACAAACGTCAGGACCTTAGCCATAGGGGTTCCGGCATTTGACTGTTCGATGACAGGGGGAAGTACATTGTTTGGGAAAGGGGTGGGGTGTGACCCTGACTTGGACAGTAGATGGGACCCCATGTAGGCCTGGGCCTAGGATAGGGTGGCTACAGTAGAACAATAAGCACTGTATGCATAGAAATCAGCTGATTTAGGTGCAATTGATGGTCCAGATAAACACGTCAGGACCTTAGCCACAGAGGTTCTGGCATTTGACTGTTCGATGACAGGGGGAAGTACATTGTTTGGGAAAGGGGTGGGGTGTGACCCTGACTTGGACAGTAGTTGGGACTCCATGTAGGCCTGGGCCTAGGATAGGGTGGCTACAATAGAACAGTAAGCACTGTATGCATCAAAATCAGCTGATTTAGGTGCAATTGATGGTCCAGATAAACAAATGTCAGGATCTTAGCCATGGAGGTTACAGCATTTGACCGTACGATGACAGGGGGAGGGACTTTGTTTGGGAAGGGGTGGGGTTGACTTGGACAGTAGTTGGGACCCCATGTAGGCCTGGGCCTAGGAAAGGGTGGCTACACCATCCCTTTAAGGTGAAGGAAATGATACCTACTAACCAAGCTTTAAATCAGGGGTGCTCGGCCTGTATCCCGAGGGCCACATGTGGCCCACTGAGCCCTCTGGTGTAGCCCTCAACCTCAAACCAGGGAGAAGCATTTCTGTTATATCCCCCAGGTTTGGTGCACCTTCTGAAAGCGCACCAAAACTCCCGAATGCAAGAGTTTTGGTGCAATTTCAGAAAGTGCACCACACCTGCAAGATATAGTAGACGCCTATGGAAAGTGCAGCTAATTCACAGGAAAGCGATAGGTGCACAGCGCTGCAACAGCGGTGCGGGTAAACCAAAGCACATCAATGTGAAAGCAGCCTTATAAGGGGGCTCAGGACAGGAAGGGCTTGTTTACATTTGGGGGCAGTAAAACCCCATAGTTGAGATGTGTTTTAACCATAACCACCCTACCACTAGAGTAGCATCAGGGGGTCGCAATGGTGACCCCGCCCCATGCTCCAGGGGGCCGTGCGGCCTCCCTGTTACATTATGTTTTACACTTGGACAGGAGGGTTGGCGGGAGTGGCATATACAAGAAACTGTCCTCTCCATTGTCCTGCAACCACTGAAAGCTGGCTTCTCCCCCTCCTCCTCCTCCTCCCACCAGCATTCATTGGCTGCAGGAGGAAAATGTTCATTATGCTATTCAAAATAAAATAAAAATAATTCTGAACCATTTGATTTTATTGTGGCACACGACCGGTTACCAAATCACTTAAGTGGCCCTTGCTCTTCAAAAGGTTGGGCACCCCTGCTTTAAATGATGCCTGCCCACTGCCTTTAGTAATGCTGCATACCATATATAATAAATAGCAGTGCAATAACCTTTTTATTACTCACTACTTTACATTGTAGCAAAGGGGGTTATTTACGAAAGGCAAATCCACTTTGCACTACAAGTGCAAACTATAAGTGCAAAGTGCACTTGAAATTGCACTGAAAGTGTACTTGGAAGTGCAGTCGCTGTAATTCCTAGGGGTAGATCTGAAATGAGGGGAAGCTCTGCTGATTTTATCATCCAATCATATGCAAGCTAAAATGCTGTTTTTTATTTTCCTTGCATGTCCCCCTCGGATCTACAGCGACTGAACTTGCAGTGCACTTGTAGTGTAAATATATATATATATATATAGTTGTATGGTACTGATCTATATATAGTTGCATGGTACTGATATGTACATAGTTGCCAACAGTCACGGATTGGCCGGGACATTCCCGGGATTCAAACCCTTTTCCCGGATTTATTTTGTCCCGGCCAATCCGATTTTTCCCGTTTTCCCCGAATTTGGACGCCGCAGGCCGCCGCCGCTAGAGGTCCACGGCTGGCGGAGACAATGTCTCGGCCGGCCGCCATGTTCAAGAAGACCAAAACACGGATGTAGTACAATAGAAAATAAAGCCGCTGCGGCGCCGCCCACACCCCGCACCTCCCCGGGGGTGGGCGGCGCCGCAGCAGCTTTATCTTCTATTGTACTACATCTGTGCTTTGGCTGGCCGGCAGGCCACCCCCCCGCTGCAGGTCTGTCTGTAATGGAAAGGGGCGGGGGTCGGCAGCGCCACAGCTTAATTTTTTTTTTTTCAGCCACACTGTTGGCTCCGCCTCTATTTTGTTCCCCTTCGGGGAAGGGGAAACAATAATGGCGGCCGAGACAGGAGACGCCTGTGGTTAAGGGGGGACTCCGCTGGGGATGCCTGTGGTAAGGGGGGACTCCGCTGGGAACGCCTGTGGTAAGGGAGGACTCCGCTGGGGACGGCTGAGGTAAGGGGGGACTCCGCTGGGGACGCCTGATGTAAGGGGGGACTCCGCTGGGGACGCCTGATGTAAGGGGGGACTCCGATGGGGACGCCTGATGTAAGGGGGGACTCCGCTGGGGACGCCTGAGGTAAGGGGGGACTCCGCTGGGGACGCCTGAGGTAAGGGGGGACTCCGCTGGGGACGCCTGAGGTAAGGGGGGACTCCGCTGGGGACACTTGATGTAAGGGGGACTCCACTGGGGACGCCTGATGTAAGGGGGGACTCCGCTGGGGACGCCTGATGTAAGGAGGGACTCCTCTGGGGACACTTGATGTAAGGGGGGACTCCACTGGGGACGCCTGATGTAAGGGGGGACTCCACTGGGGACGCCTGCATAGTTACCAACAGTCCCGAATTTCCCGGGACAATCATGATTTTTGGACCCTTGTCCACAAGTGTGGAGGGGGCTCTGCTGGGGAGGCACCTGATGCAAGGACGGACTGCTGGGGAGGCACCTGATGCAAGGACGGACTGCTGGGGAGGCACCTGATGCAAGGACGGACTGCTGGGGAGGCACCTGATGCAAGGACGGACTGCTGGGGAGGCACCTGATGCAAGGACGGACTGCTGGGGAGGCCATCTGGTGGCAGGCGACGTGGCAGGTAACACGCTCAGGGCTTCCACTGATTCGGCATTATGGTGAGTTGAATGATTTCATTTTATATTACAATGTAAAAATAGAAATAATGCACTTCAATCATCCTGACACCGTAACAACCATGGTGCCGGGATGATTGAAGCGCCAACAGGTGTTTTGGAGTATCCTTATCTGCCAATTTTGTTACACATTACTATTGTGGTGTAGGATCTGGCTTCTTTCTTTCTATTTCTTTCTCTCTCTTTCTCTCACCTCGGACTCTAGCCACACCCCTTTGAACCACGCCCATTTAAACCACACCCACTATTGTGCGTAAACCACGCCCATTTTTCGCTATGACATTACACGCCTACAAACGAATGCCCCGCCCACTGATTATAGCAAGGCTCCGCCTCAATACAAAAAAAGTGTCCCAGATGTTTTTTTGCAATGTTGGCAACTATGATATGTATATATATATATATTAGGGCTGCAACTAACGATTATTTTCATAGCCGATTATTGTTTTGATTAATCGATTAATCGGTTAATAACCGTAAGAAAAAAAAAAGGTAATTTTGCTGCATTTTTACATTTTTTTGGGCCAATTTGTTGTTGGGCAGACTAAAAAACACAATTTGCCGCAAAAACACATTATTACATGCTTTTCTGCAGATTCTCTATTGAAGTATATTGAACCAAAAAAACAAAATAGCACCGTTTTGAGTTAAAAAAAGTCCTTGCCCTTTCCAAATACGCAGCAGATGAAAAAATCATGGATGTTAACGTGTCCCATAGGAAACCATGTAAATGACCTGTAGTGTGTTTCTGCAAAAAGCACCAAAAAACACAGAGGTGTGACTCGGGCCTGAGATGTTTAGTAACATAATGGTGTTAAAAAAACTAAAATTAGTACAAAAAGAGCAAATAATCGCTGTAAGGGGTTCATTTTTTACTGTGGGACAGTGAAAGTAATATTTACAGTAGCGATTTGCTCTTTTTGTACTGTAAAGGGCTAATTTTTTATTTTTTTTAACCCCATTATGTTACTGCCCAATTAATCGATTATGAAAATAGTAATCGATTAATTTCATAATCGATTAGTTGTCGATTAATTGATTAGTTGTTTCGGCCCTAATATATATATATATATATATATATATATATATATATATATAGTTGTATGGTACTGATCTATATATAGTTGTATGGTACTGATAAGTATATAGTTGTATGGTACTGATTATATATATATATATATATATATATATATATAGTTGTATGGTACTGATATGTATATAGTTGTATGGTATTGATCTACAGTATATATATATATCTGTATTGTATTAGTGGATAAGTCTGTATATCAGCTCTTTTCTCTGCTTCTCATAACAATGGAAGTATGTTCTCTGCACTTCCCCGTTATGTTGTGGAATGTGAGTCTCTGAACACTCCCAGCACACTGACATTTGTACCGAGCAGTAGTGAAGGGAGGATAATGATATGAGGAGGACAGGAAGCAGTAAGGGAAGCCATGTGTATGTGGTGTGTGGTGGGGACGGGAGCGGTGCATTGTGGGAGTTGTAGTGTGGTGAGGGAGGCGGGCGAAGCGCGGGAAGATCTCAGGTGAGGGTTTTCTCCTCCTCAGGTGTGTCCGCACATTTGGCGGGAAGTGTGTATAGTGAGATGGCGGCTGTTGTCGGTGAACGAGAGACCTCCAGCTGTAGTTGGTATTCTTGTTCTGTCGTTCTCTGTGAATGTTGTGTCGGAAGCACGTGTGTTTGTAAACACCAGAGAGGAGGGGGGAGGGGGAGGACACAGCACAGCACAGGGGACAGAGTGTAGGGAGAGCCCACCTGTGGCACACACAGGTGATAACTAAATGCCCCCCCATATGAATAAAATCTGCACTTATTATACCTGTGCCTTGATACATGCAGAGCATTGCAGCTGTGATTGGTCAGCTCCTGCAGACTATTCCTCCTGAAGTTTACACTCGGTTCAGTTTCAACAAGGCTTCGGACAGTGTAAATGAGCCCTTATACAGTGGCTATTTGTAGCTCTGATCGCTGTATAAATGTCAATGGACCCAATAAAGGGCACGATCTGTCTGCCACAATGTCGCAGTCCCGATAAGAATGGCTGATCACCGCTATTACTAGGAAAAACAAAAAAAAATTATAATAAAAATGATATAAATCCATCCCCCTATTTTGTAGACACGTTAACTTTTTCGCAAACCAATCAATATTTGGGTCTTCTAGACCCCCGATCCCTCCAGAAAGAGTACCTGTCACCACCTATTACTGTCACAAGGGATGTTTACATTCCTTGTGACAGCAATAAAAATGATCACATTTTTTTTTTTTTGAAAACAGTGTAAAAATAATAAAAACTTTATTTTATTTATTTTTAACCAATTACGGACCACCCACTGTCGTTATACATCGCTACTTTGAAAAGGAATGCCGTTGTTATGGTAGCAGCTAGCTACCATAACCCCGGTACCCTCTTCAAGAGCGGGCGGTCCGTTTTCAGATAAAAGTTGTCTGTGCAGCGGATACGCAGCAAGATCACTTTTATCGGCGGCAGGAGAGGGGCCCTCCCGCTGCTCTCCGGTGCCCTCCATCGCTTACCAAAGCCATCGGCAGCGGCGGAGGCGATCCGGTCCTGTCCCTGGCTGGGTATAGAGATGAGTGAGGGGAAGATGCCCCCCCCCCCCCGTCTCCATATCATATTTTGTTTTTTTGCATTTAAGTGTAAATATGAGATCTGAGGTCTTTTTGACACCAGATCCCATATTTAAGAGGACCTGTCATTCTTTTTTCTATTACAAGGATGTTCACATTCCTTGTAATAGGAATAAAAGTGCCCCAAATTTATTTATTTTTTTTAAAAACAGCGTCAAATGAAAAAATAAATAAGAGAAAACATTTTTTTTTTTTTTTAAAAGTGCCCCGTCCCGATGAGCTCTCCATTCGGGGAGCTGTGAGGACCGAGCCATCGGCGATGTTCAATGACTCGGTTCTCAGTGTTAGAGCCAGCGGGGGACAGATGCAGCATCGGTCTGATGCAGCATCCACCTAGGTAAGTATGATGGGTTAAAACAAGTACATTTATATCTATTTACTAATGATAGCAGCATAAGGATTACAAATAGCAATGTTGACAGAGAGTGAAGTTTTAACCACCTCGCGCCCGCCGTACGAGAATATACGGCCGCAAGGTGGTTGTCAAATGCCGGGAGGCCGTTATTATACGGCCTCCGCTATTTGGCCACTGGGGGGCGCGAGCGCCGCCGGCGGCGCGCGCACGTGCCCGGCGCTTCACTGCAATGCCGATGCGCGTGCCTGGCGGCCGCGATGTCCGCCAGGCACCCCCGATCGGCGGTTACAGAGACAAGGACATGGATCTGTGTGTGTAAACACACAGATCCATGTCCTGTCAGGGAGAGGAGACCGATGCTGTGTCCCTTATACATAGGGACACAGATCGGTCACCTCCCCCACAGTAACAATCACTCCCAGGGAACACATTTAACCCCTTCCTCGCCCCCTAGTGTTAACCCCTTCCCTGCCAGTCACATTTATACAGTAATCAGTGCCCATTCAAATGGGCTTCAGAGGTAAGGGAGATTTAGACGAATGTTAAATCTACCCTAATGCCCCATACACACGATCGTTTTTCATGCCGTTTAAAATGCCATTTTTTAAAATGGCCATTAAAACCGATCATGTGTATGCTCCAGAGCATTTTTAATGGCGTGAAAAATGGTCATTAAAAATTTCGAACATGCTCTATTTTTTCACGTCGTTTTTCATGTCGTTTTTTTTAACGACGTGAAAAACGATAGTGTGTATGCTTTTACGAGGGGAAAAAAACGCGCATGCTCAGAATCGAGTATGAGACGGGAGCGCTCATTCTGGTAAAACTAGCGTTCATAATGGAGATAGCACATTAGTCACGCTGTAACGGACTGAAAAGCAGGAGGCTGAAAAGTGCAAATCGCCGCTCAACAAAGTTTACTAACATGAAGGGTGGCGCCATTCGAATGGAACTTCCCCTTTATAGTGCCGTCGTACGTGTTGTAGGTCACTGCGCTTTGCTCAAGCGTTTTTTTTTTAATGATCGTGTGGATGCAAGACAGGCTTGAGAGGAAACATGAAAAAAAAACGACGAGAAAAACATTGGATAAAAAAATGGCATGAAAAACGATCGTGTGTACGCCACATTAGGCTGTAAAAACGCCTGAAATAATCCTGCCCCAGCTTTCACACTGAGGCGTTGTGCTGGCTGTGCGTTGGAAAAAATCCTGCAAACAGCTTTTTTGGAGCATCTTTGGGGCGCATAAAATAGCGCTGTAAAAACGACCTATCCCCATTGAAATTAATGAGTACTGCGGTAAAAACGCTGTAAAAACTCCCAGAAGCTGTGGGAAGGTCACATGACCGCAGTAGAGTGGAGGATTGTGGGATACCAAATACTTTTTACTGCAAAAACGCGGTAAAAATGCATAGGCGTTAGCGCTATTCTTAGTGCTAACGCGGTAATAAAGCTAATCATTTTTAGCGCGTTATTGCAACGCCTCAGTGTGAAAGGGGCCTAAGGGCTCATTCACAACAGGAAATGTGTCAGAGTATGCACTGTATTGCACGTTGCATTTTAGGGCAGTCCATCAAAGCGCAGGTGCAATTTTTAAAATTGCTCCACACCAAAATGCATCACGCATGTCTGCTAAAAAAGCGCGTTTTTGTGTGTTGCAGGAAAGCGCGTTATTTTGCACACATTCTCGCATCCCTAAGGGCCAGTTCACACATTGGGGGTTATTTACGAAAGGCAAATCCACTTTGCACTACAAGTGCAAACTACAAGTGCAAAGTGCACTTGGAATTGCAGTCGCTGTAAATCTGAGGGGAAGATCTGAAATGAGGGGAAGCTCTACTGATTTTAGCATCCAATCGTGTGCGAGCTAAAATGCTGTTTTTTATTTTCCTTGCATGTCCCCCTCAGATCTACAGCGACTGCACTTCCAAGTGCACTTTCAGTGCAATTTTAAGTGCATTTTGCACTTGTAGTTTGCATTTGTGGTGCAAAGTGGCATTGCCTTTAGTAAATAATCCCCAATGTGCGGTAACTGTTGATTTACCACACAGTAAAACGCCTGTCACCACAGAGACACACAGGAAACAATTGTTTCCTACATGACCCATTCACACTGCAATGCTGCCTAGTGCTGTGCAAAAATGCAGACGTGCTGCATTTTATCCCAGAGCACTGGCCCGAATTGCACTGCAATGTAGGACAGCATGTTGCACCACCCGACATTGTAGCAAATTACCGTATTTATCTGCGTATAACACGCACTTTTTCCCCCTTAAAATAAGGGGGAAATCGTGGGTGCGTGTTATACGCCGACCCCCCGCTGAAACGAGCGAGCGGAGCCGAGATACACAAAGCCGAAGTACACTCGGCTTTACTCGGCTCCTCTCGCAGTCCCTCCCATCTCCACTGATTGCGCCGCTGACATACAGAAAGCTGAATGTACTTTGGCTAGTCCCGGCTCCTCTCGCAGTCCCGCCCCTGACTGTGAGCAGAGCCGAGTCTAGCTGAAGTACACTCGGCTTTCTGTATGTCAGCGGCGCAATCAGTGGAGATGGGCGGGACTGCGAGAGGAGCCGAGTCTAGCCGAAGTACACTCGGCCCCGCTTGCTCCTCTCCACAGCCGAAATCGGCACAAATTTTAAATACTGGCGGTAATACAAAGAGAATGGCAAGGCTGCAAAGGCACTGGGCAATGCTGCAAAGGCACTGGGCAATGCTGCAATGACGGACAAGGCTGCATTTAAATGTAAGTTTTTTTTCCTTAACCACTTCCATACTGGGCACTTATACACCTTCCTGCCCAGACCAATTTTCAGCTTTCTGCGCTGTTGCACTTTGAATGACAATTGCGCGGTCATGCTACACTGTACCCAAACTAAATTTTTATCATTTTGTTCCCACAAATAGAGCTTTCTTTTGGTGGTATTTGATCACCTCTGCGATTTTTATTTTCCGCTAAAAAATAAAAAAAAGACCGAACATTTTGAAAACAAAAAAGTTTTTTTTTGTTTGTTACAAAACTTTGTAAATAAGTTAGTTTTCTCCTTCACTGATGGGCACTGATGGGGCTGCACTGACGGGCACGGATAAGGCGGCACGGATGGGCAACGATCGGAGGCACGGATGGGCAACGATCGGCGGCACGGGTGGGCACAGATAGGCGGCACGGGTGGGCACAGATAGGCGGCACGGGTGGGCACTGATGGGCATGGATAGGCGGCATAGATGGGCATGGATGGGCACTGATAGGTGGCATGGATGGGCACTGATAGGTGGCACTGTACTAATGGATGCCAATCAGTGCCAAACAATAATGCCTGCCAATCAGTGGTGCCCATTGTGGGCACTGATTGGCATCCATTGTGGCACTGATTGGCATCCATTTGGCATTGGCATCCATTATCCCTGGTGGTCTAGGGTGGCATACCTTATGGTGGGCATCCCTGGTGGTCTAGGGGCATCCCTGGTGGTCCAGTGGGCATCCTCGGGGGGGCTGTGCTGATAATGGATCAGCACAAACCCCCCCTGTCAGAGGAGCAGCCGATCGGCTCTCCTCTACTCGCGTCTGACAGACACGAGTGAGGAAAAGCCGATGACCGGCTTTTCCTGTTTACACTGTGATCAGCCGTGATTGGACACCGCTGATCACGTGGTAAAGAGTCTCCGTCGGAGACTCTTTACCTAGATCGGTGTTGCGGGGTGTCAGACTGACACCCCGCAGCAACGATCGCCGCGATGCGCGCCCCCGTCCAGTCAGGATTTTGAAACCACTTTGCCGCCGTCAATCCGCTATAGGGCGGGCGGCAAGTGGTTAAACTTCCCTCCTAAAAGTTTTTTTCCTTAAAAATCCCTCCTAAACTTGGGGTGCGTGTTATACGCCGATAAATACGGCAAGTGTACATTGTGTAAACTTCAAATAAAGCCTCTAGTAGTAGTTTATTTCGAACTTGTAAAAAATATAAACATAAAGAAGAAATCGCAAAATAATCATAGAGTAGTTATTGTCAGACACAAAACAAACAAACCTAAAACTATAAACAAAACAATTTGGTTTACATATCCAAAATGGAGTGGGAAGAAATGACAGCTTATTTAACCACCTCCCGCCCACAGTACAATGACGGGCGCAAGGTGGCTCTCTCCTTCTGGGATGATGTCATATAACGTCGCCCCACTCTCGCTGGCGCAGCACGGCAATTGATAGTGCGCTCTGTCCCCGACACACGCCGCATCACCGATCCCGATAAAGAGCCGATGATGAGGCTCTTTACCCATGTGATTAGCTGTGTCTAAGCACAGCTGATCACATGTAAACAAGGAAATGCCAGTTATCGGCATTCCTCTCCTCACACTGACAGCGTGCGAGGAGAGGAGAGCCGATCAGCGACATTTCCCTACAGGGGAGATCTGCACAAAAAAACAGGGCACTGATCATCAGTGTAGCCCCAACAGTGCCCATCAGTGGTGCCAGTCAGTGCCACCTATCAGTGCTGCATATTAGTACCTCGTCAGTACAAATCAGTGAGGGAGAAAAATTACTTATTTACAAAATAATAATAAAAAAATTAAAATAAAAAAAACAGAAACTAGGAAATTTTTTTTATTGCGGAGTATGGCGGGGTATTGCGCAGGGGGTATTGCGCAGGGTATTGCAGAGTATTGCGCAGGGTATTGCAGGGTATTGCGCAGGGTATTGCAGAGTATTGCAGAGTATTGCGCAGGGTATTGCAGAGTATTGCGCAGGGTATTGCAGAGTATTGCACAGGGTATTGCAGGGTATTGCACAGGGATGGCTGAGCAGGGATGGATGGATGACTGGATCTGTGACTGCAATTGTCACAGATCCAGCCCACAGTGCTGCTGCCATGATCCGCTCCCTCCCCTCTCCTCTCACACTGTACCGATCGGTACAGAGAGGGGAGAGAGGAACCTCTGTTTACAAGTAATTGCTCCGTCATTTGACAGAGCGATTACGTGGTAAACGGCCGCTGTCAGCGGCGATTTACCGTGATCCGTGATGCGCCGGGTCCTCGCGGGAGCGCGATTCTGGGAGGACGTTAAGCAACCACCCTGCTGCCGTTATTTGTCGGCAGGCGGTGGTTAAGTGGTTAATCCTCTTGTATTTTATTGTATTGTAACTGTATTGTCTCCCTTTTTATATTGTAAATTGCTGCGTAAACTGTTGGCGCTATATAAATCCTGTATAATAATAATAATTTGGGTACAGCGTTGCATGACTGCGCAATTGTCATTCAAAGTGCGACAGTGTTCGCATCTGAATATTGGCCTGGGCAGGAAGGGGGTAAAAGTGCCCAGTAGGCAAGTAGTTAATACCACCCCTTCTCCATGATTAATAATATTAAATGATCCAGCTTCCTATTAGTAGCGTCTACAAAAAGAAAAAAGCCAGCAACGCAGAGTGGTGGGTGGATCGGTGAATGGCTCCTGACGCTGTGTTGCAGTGTGAATTGACCCTTAGTGCAGTGATGTCCATTGAGATCTGCAAGTTCCTCTGCCATTGCAGTAGATAGGACTTGTAGTCTTCCCACATACAGATCTCTGTGAATGGATGACATGACTGTGTGGACGGTAGCCATGGTCCTTAGCAGGGAGAAACCCCCAGCTCTGGTAAATGGTGGTTGGGGAATGCAATCGTTATACCCTGAATATGGGGGGTAACATGGTGTTAAAGCAGGGGTCTCCAAACATTTTAAACAAAGGGCCGGTTTATTGTCCTTCAGACTCTTGGAGGGCCGGACTTTGGCCAGCGGGGGGTGGAAAATTTCCTGGCATCAGTGGGACTAAACATATGGTATTAGGGGGAGAAATAGTGCCCCATTGTTGGTATCATAGGGAGGAATAGTGCCCCATTAGTGGTGTCAGTGGGTGAAATGTTGCTCCACTGTCGGTGTCAGATGTCAGAATAGTGTCTCGTATCAGTGGGAGGGATACTGGCCCAAGGGCCGGATTAAGGCAAGCAAAGGGCCGCATCCGGCCCTTGGGCCGCAGTTTGGAGACCACTGTGTTAAAGGATAAGTCCACTTTAAAAAAATAATAATAATGCGTGCACATATATTTGCAGAGCCGACAAAGCATTACAACCGTCATCCGTGGATGGTAGGTGCAATGCCAGGCTCCTGCAGACTTTTCCTATAACTGCCCCCAGCTGCAGATGATTGGCCCATACAGGTGACAGTTTCCTGCTAGGCTTACACACGTGGGTTTGGATCCAAGTCAGTGGCGGTGTTCCATAGTGGGCGCAGGAGCGCCGCCCTCTCTCTCCCCTGCACCGTCAACAATACATCCATTCATGCATTGCATTAATGTATGTATTGTCGCCAGGACTGCTGCCGCCCACTATTTAGATGGCCGGCCCCCTGGCGAGCGCCGGCCATCTGAATAACAGCAGTTGGTTTGTTTTTGGAAGTGTCTATCAGAGCCAGCGGCTCTGATAGGCTTCCCGATTACAGCCTGTGGGCTTCCAAATAGTTAACCAGGGGACGCACGGGCTGTGCGTTCCTTGGTTAACATTGACACGCATCTCAGCCAATCAAGTTCACCAGGTCTGGTTACCGGTAACCTGATTGATGGAAGAAGACATGAGGGAGCGTGGAGGAAGACAGCGCTGACCCGAGGAAGGTAAGTGCAGGGCTGGGGGGAAACTGGCTGCATTTGAGGGGGCAAACTGGTGGTGTTTGGGCACAGTGGCTGCGTTTAATGGGCACAGTGGCGGCAATTGATGATTTTTTTTTTTCCAGTTAGTTTGCGCCCCCAAAAATTTTGAGCACCAGCCGCCACTGATCCAAGTCCAAAAACTCCTGAGTAGGGCTGCAACTAACGATTATTTTCATAATCGATTAGTTGGCCGATTATTGTTTCGATTCATTTGTTAATAACCTTAAAAAAAAGTGTGGTGTATAATTTAGTTAATATGTAAAGTTTAAAAAAAAGGGAATTTATTCTTAAATATCTCTATGCAGTAGTAAATATAAATAACCAACTATAGGGTCAGGGAGCAAAATATCTAATCTGATTTGCCAATTTTCAAACAGAACTGTGATATATTATTATATGCTGGCCATACAAAAACAATGTCTTCCTTCAAAAACAAATGTCATTTTAAGAACGTTCGTTCGATTTTCTAATCGTTAGTGGGGTCAAATTGACATTCATTTTCAACCACAGTGACGGGAAAATTAAAAAAATAATAGAAAACTTTTTGGCGATTCGCGTTTTTGCATTATTTTTTGGCCAATTTGTTGTTGGGCAGATTAAAAAACACAAATTGCTGCAAAAACGCATTACATGCTTTTCTGCAGCTTCTCCATTGAAGTATATTGAACCAGAAAAGCACCGTTTTGCGTTAAAAAAAAGTCCCTGACCCTTTCCAAATACGCAGCAGATGAAAAAAGCATAGATGTGAACGTGTCCCATAGGAAACCATGTAAATGAACTGTAGTGTGTTTCTGCAAAAGGCATCAAAAAACACAGAGGTGTGAACCAGGCCACATGCCTCGTACACACAACCGTTATTCTTGGCATTAAAAAAAAACGAAGTTTTCTCTTATCATCCATGAACTGACACGGTGTCTCTTTACACGTGGGTTTATGTCCCTGCTTGCAGGAGAAGACCTAGGAAGAATGTGAAATGTTATACATACATTCTAAAAGCCAGAGCTGAACAGCCCCACCCAGGGGGCGGTCCCTCCGGACATAACCCTCCCACTACAGTCAGCAGACTTCAGTTTTTTTCTGCCTAGCAGAAGGAGAAGACGTGGCTCTCTCAGGAGCCAGTCTCCTGACCTATTTTTATTCCTTTTCTGGAATTCTTTTTATTTTATTTTTGAGAATTTTCTATCAACTGTCGGCTGGGCAACAGGTTGGGTACAAGATATCCTCGTAGTCTTCCCTGTCCGACCATCAAGAGGGCTGATCCTCGCCTTGTGTGCGTGAGACTCAGTTCACGACAGGCCCCATGACTCCAGGGGTGGCTGGGTTTGCTTTCATGCTCCCACGGTCCTCTCAAGACTGAACAGTTCCTGACTGACTGCATCTTTCGCGGTGGACCGGGCCGACAGCTACTCAGTACTGCCCTGTGATAGTCCTGTCAGAAACACACCAGTGGGTCCCTCAGGGGACGGGTAAGTAGTCTCTCCTGCCTGTAGGTGAGTACAAAAGGCTGTGTGTTTCTCTGTGGGGGATTTTCCCTGTCTCCCCCTGTATTTCATTGTCACTCTCTGTCACCATTGCTGGCGCTGTGCTGTGTGGGGTGCCTGGGGGTCTCACTGTTCTTGGAGGGGCTCATGCTGGTCTGCAGATATGCTTGGGGCTGTGTGTGTGCTGTTTTTTTTTTTTTCACTTTTGCTGAGTCATGGCGGCCATCTTGCCGCGGATCGCCTCAGTGAAGTGTGGCGGCCATTTTCTTGTAGCCCGCGTGCTCTTCAGCACTAGTTTTGGCCTCTAGCGCTGCTGTAACAGCGCGAATCTCCTCACAATCTCCTCACAGCTCACCAGCGCTGACACAGCGCGGTACAGACAGTGGAACTGAGCGGTCCCTGGTCCAGTTTGGTGAGTCCCCTGGGCGCCCCCTCCTCAGTCAGCACAGCCTGTGGGTTGACTTTTTATCTGAGGAGTCTCAGAGGGGGGCAATATGGAGTCTCTGTCACCAGCTTCCCCTAAATGTCAGTGGACAACAGGCAGTGCTTCAGCACCTGCGGTCCCTAGGGACCAGTTGTGGGCAGTCCTGGAATCATTTCTGACCAGGATGGGAGCTGTGTGCAAGGGAGCAAAAAAGCACCCTCTCCCCACTTTACTTCATGAGGGCAGTGCGCTGATTCAGATATGGGCCTAGCCACTACCGCTCAGGACCCTAGTTCTGAATGTATTGGATGGTTTTGAACAGGACATTCCTTATGAGGAAAACTCCAGTTCTGAGTCAGTAAATGACAGGGCGCTTGTTAGTGTACTCATGACTGCGGTGAGGGACACTCTCAAGCTAAAATGCTGCGGATGCAGAACCTCAGGCGGATACAGTCTCCTTTGGTTCTTTTAAGGCCAGGCCTTCTAAAGAGGTTATTCCATATGTACTTTCTTTGACCAGCTCATTGATAAGGTCTGGGAAAAGCCGCAGAATTTTTTTTTTTTATGGTCCCGCGGCGTTTGTCTATCAGATACCCCTTGAAGATGCCCTACTTAAAAAGTGGGCTTCTCCCCCAGGGTCGACCCTCCAGTCGCCCGGTTGAACAAGGCCATCACTCTCCCGATGGAGGGGACTCCTGCATTTGAGGACCCCACTGACAGGAGGTCAGAAGTGGTGAGCAGAGCCATGTTTGCCTTGTTGGGATCCGCCCTACGGCCTGTGGTAGCGGTGACCCTTGTGTCTTAAACACTTACAGGTTGGGCAAAAATGTTGCACCTAGCTGTACAGGAGCATAATCTTCCTCCAGACACAGTTGCTCTGGCCCACCAACTGGTTCAGAGCCTGGTTTATGTGTGCGACGCCACGTTGGACGCGGCCCCTTTAATATCCAGGGCCTCTGTCTCGGCGGTGGTATTGCGTCGTCTTATCTGGTTGAAGTGCTGGTCTGCTGACCTAGCCTTAGGAAGCTCCTGACGGATCTACCATTTAAAGGTGGTAGACCTTTCGGTGCTGCTCTGGATGACATCGTCATGGATGTCATGGGAGGTAAAAGCACTCTTCTTCCTTAGACTAGCAAGGGTGAGGAGGCCCGCCGCAAACAGGGGCCTTCCTTTCCAGCAAAACAGGGTTTTTTCGTCAGTCAGAGTCCACGGGTAGGCCCTCTCAGACTGACGGCAGTGCGGCTGGTGGGCACAAGTGCCCCTGGGTGCGTAAGCCGAACAAGCGGCTCCCAAGCCCGCCTCCGCGTGAAGTCTTGCCTCCGCCCGACTCTGGGGTTGGGGGACGACTTCACAGGTCACGAATCGGTGGTCCTCCCGAATCTCTGACTGGTGGGTGTGCGAGGTGGTCACCTCAGGATACAGGATAGTATTCCGATCCTGGCCCCCAGACAGATTCTTTCCCTCAAATCTTCCTCTCCTTCCTACCTGTCGGGCAGCCCTCTTGGGGGCTGTACAGGATTTGATCAGGTCCGGAGTGATTGTGCCGCTTCCGTCACAGGAGAGTTTTCAGGGATTCTACTCGAATCTGTTTGTTGTCCCAAAAATAGGACGTGGTTCGACCTATCCTGGACCTCAAGGCCCTGAATGCCTTAGAGAAGTTGCAGAAATTCCGCATGGAATCCATTCGCACGGTGATCGCTACACTCCACCAAAGGGATTTTCTTCTGGCGTCCTTGGACTTAAAGGACGCCTACTTGCATGTTCCGATCTGCGCAAGTCACCAGAAGTTTCTGCGCTTTGCGATCAGCGAAGTCCACTATCGATTGTGGCTCTTCCTTTCGGCCTAGCCTCGGCACCAAGGGTGTTCACCAAGGTGCTTGCTCCGGTTCTAGCCTTCTGTTACAGCAAGGTATTGCTGTCGTGGGCTATCTGGACGATCTTCTGCTAAGAGCAGAAAGTGGATCAGACTTAGAGGAAAGGTGACTATCGTCAATTAGACCCTCAGTCCTGGTCCCGACTCAGTGTCTGGAGTATCTAGTTCTGATTCTGGACTCCTTGGAGGCAAAGGTATCCTACCTCTGGAGAAGTTGCTGACACTTCAGTCTGCGGTGCGGGTGCTGACATCCCAAAAATGGTCGTCAATCCGTTTTTTGCATGAGAGTCCCGGGACTCGTGGTGGCCTCCTTCGCGGCCGTTCCGTATGCCCAATCACACACCAGGGCATTGTAGAAGGAGATCTTGTCCACCTGGGACAAATCCCCGTTGTCCTTGGATCTTCAGATCCAGGTGATTTACCTGGTCAGGGCGCCCCTGACATGGTGGTTGAGATCCTCGGCTCTTCGGTCCGGAAAGTCGTTCCCCTCCCATCCAATGGACGGTTCTCACGACAGACACCAGCCTGACGGGCTGGGGTGGAGTCTGGGGAGTCCTGTCGGCTCAGGCCTTGGACTCCGGACGAGCCCGTTTACCAATCACTGTTCTGGAAATACGGGCCATCGGACTGTGTCTCTCCTCAGGTCGGAGAGAGTACGTGGTCGCTCCATCAGGAGCCAGTCGGACACCGCCACGACGGTGGCGTATGTAAACCATCAAGGGGGAACTCGGAGCTCAGCTGCGGCTTCCGAGGTAGTCCGTATCCTGAAGTGGGCCGGAAGAAACGTGCCGGCTCTGTAGGCCATTTTACATTCTGGGCATAGACAATGGGCAGGCGGACTATCTGAGTCGCCAATCGCCAGACGCCGGACCAAGAAGAGTGGTCCTTGCATATTTCAACTCCTTTACCGACGGTGGGGCACGCTGGATGTGGACCTGATGGCCTCTCGACTCAATCGCAAGGGTCGAGGTTGTGGCCAGATCCAGGGATCCTTGGGCGATGCCTCGGATGCGTTGGTGGCCCCATAGGGTCCTTATCGCCTGATATAAACTCCGGCGATCCTAATTGTTCCGGATTGGCCTCAGCATCACTGGTACGCTGATCTGGTACATCTCGTCGCGGACGTTCCCTGGCGGTTGCCGATGAGGGAGGACCTTCAGTCTCAAGGTCCTATGTTTCATCCGGCTTACAGTCTCTGGCTTTAACGGCAGGGCTGTTAAAAGCCAGGTGTTGAGGGACCGAGGTCTCTCGGACTCGGTCATTTTGACCATGTTAAGGACACGGAAGTCTTCCTCCAGGCAGATCTATCACCGTGCCTGGAAAGCTTATATCGCCATATGCGAAGCGCTGGACTGGCGTCCTCGGACGTATTCCGTCCCCAGAATCCTGCGTCCTCTGCAGTGTGGAGTGACCCAAAAGCTTGCTTTGAGTACCATCAAGGATCAGATTTCGGCCTTGGCCGTCTTCTTTCAGCGACCTCTAGCGGGTCATTTCTTGGTTAGCACCTTGTGTTGGGGGTTCGCCATGTGCTCCCTCCTGTCAAGCCTCCTTTCCCACCGTGGGATCTGAATTTGGTGCTCTCGGTCCTCCAGGAACCTCCTTTTGGGAATATCCGGGATATTCCCCTCTTGTCTTGTCTCAGAAGGTGGCCTTTTAGTGGCAATCACTTCTGTTTGACGGGTGTCTGAGTTGGCGGCTTTGTCCTGCAAGTCGCCATATTTAGTCATCCATAAGGATAAGGCGGGGTTGCATCCGCGACCTTCCTTTTTGCCAAAGGTGGTGTCGACCTTTCACCTACATGAGGGCATTGTCCTCCCGTCTTTGTGTCCTCACCCATCGCATCCCAGAGAGTTTGCGCTGCACATATTGGGTGTGGTACGAGCCTTACGGGTGTACCTGTCTGCTACTGCTTCTATTCGGAAGTCCGACTCACTGTTTGTGACTGTCTCTGGTCCATAACAGGGCCAAGCGGTTTCGTCTGCCATCATTTCTAGGGGAATCGGACAAACCGTCATTCAAGCCTATGCTCTCAAAGGGCGGGCGCCTCCCTTTTCGGTTACGGCGCATTCCACCAGGGCAATTGGTGCTTCCTGGTTTTTCCGACATCAAGCGTCGGTTGCACGAGTGTGCAAGGTGGCGACCTGGTCGTCTGTTCATGCCTTTTAAGTTTTATGAGGTTAATGTGGCTGCATCTTCGGATGCTTCCTTCGGCCGCAGGGTGCTGCAGGCCGCTGTTTAAAGTTGCGACTCCTCCGTTGAGGAGCTCTGCCTTCTTGGAGTGAAGTTTTTGGTTTTTCCATTTATACTGCTCCCATCCCTCTTGACACTGCTTTGGGACATCCCACGTGTAAAGTGTAAAGAGACACAGTGTCAGTCCATGGATGATAAGAGAAAATAGGATTTTTTGTACTCACCGTAAAATCCTTTTCTCTGACATCCATGGACTGACACGGCACCCACCCTTCCTTTTTAAGTTTGTACTGCTTTGTTACGAACTGAAGTCTGCTGACTGTAGTGGGAGGGTTATGTCCGGAGGGACCGCCCCCTGGGTGGGGCTGTTCAGCTCTGGCTTTTAGAATGTATGTATAACATCTCACATTCTGCCTAGGTCTTCTCCTGCAAGCAGGGACATAAACCCACGTGTAAAGTGTAAAGAGACACCGTGTCAGTCCATGGATGTCAGAGAAAAGGATTTTACGGTGAGTACAAAAAATCCTATTTTTCCCGACGGGATTCCTCTCAAGCCGGCCTTGCATACACACATTCAGGCCAAATACCACCCGTCCAAAGCGCGGTGACGTACAACACATATGACGGCACTATAAAGGGGAAGTTCCATTCAAAAGGCGCCACCCTTTGGGCTGCTTTTGCTGATCCTTGTGTTAGTAAAGTTTGGTGAGAGACGATTTGCGCTTTTCAGCCTCGTGCTTTTCAGTCCGTTACAGCGTGACGAATGTTCTATTTCCATTATGAACGCTAGTTTTACCAGAACGAGCGCTCCCGTCTCATACTTGATTCTGAGCATGCACGTTTTTTTTCCCCTCGGAAAAGCATACACACGACCGGTTTTCCCAACAGGAAAAAGTCAGCCGGGAATCTGGATGGGAAAAAAGAAAGCTGGTTCTCCTTTTTTTTTTTCTGCAGTTTTCTCGTCGGGAAAACTGAGATGGAGCATACACACGGCTGGTTTTCCCAGCCAAAAGCTCTCATGGCAGTTTTCCCGACGGGAAAACCGGTCGTGTGTACGAGGCATAAGACATTTAGTAAAATAATGGGGTTAAAAAACTAAAAAGAGCTTTATAGTACAAAAAAAGCAGACAATCGCTACTGTAAGGGGTTAATTTTTTTCCTGTGGAACTGTGAAAGTAATATTTATGCCTCGTACACACGACCGGTTTTCCCGGCAGGAAAAAAAGCGACGCTTTTCCCGACGGGATTCCTCTCAAGCCTGCCTTGCATACACACGGTTACACAAAAGACCGCTGAACTTTTAAATGCCAAGAACGCAGTGACGTCAAAGACTACGACGAGCCGAGAAAATGACGTTCTATGCTTCTGCGCATTCGTCGAATTGTTTACGAGCATGCACGGTTTTTTTCTCTTCGGGAAAGCATACAGGCGACCCGTTTTCTCGGCAGGATTTTTTCCTGACGGGGAAAAAGGGAGCTGGTTCTCTTTTTTTTTTTCCCGCAGTTTACCTGTCGGCAAACTGCGATGGAGCATACACACGGCCGGTTTTCCCGGCCAAAAGCTGTCATGGCAGTTTTCCAGACGGGAAAACCGGTCGTGTGTACGAGGCATTACAGTAGTGATTATGTGCTATTTTTGTACTATAAAGGGCTAATTTTAGTTTATTTTAACCCCATTATGTTACTGGCCGATTAATAGATTATGAAATTAATTGATTACTATTTTCATAATCGATTAGTTGTTTTGGCCCTACGCCTGAGCATATCACTAGTGCCCATGATCTCACAAGATTATAGATAGGAAAACTCATTAATGAAAGTTAAAGTATAAAGATGGTAAAAATAACAGTTACAAAATAAAAGTTAATAAAAGACCTATTGGAGGGGGACCATGCATGAATAATTGGGTTTTTATCCATATCAAGACATTTCTGTGACACTTGTACCCGAGTGTATTTATAACTAGACAAACACACTGGGGTACAAGTGTCACAGAAATATCTTAGTATAAAAAACACAATTATCCATGCATGGTCCCTCTCCAATTGATCTTTTATTTTATGTTTTATAGCAGAAAGTAAAAAATATATATATTTTTTTTAAATTGTCGTTTTTTTTTTTTTGTTTATAGCGCAAAAAATAAAAACCCCAGAGGTGATCAAATACCACCAAAAGAAATCTCTATTCGTGGGAAAAAAAGGACTTCAATTTTCTTTGGGCACAGCGTCGCACGACCGCGCAATTGTCAGTTAAAATAACGCAGTGCCGTATTGCAAAAAATGGCCCGGTCAGGAAGGGGATAAAACCTGAAGTGGTTAACCACTTCAGCCCCGGACCATTTTACTGGCCAAAGACCAGGCCACTTTTTGCGATTCGGCATTGCGTCGCTTTAACTGACAATTACGTGGTCGTGCGATGTGGCTCCCAAACAAAATTTACGTCCTTTTTTTTCCCACAAATAGAGCTTTCTTTTGGTGGTATTTGATTACCTCTGCGGTTTTTATTTTTTGCGCTATAAACAAAAATAGAGCGACAATTAAAAAGAAAAAAGCAATATCTTGTACTTTTTGCTATAATAAATATCCCCAATTTTTTTTAAAAAAAGCTATTTTTTTCTCAGTTTAGGCCGATATGTATTCTACATGCTTTTGGTAAAAAAATCGCAATAAGCGTACCGCACGTACTCGAGTATAAGCCGACCCGAATATAAGCCGAGGCACCTAATTTTACCACAAAAAAATTGAAAAACGTATTGACTCAAGTATAAGCCTAGGGTGTCCATCTGCATGCCTCACTGTGCCCAATCTCCCTACCTGATCTCCGGCTCTGTGTGACTAGACTGACTTTTAACATTGGAGTCTATGGAAGGGGTGCCCGGGTTTGAAAAATCGGTGCTCCCCGGCCGTAGGTCCCCCAGACAACAACCTTTTCACACTTGTAGAGGAAGAGTGGGGCTACATGTGTGCCAAGTTTGGGGTCCAGGGGACCTACGGCTGGCCGGGATCAGGCGCACAAATTTGAAGATGGACACAGACTCGAGTATAAGCCGAGGGGGGCATTTTCAGCACAAAAAAATGTGCTGAAAAACTCGGCTGATACTTGAGTATATACGGTATATTGATTTGCGCAAAAGTTATAGCGTCTACAAAATAGGGGATAGTTTTATGGCATTTTTATTATTAATTATTTTTTTTACTAGTAATGGCGGCGATCAGCGATTTGTATTGTGACTCCAAATTTATGGCGGACACATCGGACACTTTTGACGCATTTTTGGGACCATTGTAATTTTTACAGCGATCAGTGCTATAAAAATGCACTGATTACTGTAAAAATTACACTGGCAGTAAAGGGGTTAACCAGGAGGAGGCGCTGACAGGGTTAAGTGTGTCCTAGGGAGTGATTCTAACTGTTAGGGGGAGGAGCTACCAGTGACACGTCACTGATCACTGTTCCCGATCACGGGGAACAGTAGATCAGTGACATGTCACTAGGCAGAACAGGGGAATGCCTTGTTTACAAAGGCATCCCCCTGTTCTGCCTTTGCCGACTGCAATCGTGGGCCGCCCTGGAACATCGAGTTCCCGGGACCCGCAAGCACATTCACGAGGCACGCCCATTTGCCTGCCCTTGCCATTCTGTCGACGTATATGTGTGTGCGGCGGTCGGCAAGTGGTTAAAAGAGTTGCGCAGGCATTTAACCACTTGACCACTGGGCACTTAAACCCCCTTAATAACCAGACTAATTTTCAGCTTTCGGTGCTCTCACATTTTGAATGACAATTACTCAGTCATACAACACTGTACCTATATGAATTTTTTGTCCTTTTTTCACACAAATAGAGCTTTCTCTTGGTGGTATTTAATCCCTGTTGGGTTTTTTATTTTTTGCGCTATAAGAGAAAAAAGACTGAAAATTCTGTAAAAAAATGATTTTTTTTTCGTTTCTGTTATAAAATTTAGCAAATTACAATTTTTTCTTCATAAATTTTGACCAAAATTTATACTGCTACATATCTTTGGTAAAAATAAGTACAAATTGGTGTATATTATTTGGTCTTTGTGAAAGTTATAGAGTGCACAAGCTATGGTGCCAATATCTGAAAATTGATCACACCTGAAGTACTGACGGCCTATCTCATTTCTTGAGACCCTAACATGCCAGAAAAGTACAAATACCCCCCAAATGACCCCTTTTTGGAAAGAAGACATTCCAAGGTATTTAGAAAGAGGCATTGTGAGTTTTTTGAAGTTGCCATTTTTTCCCACAATTCTTTGCAAAATCAAGATTTTTTTTTTCTCTTTTTTTTTTTTTAACAAAATTGTCATATTAGCAGGTTATTTCTCACACACAGCATATGCATACCCCAAATTACACCCCAAAACACATTCTGCTATTACTCCCGAGTATGGCGATACCACATGTGTGAGACTTTTACACAGCGTGGCCACATACAGAGGCCCAACATGCAGGGAGCACCTTCAGGCGTTCTGGAGCACCCAGGCCAATTCTGACATTTCTCTCCTACATGTAAAAATCATCATTTGTTTGCTAGAAAATTACATAGAACCCCAAAACATTATATATTTTTTTTAGCAAAGACCTTAGAGAATATAATGGTGGTCGTTGCAACTTTTTATCTCGCACGATATTTGCGCAGCAATTTTTTTAACGCGTTTTTTTTACGGAAAAAAAATGTTTTGTGCTAAAAAAAAAAAAAAACAGTAAAGTTAGCCCAATGTTTTTACATAATGTGAAAGATGAAGTTACGCCGAGTAAATACATACCTAACATGTCACCCTTCAAAATTGCACACGCTCGTGGAATGGCGCCAAACTTCGCTACTTAAAAATCCCCATAGGCGACGTTTTAAATATTTTTAGTGGTTACATGTTTTGAGTTACAGAGGAGGTCTAGGGCCAGAATTATTGCTCTCGCTGTAACGTTCGCGGCGATACCTCACATGTGTGGTTTGAACACCGTTTTCATATGTGGGCGGGACTTACGTATGCGTTCGCTTCTGTATGCGAGCTCACGGGGACAGGGGCTCTTAAAAAAAAATAGGATTTTTTACTCACCGTAAAATCCTCTTCTCTGAGTCCATGGACCGACACAGCTTCTCTATTGACAAAGTGGGTATTATCCGTTAATTAGGAGTGACTAGGCAGAAAAACTTGTAAAAAGTGTTGCATCACACCTTCTACAGTACCGCCCAGGGGGCGGACCCTCCGGGTATAACCTCTCAGTCTGTATCTTCGCAGATCAGTTCGTCAAAAAGCAGTACAAACTTAAAAGGAGGGGTGGGTGCTGTGTCGGTCCATGGACTCAGAGAAAAGGATTTTACGGTGAGTAAAAAATCCTATTTACTCTTTCGTCCATGGACCGACACAGCTTCTCTATTGACAAAGTGGGACGTCCCAAAGCAGTGTCAGAGAAAAAACGAGGGGTGGTAACAGCATAAAAATAAACTTCACCCCAAACACAAAACAGCACTCCTCCAACGGAGGAGCTGCAACTCTAAACAGCCGCTTGTAAAACCTTGCGGCCGAAAGAGGCATCCGAAGATGCACCTACATCAATTTTGTAGAATTTTGTGAAAGTGTGAGCGGACGACCAAGTCGCCGCTTTACATAATCGGGAAACAGACGCTTGATGTCGGAAAGCCCAAGAGGCACCTATTGCCCTGGTCGAATGCGCCGTGACAGGAAAGGGGGGCGCCTGACCCTTTAAGGCGTAAGCCTGGATTACTATCTGTCGGATCCACCTAGAGATGGTGGCCGATGAGACTGCTTGGCCCTTCTTGAGACCAGCCACCGAAACAAACAGTGAGTCTGACTTCCGGAACAGGGAAGTAGCAGATAGGTATACTCTCAAAGCTCGGACAACGTCCAAGGAATGCAACGCCGACTCCTTAGGATTCGACGGCTGAGGACACAAGGATGGAAGTACAATGTCTTCATTGAGATAAAAAGCCGAAACGACTTTTGAAAGGAAGGCTGCGGCCGCAGCACCACCTTATCCTTGTGGAAAATC
The DNA here is from genome assembly GCA_029206835.1 of Rana muscosa. NCBI lineage: Eukaryota > Metazoa > Chordata > Amphibia > Anura > Ranidae > Rana > Rana muscosa. The sequence goes on from CM055123.1 coordinate 275,602,695, forward strand.
AAATAGGGAGCCTTGCAGGACAAGGCTGCCAGCTCAGAGACTCGTCTAACTGACGTAACAGCCACCAAAAAGACCACTTTCTGAGAAAGTGTCAACAGGGGAATATCTCTAATATTCTCAAACGGTGCCTTCTGAAGAACCGAGAGGACCAGGTTCAAGTCCCACGGAAGTAACGGGGGACGGACCGGAGGGGCCACATGTCGAACCCCCTGCACAAATGTACTCACGAGAGAGTGCGCCGCCAGGGGTCACTGAAAAAAGACAGCCAGGGCAGATATCTGACCCTTAATCGTACTTAGGGCAAGCCTTTGGTCCACCCCATGCTGTAAAAACAGCAGGATTCTGGAAACCAAATAGGTACGCGGATGCCATTTCATTTCCTCACACATGGAGATGTAGGCCCTCCAAGTGCGTGATAAACCTTCCTAGAGGACGGTTTTCGAGCACTTCTCATAGTAGAGATTACTGAGTCTGACAGGCCCCGGTCTCTCAGTACCTGGTTCTCAACAGCCATGCTGTTAAAGCCAATGACTGTAAAGCAGGATAGAATATGGGACCTTGCAATAGCAGGTCCTTCCGTAGTGGTAGGCACCAGGGGACGTCTGCTACCAGACGTACTAGATCGGCGTACCAAGGACGCTGAGGCCAATCTGGAGCGATAAGGATCATTGGAATTCCCTCTGCCTCCACTCTGCGGAGCAGAAGAGGAAGAAGCCTTAAGGGAGGGAAGGCATAGATTAGCCGATACTGACCCCACGATGCTACCAACACGTTCGTTGCGTCTGCCCATGGGTCTCTTGACCGGGCCACAAATCTCAATACCTTCTGATTGAGTCGGGAAGCCAGAAGATCTACGTCTGGTGTGCCCCATCTTTGGCAGAGGAGTTGGAACACCTCCGGGTGTAAGGACCATTCTCCCTGATCCAGCATCTGGCGGCTCAGGTAGTCCGTCTGCCAGTTTTCCACACCCGGAATGTACACGGTACGCTCTTCTCTGCCCACTTCAGGATGCGAGCAACCTCCGATGCTGCAGCTGAGCTTCTTGTTCCTCCTTGATGATTGACATATGCCACCGCTGTGGCGTTGTCTGACTGGATCCTGACTGGACGCACTTGCAGCCTCTGAGACCATTTGAAGAGGCACAGCTTGATCGCCCGGCTCTCCAGGACATTGATCGGCAGGAGGGCTTCCTCTGAGGTCCAGTGACCTTGCGCCGACTGGACACCCCAGACTCCCCCCCAACCTGTAAGGCTGGCGTCCGTCGTGATCACTATCCTGTAAACCGGAAGAAATTACTTCCCGGCCATTAGAGCCATTGCGGTCAGCCACCATACCAGGGATCTTCTGACTAGGTGGCTCACTCGGATTTGATAATCCAGAGATGAAGGGCATCTGTTCCATCTGGACAGAACTTCCTTCTGTAACACTCGAGTGTGGTATTGAACATATGGGACCGCCTCGAAGGAGGCTACCATGAGGCCCAACACTCGCATGCAAAAACGGAGTGACGACCAATTCCTGGAAGTCAGCTGCCGTACTGCAGCCCGGAGGGTCTGCAACTTCTCCACAGGGAGGAATACCTTTGCCTCTGAGGAATCCAGAATCAACCCCAGGTACACTAGGCGTTGAGTGGGCACCAATACTGACTTTTGCGTGTTTAGTATCCAACCACAGTCTCGAAGAGTCTGACAGGTAATGGACACGCTTACCTCTAATTCTGAGCTTGAAGAGGCCTTCAGCAGAAGGTCGTCCAAGTAGCCTGTGATAGCGATACCCCGCTGTGTTAGAAGTGCCAGAATTGGAGCGAGCACCTTGGTGAACGTCCTGGGTGCTGAGGTAAGGCCCAACGGGAGGGCCACAAACTGGTAGTGGTCCTTCCCGATAGCAAATCGCAGAAACCTCTGGTGTCTGGAGTATATGGGGACATGCAGGTATGCGTCCTTGATGTCCAAGGAGGCCAGAAAGTCCCCCGGATGGAGAGCCGTGACTACAGATCGAACCGACTCCATCCGAAATCTTTGTACCTTCACAAAGCAATTGAGGGCTCTGAGATCCAAGCTTGGACGAACCCCCTCCTTCGGCACAAAGAACAGATTTGAGTAAAAACCCAGTTCCAGTTCTGGAACTGGAATAACTACCCCGCGTTCCAGTAGACCCTGGACCGCCCTATACAGGGCCTCCCGACGGGTCGGTAGTAGCTGGAGATTAGAGGTGTTGAATCTGTCCGGTGGACAAGAGAGAAACTCTATCTTGTAGCCTGAGGAGATTGCTTCGCAAACCCACCTGTCGGAGATTAGAGCTGTCCACTGAGTCGCGAATTTCTGAAGACGTCCCCCCACCCGAGAGCTGGGTGGGGGTGGACCTTCATGCGGACGCAAATTTGTCCGCAGGCTTCTTGGGTATGCGGGACCAAGGACGCTTTTGTCCTTGGGCAGGCGCTTTATCGGCCTGGGGTCTTTTCCCTGTCGCCCTAGGGGGACGAAAAAAACGCTTGCGTGCAGTAAAGGAGGGCCCTTGCCCCTTGGCGTGGCCCCTTACCCTTGCTAATTTGGGGAAGCAAAGTGCTTTTACTTCCTGTGGCATCCTTGATGATGTCATCCAGAGAAGCCCCAAAAAGTCTGTCGCCCTTAAAAGGCAGATCCAACAGGGCTTTCTTGGAAGTCTGGTCCGCAGACCAGCCTTTTAGCCAGATCAGGCGGCGTATTGCTACTGCATAAACCGAAGTTTTAGACAGCAGGGGAATAGTATTCATGTCTGACTCGCAGACAAACCTAAGGCCCTGGACCAACTGGTCGGCCAATGTTATCTCATCAGGAGGAGCATCTCGCTCCTTAACCCCTGGAGTAGCAATCTTGCCCATTCAGTAAGTGTGTGAGCCACTAGGGCCCCCGCCAATGCCGGGCGTACTGCCGAGCCTACCACTGAGTATAGGTAGCAAGCGAGTGCTTCAGCCTTCTTATCTACAGGGTCCTTGAAAACAGGAGCCCCTTCTAAAGGAATTGTGGTGGCTCTATTAAGTCTGGACACCGGAGGGTCCACTATAGGGGGAGAGGTCCATTTCTTCAGAAAACTCTCCTCAAAGGGGTACCGTACCGCAAACCTCTTTGGGGCTGTAAAGACCCTCACTGGGTTCTCCCATTCCTTGTATAAGAGTTTAGCAAAAGACACACAAGGGAACACCTTAGCAGTGCGGGCAGGTCTATGAAACCCAAGTGGACCGGAGTCTCTTCTGCTTCTGCAGTATTTTCCAACTTTAGCATATCCCGCACTGCAGTAATAAGGTCAGATACCAAAGCCGTCTTGCGTACTGACCTGGACTTGGAGTCATTCTCACTGTCCGGTCATGGTCTGCAGTCTCTGATGCGTCAGAATCTGCGCCCCGAGCCGTAGCTGGACCTGGTTCTGCATCAGAATTATCCCCAGAAGCTTGCAGGGGACGGGGCGTTTACTACCCCCTGTATTCCCGTGTGCTGCTTCCACCCTGGCAGCAAACGCCTCTAGGATTGCCATCATAGCGTTCATAGACACCTCAGGGGCACCAGCTGCTAAATCTGGTGTTTCAGGGGAGAAGACATCTGGCTCAGTTGCCATGCTGACCACACGCTGACACTCACAGGGCACCAGGCAAGATATCAATAGGCCACCCTCCTGTGCTGCAGAGAGGCTGGGTCACCCAGAGGACTCACCACCCTGGATAGGTACTGCTATGCCGCCGTGCGCTGCACCTGTGATGCTGTCCCTCTGCTGCTGTGTCAGTCTGCTTCTTTTATCAGCATTTCCTGTGTGAATTTTCGCACCAGTGTAATGCACCCTAGAGGCCGGAGGCTCTCGCAAAATGGTTGCCAAAAACGTCTGTATGGAAGATAATGTGGGCTCTAAGAAAATGGCCGCCGACCGAAGATAGAGGTCAAGCAGCCATAGCCCACAAAAAGATGGCCGCCGAACGGCAATATATGCATACAGGGTGGACAAACATGGCCGCCGATCAGCTGATAGGGGCCAGTGGGTGTGGCCGAACCACAGGAAGATGGCCGCCGGGCAGTCACAAGAGGCCGAACTCGGCATGGACCACCTCAAAATGGCCGCCGACAGCATGGAGAAGGAAGCACACAAACACAGGTAAGCAGAAATGACATTTCTTTTAATGTTAGTTACAGCCAGCCCCGCTCCAGTGGAACCCCCTAGGTGACCCCCAGCACCCAGCAACCTTTAGCTAGAAGCCCAGGAAGGAGGGAAAGGCAGGGAGAGAGGGAAGAAAGGGGCCACAACCACTTACTTGATCTCTCCAGGAATGTCCAGCTAAATCACCCAGCCGAGGCAGGGGAGTTTTACTTATCTATCCTGCATGTATTATGCTGGAAGACATTCCAAACAGGTCATCGTCCGCGCACGGAAGGTGACTGTTGGCCAGGCATGCTGTGATTGGACCCAAAAGGGACGATCATATGTATGCCCTGGAGCGTGACGCTCACCGGACAGGCTGCTGCGACTCGGCCGTAAGGTCAGCCGAAGCTGAGCGGTCCGATGCAAGCCTTGGAGCGTAAGCTCACCGGCCAGGCTGCTGCGACTCGGCCGTAAGGTCAGCCGAAGCTGAGCAGTCCGATGCAGGCCCTGGAGCGTAGGCTCACCGGCCACCCGTGGAGCGACGGGCATGTCGTGGAAAACCCAGCGCGTAGCTAGGGTCGGCACACGCTCGATGGCCGAAACTGGGGAGACTACAAGGATCGAGGATCCAGCCTGTCACCCAGTCGGCAGTTGATCGAAGATCGCAGGAAACAAAAATGTAGCAAAAAAATATATATTTCTTTTTCGTACATCACGGGACACAGAGCGACATAGTCATTACTAATGGGTTATATAGATACCGTCAGGTGCTGGCACTGGCAACTTCCAAAACCGGAAGTACCCTCCCCTATATAAGCCCCTCCCATCCGGGAGCACCTCAGTTTTTTGCTAGTGTCTAAGGTGTTGGCCAAGAAGAAACATGTGTTTTTCACTGAGCTTGCGTACAGGTTCTTTTGGGCCTCAGTAAGCTATTCCGGATCCGACCAAAAAAGCTTCATAGCTAAACGGTCGGTACCCGGGCCTTGCAGAGAAGAGCAAGGTTTTGCCTGTAATGCTTCTCTTAGGAGAGCTGGACCCTGGGATCCAGAGCTCTGGTCATACCCACGACCAAGATGTTTTCTGTGCAGGGTGCTATACAGGTCCAGGGGAGTGGAATCCTTGGGAACCCGGTCCCTGAAGGTTTGATTACAATGCCTGCCGTGATAGGTGAAGTTTGGGCTTTTGTGGACCAAACAAAGTCCTGCGGCGGGGAACAGGTAAGTGGGGGCCCCCAGGAACTTGGTTCTATTGGGGGACCCCCAAGCCTAATTTGTCTTTCTGTCTGTTACCTAATGGTATTCCCGCAAGATTCTGTGCATGCCTGTAACTACTAAAAAAATGTAATAATTTTTAATGGTGGTCAAGAAAAAAAAAAAAAAGTTTATATATATATATTTAATATATTAGACTGCGGTACCTGTGTTTGTCCACTAGAGGCCGCTGTGGAATGTTTTCTTGTCATGTGGACTAGTTTCTTCTCAGAGAGCAAAGTCCAGGCAGTTGGTGAGTTCTCTTATAGGAAACTGCTTCCTCTGCCATGTTGCAGTGCTCGTCCATCCCCCGGCCTGCGGCAAAGAGGGGCCCTGGCTCCTGTCCCTTTGTTTCCATTTTTGAAATTAGCGCCGAAGGCGCACGTGGCCGCGCGCGTGTGCGTGCACGCGCCTCTATATATAGAGGTGAGCCGGAAAAGGGGGCGGAGCCTGGGGGATGACGCTCTGTGCGCGCCGCAGCGCTTCTGCGCATGTGCGGGCGTCCCAGCAGGTTTAAAAACCACAATATTGTAGTAAGCTGGCTATGAAGTACAGAGACAGAGCTGGCAACATTTAAAGGCATACAGCAAGCGGTTGATACAGGCATCCCCTAGAAAGGCACATTAGTAGACACCAACTGTTTCTTATAGCAGCATTTATGCTAGACTATTATCAGTAACTGGTGTATTTCGGCTGGAATACCTCAGCTTTGTGGCTTAGGAATATGCCGTCTAAAAACTCCGGGACTAGAAATTCCAGGAGGAATAGGGGGTCTCCATCGGGCTCTGAGGATCTTGGGCATGCTTTGGCTGCACCAGTCTCCCCTGAAGAATCAGAGGTTAGTGACCGTAGGGCACCCCCAGGAGTACCTGGTACTGTGGCTGTCCTCAGTTCACCTGCTCCTGTGTATGTAACAGAGGAGGTTTTTTCCTCAGCTCTGGGAGGGCTGGAAGAGAGATTGTCAGCATTGATCGCTGCTTCCCTGTCACAGGAGAAAAGCGCTCGATCTCCGTCTCCTCCCTCAGAGTGCCTGTTAACAGAGCAACAGTCCCATACAGAGGTCGACCTACCTGAGGGGGATCAGGATGAGGTCGATTCGGTTGCAGAGGAATCAACAGTGGAAGAGCCGTTCTCAGCATCACATGCTGAAAGGTTATGGGTTCAGTCCCTGACTAATATGGTCCGATCAGCATTTAAAATGCCACTTGCGGAGCCATCCTCCACTTCTGTCTCCTCGTTGGGGTCGCTAAAAGCTCCCCAGACTGTTTGTTCCTTTCCGATCCATCCTTTACTGGAGGGGCTCATTTACCAGGATTGGGAGCATCCTGACAAAATATTTACTCCTCCCAAGAGATTTCCGGTGGTCTATCCTATGGAGGATAAGTTCATCAGAAAATGGAGGGTCCCTACAGTGGACGCAGCCATCTCTTGTGTGAATAAATCACTGACATGTCCGGTGGAAAATGTCCAAATGTTCAAGGACCCAATAGATAAAAAATTGGAGTCCTTATTGAAATCTGCTTTTTCTACAGCAGGATTGGTGACACAACCAGCAGTGGCAGCTATTGGGGTCTGCCAAGCAGTGAAGGATCAGTTGAAACAGGTCTTAAGGGACTTGCCAGATCAGCAGGCTCTTGCCCTAGCTGATCTACCTAGAGCCTTATGCTTTGCGGTGGACGCTATAAAGGATTCAATCCATCAGGCCTCCCGCCTTACGCTGTCTGTAGTACATATGCGCAGGCTTCTATGGCTCAAAAACTGGTCTGCTGAAGCTCCCTGTAAAAAATTGCTGGTCAGCTTCCCATTTCATGGGGAGCGCTTATTCGGGGAAGACCTGGACAAGTATATCCAGAGAATTTCCAGCGGTAAAAGTACACTTTTGCCGGTTAAAAATAGAGTTAGAGGTCCCTCTTTTAAGAGGCCGGCTTCTCCAGTCCCTAGGGCATCGGCTGTGAAACAGTTCCGACGGCCTCCTCGGTCAAATCCCGGAGGTAGAAATCAGGGACAGTTGCAGGGTAACAAGAAGCCCTGGAGCAGGAGAGGTACAAAACCTCCCCCAAAGTCAAATGCATGAAGGGTTGCCCCCACCCAATCGGGTGGGGGGAAGACTTCAGTTGTTCACAGAGACCTGGCGGGACACGATCCGAGACAGATGGGTGCTCTCCGCAGTAAATCTGGGATACAAATTGGAGTTAAAAAACTCCCCTTCTTCCCGCTTTATAAGGTCAAACGTGCCAAGGGATCCCCAGAAGAGAGGATCCCTCCTGTTGGCACTAGAACAATTATTGCTACAAGCAGTAATTATAGAGGTTCCCCTGGAAGAGTGGGGGTTCGGGTTTTACTCAAACCTCTTTACAGTTCCGAAGCCAAACGGGGACGTGAGGCCCATACTAAATCTAAAAGGGCTAAACAAATTCCTGCATATCAGGACTTTCCGGATGGAGTCGATCCGATCGGTAGCCACTGCCCTACAAGGGGAGGAATGGTTAGCCTCGATCGACATCAAGGATGCTTATTTGCACATTCCCATCTTTCCAGCCCACCAAAAATTTCTACGCTTTGCGGTAGAAGGCCGCCATTTTCAGTTCAGAGCCTTACCCTTCGGTCTGGCCACAGCACCAAGAGTGTTCACAAAAATTTTGGCCCCGTTATTGGCCAATCTAAGAACACGAGGTGTAACGATAATGGCATATCTAGACGACTTGTTGCTGATAGACCACTCAGTGGAAAAACTAGAAGTGGTTGTTCACGAGACAATCAAGTATCTGGAATATCACGGTTGGATTATCAACCGAGACAAGTCAGCCCTAAAACCAGTCAAAAGTCTGGAATACTTGGGGCTAAGGCTGGATTCAGACCAGAGAAAAATTTTCTTGCCTCAAGAAAAGGGGTCGTCTTTGAGAGATTTGATCCACTTAGTGGGCTCAAAAAGACAGCCATCCATACGCCTGTGCATGAGGCTGCTGGGAAAGATGGTGGCATCATTCGAAGCAGTACCCTATGGTCAATTCCATTCAAGGAAGTTGCAAAGGCCATACTGTCAGCCTGGAACAAAAAAGTTCAGGCTCTGGACTTACCAATGTCCTTGTCCCCTTCCGTTCGCAGGAGCCTCCGCTGGTGGTTGGTTCCCCAGAATCTGGAAAGAGGGAAATCCTTCAGTCCGATTTCCTGGAAGGTGGTCACTACAGATGCCAGCCTTGTAGGCTGGGGAGCAGTACTGGAGCAATGGTCTCTCCAGGGCAAGTGGTCAGAAGCAGAAAAGGCCCTGCCCATCAATCTCTTAGAGATACGAGCAGCCCGGTATGCCCTAGTAGCATGGACATCCAAACTCCAAGGGTCCCCTGTCAGAGTTCAATCAGACAATGCCACAGCAGTGGCATATATCAATCGTCAGGGGGGCACCAGGAGTCGTGCAGCCCAAAGGGAAGTAAATTACATCCTGAGATGGGCAGAAAAATATGTCCCAGCCATATCTGCGGTATTCATTCCAGGAGTGGAGAATTGGAAGGCGGACTTTCTAAGTCGCCAACAATTATGCCCAGGGGAATGGTTCCTTCATCCCGAGGTTTTCCGGACAATATGTCAGCGGTGGGGAACACCGGATGTAGATCTGCTAGCATCCAGATTCAACACAAAAGTGGACAGGTTTGTCTCTTGGACAAGGGATCCCCTAGCTTGCGGCTCGGATGCCCTAGTGTTCCCTTGGGATCAGTTCAAGCTGATATATGCATTCCCACCGCCACAATTGTTACCTCGATTACTCCGCAGAATCAGGGTAGAAAAGAAACCAGTGATTCTGGTGGCTCCAGCGTGGCCCCGAAGAGCATGGTACGCGGAGATTGTAAAAATGTCTGTGGGGAGTCCTTGGACCCTCCCACATCGTCCGGACCTGCTTTCGCAGGGACCGATATACCACCCTTCCTTACCAGCCCTAGGTTTGACGGCCTGGCTATTGAAGCCCACATTCTAAAAAAGAGAGGGCTCTCTAATGCTGTGGTGTCTACCATGATCAATGCCAGGAAACCAGTATCCAGGCAGATCTACTATAGAATCTGGAAGGCGTACATCGCCTGGTGTGAGGCCAGAAAATGGCATCCACTTAAATACGTAATAGGTAGGATTCTGGACTTCCTACAATGGGCTGTAGATAGGAAGCTTGCCTTGAGTACTATCAAGGGTCAGATTTCGGCCTTGTCAATATTTTTTCAAAGGCCCTTGGCTTCGCATTCACTAGTCAAAGCCTTTATACAAGGAGTGATGCGTATTAGTCCTCCGGTTAATATTCCCATATGTCCATGGGATCTAAACTTGGTTCTGTCAGTTCTACAGAAACAACCATTTGAACCATTACAGCATATTTCCTTGGTGCTTCTCACCAGGAAATTGATTTTTCTAGTAGCCATTTGTTCGGCTAAAAGAGTGTCGGAATTAGCAGCTATGTCCTGTAAGGAGCCATATCTGGTTATCCATAAGGACAGAGTAGTGTTACGTCCTCATCCAGCCTTTCTTCCTAAGGTGGTATCGAGGTTTCATTTGAACCAAGATGTGGTTCTTCCTTCTTTTTTCCCCAAGCCTACTTCGGTAGAGGAAAAGTTATTGCATTCTTTGGATGTAGTAAGAGCAGTTAAAGCTTATCTAAAAGCCACTGCTCAGATTCGCAGAACGGATACTTTGTTTATTCTGCCGGAAGGCCCCAGAAGGGGTCAGGCAGCGTCAAAATCTACTTTAGCCAAGTGGATTCGACAGGTCATAATACAAGCCTATGGCTTGAGAAGTAGACCGCCTCCGTTCAAAGTTAGGGCGCACTCCACGAGAGCAGTTGGAACTTCATGGGCAGTGCATCACCAGGCCTCCCTGGCTCAAATCTGTAAGGCCGCAACATGGTCTTCAGTACACACGTTTACTAGGTTCTACCAGGTGGACGTTAGAAGTCAGGAGGATGTCGCCTTTGGGCGCAGTGTGTTGCAGGCCGCAAAAGATCCTCATGTCTGATAGCGCTCAGCTTATATATGGTGTATCCCCCCCCCTCATTTGGCATTGCTTTAGGACATCCCATTAGTAATGACTATGTCGCTCTGTGTCCCGTGATGTACGAAAAAGAAAATAGGATTTTTATAACAGCTTACCTGTAAAATCCTTTTCTTGGAGTACATCACGGGACACAGAGCTCCCACCCCTCTTTGGGGACACTTATTGCTTTGCTACAAAACTGAGGTGCTCCCGGATGGGAGGGGCTTATATAGGGGAGGGTACTTCCGGTTTTGGAAGTTGCCAGTGCCAGCACCTGACGGTATCTATATAACCCATTAGTAATGACTATGTCGCTCTGTGTCCCGTGATGTACTCCAAGAAAAGGATTTTACAGGTAAGCTGTTATAAAAATCCTATTATTTTTCCCCCGGACCAATGGGCCCGAAGGGAGCCATGTCCTACTCCTTGCTAGACAGAAAAAAACTGATCTGCGAAGATACAGACTGAGAGGTTATACCCGGAGGGTCCGCCCCCTGGGCGGTACTGTAGAAGGTGTGATGCAACACTTTTTACAAGTTTTTCTGCCTAGTCACTCCTAATTAACGGATAATACCCACTTTGTCAATAGAGAAGCTGTGTCGGTCCATGGACGAAAGAGTAATATATATTTTTTTATTGTTCATTTTAGTTTATTTATTTTAGTTTGACATGTTTTTCCGGCCCAAAATTTTTTTGGATCACTTTTATACCTATTACAAGGAACGTAAACATCCCTTGTAATAGGAATATGGCATGACAGGTCCTCTTTACAGTGAGATATGGGGTCAATAGGACCCCACATCTCACCTCTAGGCTGGGAAGCCTTAAAAAAAAAAAAACAAAACAACAAAAAAAACAATCCTGGCTTCGATCATAGCGGTGAGTCGGTAGAAGCACCGGAGGGTGGCGGGGGGGGGACATCCCCTCTCGCCTCCCGTAAGAATGATCAAGCAGCGGAACAGCCGCTATGATTGTTGTTATGGTGTAGGGAATCGCCGGCTGAAAAAGCTGATATCTGAATGATGCCTGTAGCTGCACCCATCATTCAGATATCCCCGCACAAAGTCAAGGACGTCATATGATGGCCGGCGGGCGGGAAGTGGTTATTGCAGAGTATTGCCGGGCATTGCGGAGTATTGCAGGGTATTGCACGGGGTATTGCACAGGGTATTGCGCAGAGTATTGCAGAGTATTGCACCAGGGTATTGCAGAGTATTGCGCAGGGTATTGCAGAGTATTGCACCAGGGTATTGCAGAGTATTGCACCAGGGTATTGCAGAGTATTGCACCAGGGTATTGCAGAGTATTTTGCAGAGTATTGGCAGGGTAATTTGCAGAGTATTGGCAGGGATGGCTGAGCAGGGATGGATGGATTGCTGGATCTGTGACTGCAATTGTCACAGATCCAGCCCACAGCTGACATAGGGGAGGGAGCGGACATGATCCGCTCCCTCCCCTCTCCTCTCACACTGTACCGATCGGTACAGAGAGGGGAGAGAGGAACCGGCGTCATCACATGACGTCGGTCTGTTTACAAGTGATTGCTCCGTCATTTGACGGAGCGATCACGTGGTAAACGGCCGCTATCAGCGGCGATTTACCGCGATTCGTGATGCGCCGGGTCCCCTGGGCCCGGCGGTCACGGAGATTCCCGTGTGAGCGCCCCAGGGGGCGCGCCGGAGCGCTATTCTGGGAGGACGTTATATAACGTCCTCCCAGAGTTAAGCAACCACCTTGTCGACGTTATTTGTCGGCAGGTGGTTGCTAAGTGGTTAAGTCACATCAAGCAATGCTCCTCAAATTCCCTATGACACAACTATTTTCTTGCTAGGTTGGTTCCATAGCCTACTTTTTCTGAGCTGCACTCACTATTAGCTTAGTATAGTTTACAGCTCAACTCCAGCCAAAAATGTATCCCGCAAAGTGAGGTAGGGATAGATCCCCTGTCAGGTTTTTACTGCAGTTTGTGGCTGCGGTGTCCCACTGTCTCTCTTTCCCACTGCGGCCAGAGGAGAGTCTGGTTACATGAGTTTGTCAGGCCATGTGACAACATTGAACCCTGCTTTGGAGTCCCAAAACAAGTAGAGAAAATGCACATTTCGAAAGCACATCATAAATGCAGGGTGTCTTTTTTTATTTATTTTTTAACTACGTAGTACATCCAAAAAGTGACATTCACCTTTCCTAAAAAGAAATAATAGTAATAAATGCACATGTTTTTGCATGAAAAAAATACACAAATATTTATGTATTCATTTTCGACAGGACTCTGCAGAGCCGACCTTAGGTGCAATGAAAGGCTCTTGCTACACTGCCATGAGAAGCTCTCTGCCCGGCAGACAGTTCCTGAGCCGTAGGCAGCGTGAATGAACTAGGAGCATGCTGATCAGCGCCCTCACAATTCACTGATACAAGTCCGTCTGCCACGGGGGGCCATGGTGTAACTTGATGCGGCTGTGTGGACGATTTCAACGTGTGACAGCGGGTGCAGGGTGGAACAACCCCCGCCTGCTGTCACAGGGGGGTGAGGGGGAGGATGCTGCATAGTTACATGTTACACACTAAACGTGGGTGTAATGCCGTGTACACACGATCGGTTTTACCTATGAAAACAGTCCAATGGACTCTTCTCATCGGACAAACCGATCGTGTATGGGCCCCATCGGTCTTTTTTCCATCGGTGAGAAAAAATAGAACATGTTTTTAATTTATACGATGGGAAAAAAACGATAGCAAATTCTGATCGTCTGTGTGGAACTCCATCGGACAAAAAACCCACGCAAGCTCAGAATCAAGTCGACGCATGCTCAGAAGCATTGAACTTCATTTTTCTCGGCTTGTCGGAGTGTTTTACGTCACGGCGTTTGGGACGGTCAGATTTTTGACTGATGGTGTGTAGGCAAGACTGATGGAAGTCAGCGTCATCGGATTTCCGATGGAAAAATCCATCGGTTTAAAATCCATAGGAAATCCGATAGTGTGTACAGGGCTTTACAGGTGAACCTATCCTTTAAGCACAAGCTGATGGCTGAAACAGCATGCTGGACTATCATGAAAACGCACAGTCTAATAGAAAGTCAATGGGTGTGCACCTAAAACCGTGTATAAATCTTTCTGCACCAAAATCTCAGGGCACCAGTGTGAACCCGCTCTAATGATACAGGTGCATTATAATATGTGCAGGTGTGTCCTCCCACCCCTACCCAACCTTGTGGTAAAAAGCACCAAAATGTGGAAAAACATAAATGCGTTGAACTCATGAACATGCAGAAAATGTGACTATAGAGTCACACATGTGGGCGTATACACAGTGGTAAATGACAGCCCACTACCTCCCCCCTGCTCCTCCATGCCCACTAACCAGCTAAACACAATGGGGGTGGAATATTACATGTAGATTGAAGGAGACTTCACCTCCCTCCTTATTCTAAGACGCAGGCTGGGGGGCGTGACACAGCCTGTGAAGCCTCGTACACACGGCCGAGATTCTCGTCGAAAAAAACATGTCGTTTTTTTCGACGAGATTCTTGGACAAGAAACTTGTCCCGGCCGAGTGTACACACGCTCGATTCAAAGAACCCGCGGTTCTTTGAATGGAGCGTACGCGGTGACGTCATCGACTACGACGAGCATGCGCTCGTCACATTCGATGCCGTCGCCGCCATCTTGGTATACCCTACCTATGCCTAGGAAGCTACCGCGCATGCGTCGAATTCATTTCGAACATGCGCGGGCTTCCCGGAGGACAGGTAAGTGTACACACACTCACTTTTCTCGTCGAGAAACATGCCGACGAGAATCTCAACGAGAAAATAGAGAGCAGGTTCTCTATTTTCTCGTCGAGATTCTTGTCGCTTTTCTTGACGAGAAACCATACACACGAACTAATTTCTCGGCAAGAAATCTCTGCCAGCAAGTTTCTTGCTGGTTTTTGCCGAGAAACTCGTTCGTGTGTACGAGGCCTGACTGTCAAAAATCCACCCACACCATGTTATTGCCAATAATAAAGATTTGATTTATAATATACAGTATCTCACAAAAGTGAGTACACCCCTCACATTTTTGAAAATATTTTATTATATCTTTGTGACAACACTGAAGAAATGACACTTTGCTACAATGTAAAGTAGTGCGTGTACAGCTTGTATAACAGTGTAAATTTGCTGTCCCCTCAAACACACAGCCATTAATGTCTAAAGCGCTGGCAACAAAAGTGAGTACACCCCTAAGTGAAAATTTCCAAATTGGGCCCAAAGTGTCAATATTTTGTGTGGCCACCATTATTTTCCAGCACTGCCTTAACCCTCTTGGGCATGGAGGTCACCAGAGCTTCACAGGTTGTCGCTGGAGTTCTCTTCCCCTCCTCCATGATGACATCACAGAGCTGGTGGATGTTGGAGACCTTGCGCTCCTCCACCTTCCGTTTGAGGATGCCCCACAGATGCACAATAGGGTTTAGGTCTGGAAACATGCTTGGCCAGTCCATCACCTTTACCCTCAGCTTCTTTAGCAAGGCAGTGGTCGTCTTGGAGGTGTGTTAAGGGTTGTCCATGTTCTTAGTCTGCTTGTCTTCAGCAAACTGTTTGCGGGCTTTCTTGTGCATCATCTTTAGCGAAGGGGGCCGCCTGGGACAACAGCCATGCAGACCAATTTGATGCAGTGTGTGGCGTATGGTCTGAGCACTGACAGGCTGACCCCCCCCCCCCTTCATCCTCTGCAGCAATGCTGGCAGCACTCATACGCCTATTTCCCAAAGACAACCTCTGGATATGGCGCTGAGCACGTGCACTAAACTTTTTTGGTCCACCATGGCGAGGCCTGTTCTGAGTGGAACCTGTCCTGTTATACCGTTGTATGGTCTTGGCTACCGTGCTGCAGCTCAGTTTCATGGTCTTGGCAATCTTCTAGATGGCCTAGGCCATCTTTATGTAGAGCAACAATTATTTTTTTCAGATCCTCAGAGAGTTCTTTGCCATGAGGTGTCATGTTGAACTTCCAGTGACCAGTATGAGAGAGGGAGAGCGATAACACCAAATTTAACACACCTGCTCCCCATTTACACCTGAGACCTTGTAACACTAACAAGTCACATGACACCGGGGAGGGGAAATGGCTAATTGGGCCCAAATTGGAATTTTTCACCTAGGATTTACTCACTTTTGTTGCCAGCCGTTTAGACATTAATGGCTGTGTGTTGAGTTATTTTGAGGGGACAGCAAATTTACACTGTTATACAAGCTGTACACTCACTACTTTACATTGTAGAAAAGTGTCATTTCTTCAGTGTTGTCACATGAAAAGATATAATAACATATTTACAAAAATGTGAGGGGTGTACTTACTTTTGTGAGGTTCTGTATATTTGTATGACATTTAAAACAGTTAATTGATATTTATTATTTATTTTTACTCTTTATTCCAAAGGCTGTTTTTTTTTTTTTTTGAACATGTGATCGGCAGCAGAGGACTAGAAGCTCCTCCTACTTATGTTTCCGTGCAGACAGCCTGGGAGAGATCCGGGTCATGTGACAGCTGTATATAGATTAGGAAAAAGGTACTTAGATTTTTTAAATTAAAATAATTACAGTGCCATAATTCACATACAGGAATAGAAGGGACAATGTAAATTAACTACTTCCTTACTGGGCACATATACCCCCTTCCTGCCCAGGCGAAATTTCAGCTTTCAGCACTGTCACGCTTTGAATGACAATTGCGCGGTCGTGCGACGTGGCTCCCAAACAAAATTGATGTCCTTTTTTTCCGCACAAATAGAGCTTTCTTTTGGTGGTATTTGATCACCTCTGCGGTTTTTATTTTTTGCGCTATAAACAAAGATAGAGTGACAATTTTGAAAAAAAAGCAATATTTTTTGATTTTTGCTATAATAAATATCCCAATTTTTTGGGAAAATTTTATTTTTTCCTCAGTTTAGGCCGATACGTATTCTTCTACATATTTTTGGTAAAAAAAATCGCAAGCGGCGTTTATTGATTGGTTTGCGCAAAAGTTATAGCGTTTAAAAAATAGGGGGTAGTTTAATGGCATTTTTAGAATTTTTTTTTTTTTACTAGTAATGGCGGCGATCAGTGATTTTTTTACGTGACTGCGACATTATGGCGGACACATCGGACACTTTTGACACTATTTTGGGACCATTCACATTTATACAGCGATTAGTGCTATAAAAATGCACTGATTACTGTATAAATGTGACTGGCAGGGAAGGGGTTAACACTAGGGGGCGAGGAAGGGGTTAAATGTGTGCCCTATTAGTGATTACTACTGTGTGGGGGAGGGGACTGACTGGGGGAGGTGACCGAACTGTGTCCCTATGTACAAGGGACACAGCATCGGTCCCCTCTCCCTGACAGGACATGGATCTGTGTGTTTACACACACAGATCCATGTCCTTGTCTGTGTAACCGCCGATCGCGGGTGCCTGGCGGACATCGCGGCCGCCAGGCACGCGCATCGGCATTGCAGTGACGCGCCGGGTACGTGCGCGCGCCGCCGGCGGCGCTCGCGCGCCCCCTAGTGGCCAAATTAGCGGAGGCCGTATAAACACGGCCTCCCGGCATGTAACAACCACCTCGCGGCTGTATATAGTCGTACGGCGGGCGCGAGGTGGTTAAACAGTGTGTGTTTAGTATCACTTTAACCGCTTGCCGACCATCGCACGACGATATACGTCGGCAGAATGGCACGGGCAGGCAGATGGATGTATATATACGTCCCCTTTAAGAAGCGGCATTGTGGACGCGCGCACACCGCGAGCTCCATGAGTCCGACCGCGGGTCCCGCGATCGTCTCACGGAGAGGAAGAACGGGAAAATGCTAATGTAAACAAGCACCCAGTCTTCCTAGTGACAGGACACTGATCACAGCTCCCTGTAATCGGGAGCCCTGATCAGTGTCGTGTCACACGTAGCCCATTCCCCCTACAGTTAGAAGCACTCCCTAGGACACACTTAACCCCTTCAGCGCCCCTACTGGTTAACCCCTTCACTGCAGTGTCATTTTTACAGTAATCAGTGCATATTTATAGCACTGATCGCTGTAAAAATTACAATGGTCCCAAAATAGTGTCCGATGTGTCCGCCATAATGTCGCAGTCACGATAAAAATCGCTGATCGCCGCCATTACTAGTAAAAATAAATTATTAATAAAAATGCCATAAAACTATATCTCCTATTTTGTAGACGCTATAACTTTTGCGCAAACCAATCAATAAACGCATTTTTTTTTTTTTACCAAAAATATGTAGAAGAATATGTATCGGCCTAAACTGAGAAAAAAAAATGTTTTTTTTATATATTTTTGGGGATATTTATTATAGCAAAAAGTAAAAAATATAGATTTTTTTTCAAAATTGTAGCTCTAATTTTGTTTATAGCGGCAAAAAAAAAAAAACCCCCCGCAGAGGTGATCAAATACCACCAAAAGAAAGCTCTATTTGTGGGGAAAAAAAAGGTCAATTTTGTTTGGGTACAACGTCGCACGACCGCGCGATTGTCAGTTAAAGAGACGCAGTGCCGAATCGCAAAAAGTGGCCTGGTCTTTGGCCAGCCAAATGGTCCGGGGCTTATTAAAGAGGAAGTAAACCCTTAAAACATTTCCTGAAAAACAAACCCTTGCAAGAGAGGCATAATGAGCTAGTATGCATAGCATACTAGCTCATTATGTGGCACTTACCTGAAATCAAAGCCCCCGAAGTCCTCCTCCGCCGCCATGTCCCCTCGGAGATTCTTCCTGGTATCGCCGCTCCGGCGCTGTGATTGGCCGGAGCGGCGATGATGCACGCGGGCCGGCATTCTCCCATTCAGAAAACCGGCATTCATGAAGCTGGCCCGCTAGTGCGCCTGCGCCGTTGTCTATGACGCGCATGCGCCATAGACATCAGTGCAGTGTTTTCAGCAAATATCTCCTTAACCGTGTAGGTTAAGGAGATATTTCCTTTCACCTACAGGTAAGCCTTAATCTAGGCTTACCTGTAGGTACAAGTTGTCAAAGTGGGTTTACAACCACTTTAAGGGGTAAGGGACCATCTTTCATGGGCTGAGATCTCCCCCACACACAATATTGCATGTTTTCCTAACAGCCCATTCACACAGGGGCGGCACGACTTGTCCCGCGACTGTGCCGGGCGATCTTAACACGACTTCAAAGGTGACTTGCAAAATGACTTCTGTATTGAAGTCAATGGAAGTCGTCTTGAAGTAGTACAGGAACCTTTTTCTAAGTCGGAGCGACTTGAGTCGCTCCTATTAGAACGGTTCCATTGTACAGAACGGGACGTGACTTGTCAGGCGGCTGAGTCGCCTGACGAGTGGCCCCTGTGTGAATGGGCTCTAAGGCCTCATGTAAACTGCTGCTGGTAAACGGACGTTAAGGAGCAGTTGGGCATTTTCTTTTCAGCTGCTCATGAACTCTCCTCTATGTTATCTTATCAGTAGGTGTACACAGGGTTGGTTATAGTCCTTTCCAGGCAGTTGAGTTTAGAAGCTTTTTTCGGAAAGCCAAAAAATGCGCTCAGGAGGGATGTTCAGAGGCATTTAAAACACCAAATGCCTGTAACAGCTTGTAAACGTCATAACTCACGTCTAGCCGTGTTTCGTTTACAGCCGTTTTTAATGGAGATACATTTTTGACTATTTAAAAAAAAAAAAAAAAAGCCTCTAAACACAAACGCAGCTAAATGTGGCATGTGAACGTGGCAAAACTGACATTTTTAAACGTGGGTTACTATCTGTCAAGTTAAATCGTTCAGGAGAGGTTTCAAAACGTCCCGTGTACATTAAGCCTTAAGGGTTTCATGTATCTGAAAACAATAACCCTTCCTAAATACCAGTCAGGAGAATATCCTCTGTTGTGTTGTAGATGCGGGTATTTCATTGAATACATGTATACAAGGTTGGTTTATTTGGATACGTTTGCCCTATCAATCGTTATAATGGGGGATGTATCAGAGTGGTAATGCATTAAACTTGGCTTGTGTTTTAAAACTGTTTGCAGAACGATTCCTGGTGTTTATGGGAGTAGTTAAACGTATTCAAAGTTGCTGTGTCCTGCAAAATCATGCGCTCTATAGTGCAGTTCTTTCTTCTTTCTGGCTTTATAGGCTCTTTCATTGGATTACTCTTATAAGGCCAGTTTGTTTGTCAAACAAAGCAGTACAAATAGGGGATCATTTATCTGGAAATGTTGGCTGTTTAGCTATTGATGGTGGGCTAATGTACTGTAGATACAATACAAATTCTCTTTTATTGCCAAAGTGCTGAGTAGGCATGTCTGTGTTCTTGTGATGCTGAAGTCCTGAAGCATTGCAAATAGCCTGGATCTTCTTCTTCCCTGCAGGGGTAGAGATGAGATCTTCTGGGCCCTGAAGTGGAATTTGGTGCTGACACATCGCTGCATCTCCCCGCTGTGTACATATAGAGAGCTGGGACAAGGCTGTGATAGCATAGGGGGGGGGGGGGGGGGGGGGGTGATAATAAACAACTATTCAGCAGTAGTTGCTATGAAATAAATTAGAATTTCTGTATATACATCTATGTTATTTTTGTATGCTTTGTTTATTCCAGCCAATGACCTTGGCATTATATTATCTCTTCTGCTACTTACTATACTCACATTCCCAAGACCATGACATGGAACTGTCCCACCTATATGTACTGCCTTCAGTTGTCATATTAATGTGGAGCTTCACCCCAAAGTGGAAGTTCTACTTTATGCCCCCCCCCCTTCTATTTTTGGCATTTTTTTTAGGAGTGGAAGTGAGAACCTTCTCTCCCCCCCCCTTTACACGTCCCAGAATGCTGCAGGACCATTCACAAATCGCAGTGCAGATTGCACATGTGCAGTGGTCAGCTGGCTCTGAGGCTGCAAGCAATGCCCATAGTTGCCAAAAAAGAATGTCAAATTTAGATTTGTTTGATCACAGAACAGTTTTCCACTTTGCAACAGACCATTTTAAATGAGTTTTGGCCCAGAGAATGTGGCGGCGTTTCTGGATCATGTTCAGATATGGCTTCTTCTTTGCCTGATAGAGCTTTACCTTGCATTTTTGGATGGCATTGCGAATTATGTTTACAGACAGGGATTTTTGGAAGTTTTCCTGGGCCCTGATGTCCATCACAGAATCATGCCTGATTTTAATGCAGTGCTGTCTGAGGGTCTGAAAATCACAGGCATCCAATAACGCGTTTCGACCTCCTTCCTTGCACACAGAGATTTCTCCAGACTCTCTTAAGCTTTTGATGATATTATGTTCTGTAGATGATGATTTATTTAAAGTCTTTACAATTTTACGTTGAGGAACATTATTCTGAAATTGTTTGCCAATTTTTAGACGCAACTTTTCACAGATTGATGGACCTCTGCCCATCTTTCCTTCTGAGACATTCTAATTCTCTAAAGGCCCGTACACACGATCGGATATTCCGAAAACAATTGTCAGACAGAAGTGTTTTGTCGGATAGTCCGACCGTCTGTATGCTCTATCGGACAATTGTTGTCGGAATTTCATGCTCTCAAATTGTCCGACAACAACTGTGTTCCGTCGGATTATCCGATCGTGTGTACACAAGTCCGTCGGACTAAAATCCAAAGTACAAATACGCATGCTCAGAAGCAATGCTAACCATAACACAACATTAGCAGAAGTTGCCCAAAGGGTGGCGCTAAAGAGCAGAAAAACCACATTGTTTGGTTAATGTTGGCTGAAAATATTCTGCCGTCTGTATGCAGAACAAGTTCACGGCCAACGCCCTTCGGACAAAAATCCACAGAAAAGTCAGATGGAAGTCCGATTGTGTGTACGAGGCTTTAGATGCTCTTTTTATACCCAACCATGTTACTCACCTGTTGCCAATTAGTCTCATTAGTTGCAAATGTTCTGCCAGCTCTTCCTTGTTGGTACCACTAAGGCTGCTTTCACACTGGAGCGGGCAGGTGTTGGCGGTAAAACGCCGCTAGTTTTAGCGGCGCTTTACCATCATTTTAGGGGCGCTATTTGGCCGCTAGCGGGGCGATTTAAACCCCGCTAGCGGTCGATGAAGGGGTTAATAACGCCCGTGTAGCGCCGCTGCCGAAGCACTTTGCAGGCGCTTTGGCAGCGGTGCCCATTCATTTCAATGGGCAGGAGCGGTGTATACTCCTCCACCGCTCCAAAGATGCTGCTTGCATGACTTTTTTTTTTTATGTCCTGCCAGCCCATCGCCTCAGTGTGGAAGCACTCAGAGCCGGTTCACACTGGGGCGGCACGACTTTGGGGGCGACTCGGCGACGCGATCTCAAGACGACTTGAGAGGCGATTTGCAAAAGGACTTCTGTATAGAAGTCAATGCAAGTCGTCCCGAGTCGCCCCCAAAGTAGTACAGGAACCTTTTTCTAAGTCGGAGCGACCTGAGTTGCTCCTATTAGAACGATTCCATTGAACAGAGCGGGACGCGACATGTCAGGTGACTGAGTCGCCTGACGAGTCGCCCCTGTGTGAACCGGGTCTCAGGCTTTCACACTGAGACTGCAAAGGAGACTTTTTTAAGGCGCTTTACAGGTGCTATTTTTAACCCAAAAGTGCATGAGAAACGCCTCCTACTTTGACAGATTTTTGTTGCCCTGTCCCAGGGCTGCCATCAATTTCAAAATTACTTAAATTTTTCTTAAAATTGGTACATTTTCTCAGTGTAAACATTTGATATGTTTTCTAGTATCTATTGTGAATAAAAAATGGGTTTATGAGATTTGCAAATCATTGCATTCTGTTTTTATGTAGATTTTACACAGCATCCCAAATTTTTTAGAATTGGGGTTGCACAGCTTTTCACCTTCATATAGCACGTTCTGCCTCATTCCCACCTTTCCTATGCTATCTGCCAGTGCCCTCAGCCTTGCACATGGATTTGCATGCACAGCAGTGTCATACATGATCAACTTCTTTGCTCACTGATTAACCATTTGTCTACCAAAACAATTTTTAACACATGTTAAAATCTGAATTTCTTGCCAGAAACTACTTTAAAAACCCCTTGGCAATTATATATTTTCTGAAAGCAGAGACCCTGGAGAATAAAGTGGTGGCCATTACAATTTATTATGTTGCACATTATTTGCCTCTGATGCAGCTGGTCAAGCATGTGAAACTGGTCAGGCACTGATAATTCACCACTACATCCCACCCTGGTACCTTTCGAAAACGTTGACTTTGATAAGTATATACAATTCCTGGAATGGGATTTGTAATCCATGCCTTAATTGAATAATGTGTGTAACGTGTGTTGCTTTTACTTACTAATCTGGCTGTTTTTCTCCCTGCTTTTCAGGGAGAAGAAACAGCTAGAGTAACACGTAAGCACAAGTAAGTTCTGTATGTTTGTAAACCGCACAATCACAGCATGAGTCGGCAGAGGCAAGCCGGCAATGCACATGTACATTGCCTGCTGACTGCTCGCAGTGTATTTACTGTGAGCGGTCAGCAGGAGGTTAAATAATTGTCTTTATAAATAAATATTTACCGTATTATTTAACATTTCACATTGGCACGTTTATAGTTGTTGGCATTCTTATATGGATATTCAGTTATAAGGATTGGGGTGTTGGTTGAGTCTTAGCCAGGCTTTCTTCTTCTTTTTTTGGCCTACGTTGGTATTCTGGTGAATCCATCACCCCATTGATATATTCGAAAACCTGGAGGTACTTCTGTTGATTTTGTTGCAAAAAATAAAACATTTTTGGACCCCGAAATTCTCCATAGGTGACACTTTAAAAGCCTTTATGGGGCATAGTCTATGTTTACCAAGGAAATGTGTGTAAGCCGCTCAAGTAGTGTATAGGAAAAAAGTCCTGTGCCTGCCGCTGAGAGTGTTGTCTAGGAAGGGAGCTTGCCTATGCTCCAAACGATTCTGGCAATGATAAGTATCCCAAAAGCTACACATCTGATCAAATGCCGATGTCAGATGGTAAGTGGCAGTGGCAAAGAAGACATCGCACAACGGAATTCGATCATCTGCAGATATCGCCCAAATCGTCCCCTCTATTCCTCCCAGGACCTCCTGCTCTCTAGCTCCCTTGTTACCTCCTCCCATGCTCGCCTTCAGGACTTTTCCAGAGCCTCTCCCATCCTCTGGAACTCCCTGCCCCAGTATGTCCGATCAGCCCCTACCCTGTCCACCTTTAGGAGATCCCTGAAAACTCATTTATTCAGGGAAGCCTATCCCACACCCACCTAACAACTACCCCCGAACCACCCCCATCAAATCACTCCCTGCATCTATTACCTTTTGTAACACCCCCCCCCCCCCCTTTAGAATGTCAGCTCTACAAGCAGGGCCCTCCTGTACCTTCTGTATTGTACTGTAATTGTGCTGTCCCCCTCTACATTGTAAAGCGCTGCGTAAACTGTTGGTGCTTTATAAATCGTATTAATAATAATAATAATAATGTGTGGCTTTCTGGACACTTGTCATAACCTATGTTTACATACATGTGCACGCCCTATTCTGTGCATTTGCATTGAGGTGAGTGTGTAGGTGACTGGGGTCCTGTCAATGTTTTTTGTTTATTTTTTCATTTTTATTTTATTAGATAAAATAATAAATAAAAATAATACAATGTGTTCCTTTGTTTCTTTTGAACCCCTTTTAACTCTGTACCTAGCCCTTATTAACCCCTTCATAACCCCTTCATACTAATATATATATATATATATATATATATATATATATACTGATGATTACTTCTAATAATAAAAATAAATAAATATACAACCCTAAACTTCCTGTTTATGAACAAACACACATTTCATATAATAATACTTATTTCTTTCAGTCCACCAGCACCCAAACATGTTCATTCAAAATACGTATTAACTAAACAAGTTTTTTTTTTCCTTAATATGTGTACACATTTTTTCCTCCTTCACTGATCAGGCTTTTGCAGCATGTCTGTCCTCTTCTATGTAACTCCTACTTGATTTGCTCTGTACACCAATAGGCACTTGTACTAGTTGCCTTAATAGGAAGTGCTTCAGACCATCACAAACAGTCATTATCCCCATAGTGGAGCCTTTCACGACCCTATTCTCGCCCGGTTATCAAAGGAGATGCTCTAATTTGGCTATGTGTGTGGACACTGTTGTTACCAAGTTGGTATTCAAAGCCCTAGCAGAGAAAAAAAAAAAAAAGAAGTTCTCTCCTTATGCTAAATAAGAAATGTTCTACTGTCAACATTTTACATATATCCATTGCTGTTGTCACATCTTTTCAGTTGCAACCTTTTCAATTTAAACTTTTATTTGCAAAACACAATTTTCTGTCTAGTTTTGAATCCAATTAGGGCCCTTTCACACGGGCTGTGTCCGATCAGGTCTGCCTGTCTGTTTTTCAGGCGGAAATGATCGGACCCTCCATTCACCCCTTTGGAGCGACGGATGTCAGCGGTGACATGTCCACTGACATCCGATACTATCCGATTCTGTCCACAAAATCCAGACAGATGGTGGTCCTATTTTCCATCTGTCTGGCGGATCGGATGAAAACAGACAGGCGACCATGTACTGTCACCTTATCTTCCCATTGGGGAGAGCGGGACTGGGTCGGTCTCTGCTCTGCACAGTGAGCGGAGACGGACCTGTCATCCCTGAGCAAGCGGAATCTGTCCAACGGAGCCGCCCGTGTGAAAGGGGCCTTAGAAGGCCAAGAACTTTCATGGACTGTAGCAATGTTGTCAGAAGTATGTTGAAGTTAAAGGGGTTGTAAACCCTTAGACCCCTTTCACATTGGGGCGGTTTTCAGGCGCTATTGCGCTCGAGGGCTTTCACACTGGAGTGGTGCGCTAGCAGGACAGCCCCAAAAGTCCTGCTAGCCACTTTTTTGGAGTGCTGAAAGAGGCGGTGTGTTTACCGCTCCTGCCCATTGAAATCAATGGGAAAGCGCGGCTATACCGCCAGCAATGCACCTCTGCAGAGGCGCATTGCCGGCGGTATTAACCCTTTTTCGCCCGCTAGCGGGGGTTAAAACCGCACAGCTAGCCGCAGAATACCGCCGCACCTCCCGCCCCAGTGTGAAAGGGGCCTTAAGGTTTTTCACCTTAATGCATTCTATGCATTAAGGTGAAAAACCTCCTTTAGTGTAGCAGCCACCCAGTGCCCCTGTTTTACTCACCTGAACGCGGTCTTTCCCACACCGAGAACGAGCACACCAGCTCCAGGCGGTGTTTAGTGTCCTAATTGGATAGATTGATAGCAGCCAGCCATTGGCTCCCACTGCTGTCAATCAAATCCAATGGGGGGCCTCGAGGGAGAGCGCTTCTCCAACGGGGCAATCGAGAAGAGGAGGATCGGGGCCACTCTGTGTAAAACCAACTGCACAGAGAAGGTGTTTGTTATTAAAAAAAAATAAAAAATGTACCTTTAGATATCCTTTAATTGGATGCTGTGAGGAAACAGATACTGTTCTTGAGGATGATACATTCAGAAATGTGTACATTGAGGCCGGGTTCACACTAGTGCGACACGACACTCGTCCTACTTTGGATCCGACTTTGCCCTGCGACTTGAAGCCGACATACGTCCGACTTTCAATGAACGGGGGGACAATACCAGGCACTGTGTTTGGTATGAATCTTGAGGGGGAACTCCACGCCAAATTTTAAATAAAAAACCGGCATGGGTTCCCCCCTCAAGAGCATACCAGGCCCTTCGGTCTGGTATGGATATTGAGGGGAACCCCCTACGCCAAAAAAACGGCACGCTGGTCCCCCCAAAATTCACACCAGACCCTTATCCGAGCACGCAGCCCGGCCAGTCAGGAAAGGGGGTGGGGGCGAGCGAGCGTGCCCCCCCTCCTCCTGAACTGTACCAGGCCGCATGCCCTCAACATGGGGGGTGGGTGCTTTGGGGCAGGGGGGCACCCTGCAGCCCCCCACCCCAAATAACCCTGTCCCTATGTTGATGAGGACAAGGGCCTCTTCCTGACAACCCTGGCCGTTGGTTGTCGGGGTCTACGGGCGGGGGGCTTATCGGAATCCGGGAGCCCCCTTTAATAAGGGGGCCCTCAGATCCCGCCCCCCACACACCCTACAGTGGGTACGGAAAGTATTCAGACCCCCTTAAATTTTTCACTCTTTTTTATATTGCAGCCATTTGCTAAAATCATTTAATGTACACACAGCACCCCATATTGACAGAAAAACACAGAATTGTTGACATTTTTGCAGATTTATTAAAAAAGAAAAACTGAAATATCACATGGTCCTAAGTATTCAGACCCTTTGCTCAGTATTTAGTAGAGGCACCCTTTTGATCTAATACAGCCATGAGTCTTTTTGGGAAAGATGCAACAAAGTTTTTCACACCTGGATTTGGGGATCCTCTGCCATTCCTCCTTGCAGATCCTCTCCAGTTCTGTCAGGTTGGATGGTAAACGTTGGTGGACAGACATTTTTAGGTCTCTCCAGAGATGCTCAATTGGGTTTAAGTCAGGGCTCTGGCTGGACCATTCAAGAACAGTCACGGAGTTGTTGTGAAGCCACTCCTTCTTTATTTTAGCTGTGTGTTTAGGGTCATTGTCTTGTTGGAAGGTAAACCTTCAGCCCAGTCTGAGGTCCTGAGCACTTCGGAGAAGGTTTTCGTCCAGGATATCCCTGTACTTGGCCGCATTCGTCTTTCCCTCGATTGCAACCAGTCGTCCTGTCCCTGCAGCTAAAAAACACCCCCACAGCATGATGCTGCCACCACCATGCTTCAGTGTTGGGACTGTATTGGACAGGTGATGAGCAGTGCCTGGTTTTCTCCACACATACCACTTAGAATTAAGGCCAAAAAGTTCTTTCTTAGTCTCATCAGACCAGAAAATCCTATTTCTCACCATCTTGGAACCTTCAGGTGTTTTTTAGCAAACTCCATGCGGGCTTTCATGTGTCTTGCACTGAGGAGAGGCTTCCGTCGGGCCATTCTGCCATAAAGCCCCGACTGGTGGAGAGCTGCAGTGATGGTTGACTTTCTACAACTTTCTCCCATCTCCCGACTGCATCTCTGGAGCTCTGCCACAGTGATCTTTGGGTTCTTCTTTACCTCTCTCACCAAGGCTCTTCTCCCCCGATAGCTCAGTTTGGCCAGACGGCCAGCTCTAGGAAGGGTTCTGGTCGTCCCAAACGTCTTCCATTTAAAAAAAAATTGTAACCTTGGCCGGATCTGTGCCTTGCCACAATTCTGTCTCTGAGCTCTTCAGGCAGTTCCTTTGACCTCATGATTCTCATTTGCTCTGACATGCACTGTGAGCTGTAAGGTCTTATATAGACAGGTGTGTGGCTTTCCTAATCAAGTCCAATCAGTATAATCAAACACAGCTGGACTCAAATGAAGGTGTAGATGTAGAACCATCTCAAGGATGATCAGAAGAAATAAACAGCACCTGAGTTAAATATATGAGTGTCACAGCAAAGGGTCTGTATACTTAGGAGCATGTGATATTTCAGTTTTTCTTTTTTAATAAATCTGCAAAAATGTCAACAATTCTGTGTTTTTCTGTCAATATGGGGTGTACATTAATGAGGGAAAAAAATTTACTTAATTGATTTTAGCAAATGGCTGCAATATAACAAAGAGTGAAAAATTTAAGGGGGTCTAAATACTTTCTGTACCCACTGTATGTGAATAAGTGTCAATAAAAAAAAACACACTAGACAGGTTTTTAAAGTAATTTATTAGGCAGCTCCGGGGTCTTCTTCCGACTCCGGGGGTCTCTTCCGACTTCTCCGCTCTCTCTGGCCCTTCGGTTCTTCTCCCAGTCTCCGAATCTTCTGCCGGGCTCCTCCGCTATCTTCTGCTCTTTTGCCGCTCTTTTGCTAGCGTTGGCCCGGTCTTCTCCGACGTCTTCTTCCCTCTTCTCTTCTTCAGATGTTGACACAACGCTCTCTCCCGCTGTAATGCCGTGTGCGCGGTGCGCAACGACTTATAAAGGCATGGGGCGTGGTCACCGGGTGATGTCACTCAGTGACCCTGCACCCTTATGACGTCACAGTCCCATCATGCCCCGGGACTGTGACATCCCGGGACGGTCTAGTGTGTTTTTTTTTTATTGACACTTTTTCCCCCCCAGGTGACCGGGTAGGGGTACAATGTACCCCATACTCATTCACATAGGGTGGGGGGCCGGGATCTGGGGGCCCCCTTATTAAAGGGGGCTCCCGGATTCCGATAAGCCCCCCCGCCCGCAGACCCCGACAACTAACGGCCAGGGTTGTCGGGAAGAGGCCCTTGTCCTCATCAACATGGGGACAGGGTGCTTTGGGGTGGGGAGGCTGCAGGGCGCTCCACCTGCCCCAAAGCATCCACCCTCCATGTTGAGGGCATGCTGCCTGGTACGGTTCAGGAGGAGGGGGGCGTGCTTGCTTGTCCCCACCCCCTTTCCTGACCGGCCGGGCTGCGTGCTAAATGGTCTGGTATGGATATTGGGGGGACCCCCACGCCGTTTTTTTGGGCGTAGGGGGTTCCCCTTAATATCCATATCAGACTGAAGGGCCTGGTATGCTCTTGGAAGGGGAACCCATGCCGTTTTTTTATTTAAAATTTGGCGTGGAGATCAGCAGAGCACAAGTCGCATGCCAAAGTCGGATCATGCAAGACGGCGTTCCGACTTTGATCCGACTTCAATGATATTCAATGGGCTGAAGTAGGACCAAAGTCGGACTAAAGTAGTACAGGGAGCATTTTCAAAGTCGGACCGACATGTGTCAGACCAGTTAAGACGGCTCCCATAGGGAAACATTGATTTTCACACGTCATGCGACATGAGCTCCCAATGTCGGAGCCTTTGTCTCCCCAGTGTGAACCCAGCCTTAGGCCCCTTTCACACCAGCAGACCGATTGGGTCCACCTGTCCCTTTTTCAGACGGACCGGAAAATGAGGTTTGTATGTGGTCACTGCACCTCTTACATTGTGTGGTGTGCATTGTGCCTTCTTTCTGCACCTTGCGATGGAGGTGGAAGGTACTGACACAAACCTTTCGGGGTGTGAGATCTTGGAATAGACATTATTTACCGGTAGTCACCAATTGCAAGGAACAGGAGTTTCAACATGGTAGTTGGTTACACTTTAATGATTTGAAGATTTTCTCACTTCAAAAAACAGTCGGGTTTTTCCCACTTGGCGTAAGTTCACATCAACATTTTACGAACAGGACTTATCTCACTTTCCTGCATTACATCTGCGATACGACGTTGCTGCGTTGCTTTAACTGATAATTGCGCGGTCGTGCAACGTTGCACCCAAACAAAATTTACGTCCTTTTTTTCCCACAAATTTTGCTTTTTTTTGGTGGTATTTGATCACCTCTGCTGTTTTTATTTTTATTTGCTATAAACAAAAAAAGAGACAATTTTGAAAAAAAAGCAATATTTTTTACTTTTTGCTATAATAAATATCCCCAAAAAATATATATAAAAAAAATTTCTTTCTCAGTTTAGGCCGATATGTATTCTACATATTTTTGGTAAAAAAAATCGCAATAAGCGTATATTGATTGGTTTGCGCAAAAGTTATAGCGTCTACAAAATAGGGGATAGATTTATGGCATTTTTATTATTTATTTTGTTATTAGTAATGGCGACGATCTGCGATCTTTATCGTGACTGTGACATTATGGCAGACACATCGGACACTTTTGACACTATTTTGGGACCATTGTCATTTTTACAGCGATCAGTGCTATAAATAGCCACTGATTACTGTGTAAATGACACTGGCAGGGAAGGGGTTAAACACCAGGGGGCGATCAAGGGGTTAAGTGTGTCCTAGGGAGTGATTCTAACTCTGGGGGGGGATTGGCTACCTGTGACATGACAGCGATCACTGCTCCCGATCACAGGGAGCAGTAGATCCCTGCCATGTCACTAGGCAAAACAGGGAAATGCCTTGTTTACATAGGCAGCTCCCCTTTCTGCCACTCCGTGAGACGATCTAAGGCACCCGGCGGACATAGAGTCCTACGGGACCCGCGGGCATGCTCAAACGCCGACATAAATATATGTGCGGCGGTCGGCAAGTGGTTAAATTGACCCTCCTTCCCTAATTTTACCTGACAAAAGCAATGCAATCTTTAAGTGAAAATCAATCATCTCCCTTCCTTCAAAGATATGAGGTTTGCCAGTACCGTATGCTGAAAAACAGCCCCGCCCACACCATTAAGTTCCCACCTCCAAACTTCACTGTTGGTATGGGGGTGTTTTTGGGGTGTTGTTCAGCGCCATTTGACCTCCAAACATGGTGTGTATTACGGCATCCAAATTCTCCCAGTATTCCACAGCCTTGTCTAAATGTTGTGCCGCAAACTTTAAACAAGCTTCAACATGATTTTTCTTTCAGCAATGGAGTCTTGTGTGGTGAGCGTACATACAGGTCATGGCGGTTGAATGCATTACTTATTGTTTTCTTTAACCCTTTCAATACCGGGCTTTTTATACCACTTCCATACCGGCCTATTCTGGCACTTCTCTCCTATATGTACAAATCATCATTCTTTTGCTAGAAAATTACTCAGAACCCCCAAACATTATATATATATATATTTTTTTAGCAGACACTCTAGGGAATAAAATGACGGTCGTTGCAACTTTTTATCTTGCACGGTTTTTGTACAATAATTTTTCAAACGCCTTTTTTTTGGAAAAAAATGGTTTCATGAATTAAAAAAATAACAAAACAGTAAAGTTAGCCCAATTTTTTGGTAAAATATGAAAGCTTATGTTATGCCGAGTAAATAGATACCTAACATGTCACGCTTTAAAATTGCGAACACTCATGGAATGGTGCCAAACTTCGGTACTTAAAAATCCCCATAGGCGACGCTTTGAAATTTTTTACAGGTTACCAGGTTAGAGTTACAGAGGAGGTCTAGTGCTAGAATTGTTACACGCACGCGGCAAAACCTCACATATGTGGTTTGAACGGCATTTACATATGTGGGCGGGACTTACGTGAACGCGAGCTATTGGGGACAGGGGCGTTTTAAATATTTTTTTTGTATATATTTTTTTATTTTACTTACTTTTTTTTTTTTAACACTTTTTTTTTTTTGATCACTTTTATTCCTATTACAAGGAATGTAAACATCCCTTGTAATAGGAATGGTGTGTGACAGGTCCTCTTTATGGAGAGATGCGGGGTCAATAAGACCCCACATCTCTCCTCCAGGCTGGAAAGGATGAGATTGTGAAAAAAAATTCACCGATCTCATGCTTACTAGCCGCAATGGCGGCTTTGTTTACATTTGAGAACCTGGGCGTGACGTCATCACATCGCGCCCGGGCCTCCGACGGTCATAGAGATGACTGGTGACCATCTGGTCACCAGTCATCTCTATGCTCATCATGTGACCACCGGCGCCGGACGATTCTTTCTCCGGGCCCCCGATGGCACGAGAGAGCCCGGAGAAGCACCGGATGGCGGCGGGAGGGGGGGATGTGCCCTCCCGCCACCTATAAGAATGATCAAGCGCCGCTATGATTGTTCTTATGGTGCGCAAAATCGCCAGCTGAAGAGAAGGATATCTGAATGATGCCTCTAGCTGCAGGCATCATTCAGATATCTCCCCACAAACCCAGGATGTCATATGACGTCCACCCGGAGGGAGAGAGGGTTCCTTCCGGTGTCATTTTAATATGACCCGGTATGGAAGTGGTTAAAACAGTTGTACCTGCTAATTCCATGTCTTTTCCATGTCTTTCTGAAACTCTCCACAAGTGGTCTTTGGCTCTCAGACAACTCTTCTGATAATTCTTTTCACTCCTCTGTCAGAAATTTTGCAAGGAGCATCTGGTCGTGGCCGGTTTATGGTGAAATTAAGTTCTTTCCACTTCCAGATTATGGCCCCAACAGTGCTCACTGGAACATTCAGAAGTTTAGAAATCCTTCTGTAACCAATGCCATCAGTATGTTTTGCAACAATAAGGTTTGCCAAGGTCTTGAGAGAGCTCTTTGCTTTACCCATCATGAGATGTTTCTTGTGTGACACCTTGGTAATGAGACACCTTTTTATAGGCCATCAGTTGAGACTGAACCAGCTGATATTAAAGGGGAAGTCTACCCTAACACTAAAATATCTACATCCACAGACATCCAGGATCTAACACTAACTTATCTAGCCCTGTAAATAAGAAATCGCTATAAATACCTTTTCTGAAGCCGCTCCGATCCAGTCTCCAGCGGCGGAAGCTCTGCAGAGGACACAACCGACAACGGTGAAATGAATGGGAAGTGACGTCACCCATAGACTTACTATGGGGCTTCAGTTGTCGGCTTTGTCCTCTGCACCCGCCTACACAGCGAAGCCGTGGCTGACAGCTCAGCGTGGGATCAGGTCGGATCGGCTTTAAAAAAAGGTATGTATACCGATTTCTTTGTTACAGGGTTATATAGGTTAGCATTTTATCGTGGATGCCTGTAGATGTGGGGATTTTAGTGTTAGGGTGGACTTATCCTTTTATTTGCACAAGGGGAAGGATTGCTTTCTAATTACTGATACAGTAGGTTTCAGCTGATGTGTTGGCTTTCCATGCCCATTTGTACCTCCCTTTCTTCATGTGTTCAATACTTTTTCCCTGTGTCATTCCATTTGATTACACATAACTTCATTTCTGAACCAATTTTTTTTGGTTTCTTTTGTATATATGGATTACATGGGTTGTTACTGACATGTGGTGAACATTTCATGTCAATAGCACCTTTAGAAATATATTTACCGAATTTTCCACACCATAAGACGCACCTGACCATAAGACGCACCTAGGTTTTAGAGGAGGAAAACAAGAAAAAAAATATTCTGAACCAAATGGTGTACTAAAATATTTTCCAGTGCCCATGAAATGCAGCCTGACCATGCCACAGTAAACGCAGAGTGACCATTGCCATAGTAAACGCAGAGTGACCATGCCATAGAAATGCAGAGTGACCATGTGTGACCATGCCATAGAAATGCAGAGTGACCATGAGTGACCATGCCATAGTAAAAGGCAGAGTGACCATGAGTGACCATGCCATAGAAATGCAGAGTGACCATGAGTGACCATGCCAGAGTGAACGTTGCCACAAATGCAGCCTTACCTCTTCCACCTAACAGAAGCAGCCACAGCGGCCAAATGCTCTGATTTCTGTTTGAGGAACCGCCTGGACGATCTCTCGGCACCCACGGGGGGTTTGGAAGTCTGTCCCCCGCTCTCCTGCCTCTCTTCCGGTGGTGGCGGCCGGGGGTGATGCGAGCGGTAGCATGGGCAGTGCCAGCAGTGGCGATGGGCGCTGCCAGCGTCGGCAGGGGGGCGAATCCAGCGGTGAAGTGGAGCGGTGTGAGCGGATGGCAGGGGTGGTGCCAGCGGCGGCGGGGGGCGTTACCAGCGGCGGGGGGGCGGTTCCAGTGGCGGTGGCGAGCGATGTGAGCGGATGACGGGGGCGCTGCCAGCGGTGGCGGGGAGCATTACCAGCAGCGGCGGGGGGCGGTTCCATTAGCGGTGCTGAGCGGTGCCAACGGCGGCGGGGGGCGGTGCCAGCGGCAGCGGAGGGTGGTTCCAGCGAGGGGCGGGGCCTGTCGTACATTTGCACTATAGGACGCAGTGACATTTTCTCCCATATTTCTGGGGGAAAAAAGTGCGTCTTATAGTCCGAAAAATACGGTACCTAGAAGAATGTTGACGTGCTCTTTAATACTTATTTTACACGCTGTATATACACACACGTTTTGCCTTAAACTGAATGGGTTCTTTTACAAGCTGAGAGTTCACATATGCTTTACCATGTATTAGGGCTGGGCGATTTTCCCCCCAAAAAAAAATCTGCGATTTTTTTATAAAAAACTCGATTTACGATTCAATTCGATTTTTCTTTTTCGTACATCACGGGACACAGAGCGACATAGTCATTACTAATGGGTTATATAGATACCGTCAGGTGCTGGCACTGGCAACTTCCAAAACCGGAAGTACCCTCCCCTATATAAGCCCCTCCCATCCGGGAGCACCTCAGTTTTTTGCCAGTGTCTAAGGTGTTGGCCAAGAAGAAACATGTGTTTTTCACTGAGCTTGCGTACAGGTTCTTTTGGGCCTCAGTAAGCTATTCCGGATCCGACCAAAAAAGCTTCATAGCTAAACGGTCGGTACCCGGGCCTTGCAGAGAAGAGCAAGGTTTTGCCTGTAATGCTTCTCTTAGGAGAGCTGGACCCTGGGATCCAGAGCTCTGGTCATACCCACGACCAAGATGTTTTCTGTGCAGGGTGCTATACAGGTCCAGGGGAGTGGAATCCTTGGGAACCCGGTCCCTGAAGGTTTGATTACAATGCCTGCCGTGATAGGTGAAGTTTGGGCTTTTGTGGACCAAACAAAGTCCTGCGGCGGGGAACAGGTAAGTGGGGGCCCCCAGGAACTTGGTTCTATTGGGGGACCCCCAAGCCTAATTTGTCTTTCTGTCTGTTACCTAATGGTATTCCCGCAAAAAAAAAAAATGTAATAATTTTTAATGGTGGTCAAGAAAAAAAAAAAAAAAATTTTTTTTTATATATATATTTAATATATTAGACTGCGGTACCTGTGTTTGTCCACTAGAGGCCGCTGTGGAATGTTTTCTTGTCATGTGGACTAGCTTCTTCTCAGCAGAGCAAAGTCCAGGCAGATGGTGAGTTCTCTTATAGGAAACTGCTTCCTCTGCCATGTTGCAGTGTTTGTCCATCCCCCGGCCTGCGGCAAAGAGGGGCCCTGGCTCCTGTCCCTTGTTACCATATTTGAAATTAGCGCCGAAGGCGCACGTGCCCGCGCGTGTGCGCGTGCACGCGCCTCTATATATAGAGGTGAGCCGGGAAAGGGGGCGGAGCCTGGGGGATGACGCTCTGTGCGCGCCGCAGCGCTTCTGCGCATGTGCGGGCGTCCCAGCAGTTTTAAAAAAAACACAATATTGTAGTGAGCTGGCTATGAAGTACAGAGACAGAGCTGGCAACATTTAAAGGCATACAGCAAGCGGTTGATACAGGCATCCCCTAGAAAGGCACATTAGTAGACACCAACTGTGATATAGCAGCAATTGTGCTAGACTATTCTCAGTAAAAGTGGTGTATTACGGCTGGAATACCTCAGCTTTAGGCTTAGGAATATGCCGTCCAGAAGCTCCGGAACTGAATCTTCCAGGAAGCGAAAGGGGTCTCATCGGGCTCTGAGGATCTTGGGCATACTTCTGCTGCACCAGTCTCCCCTGAAGTTCAGAGGTAAGTGACCGTAGAGACTCCGCAGGGGTACTTGGTACTGTGGCTGTCCTCAGTCACCTGCTCCTGTGTATGTAACAGAGGAGGTTTTTTCCTCAGCTCTGGGAGGATTAGAGAGAGATTGTCAACATTTATCGCTGCCTCCCTGTCAGGGAAAGCACGCCCGATCTCCGTCTCCTCCTTCAGAGTGCCTGTTAGCAGAGCAACAGTCCCATACAGGGATCGACCTGCCTGAAGGGGATCAGGATGAGGTTGATTCTGTTATCCTCGTTGGGGTCGCTAGAAGCCCCCAGACTGTTTGTTCTTTTCCACTTCACCCTTTACTGAAAGGGCTCATTTACCAGGATTGGGAACGTCCTGAGAAAATATTTATTCCCCCAAGAGATTTCCGGTGGTCTATCCCATGGAGGATAAGTTCATCAAAAAAAAAAAAAAAAATGGAAGGTCCCTACAGTGGACGCAGCCATCTCTTGTATGTATAAATCACTGACATGTCCAGTGGATAATGTCCAAATGTTCAAGAACCCAATAAATAAAAGATTGGAGTCCTTATGAAAATCTGCTTGGTGATACAACCAGCAGTAGCAGCTATTGGGGTCTGCTAAGCAGTGAAGGATCAGTTGAAACAGGTCTTGAGGGACTTGACAGATCAGCAGGCTTTGCCCTAGCTGATCTACCTAGAGCCTTAGGCTTTGCGGTTGACGCCATAGAGGATTCAGTCCATCAGGCCTCCCGCCTTACGCTGTCTATAGACATACGCGTAGGCTCCTATGGCTCAAAAACTGGTCTGCTGAAGCTCCCTGTAAAGAATGGCTGGTTAGCGTCCCATTTCATGGTGAACGCTTATTCAGGGAAAACCTGGACAAATATATCCAGAAAATTTCCAGCGGTAAAAATACGCTCTTGCCGGTTAAAAGCAGAATTAGAGGTCCCTCTTTAAGAGGCCTGCTTCTCCAGTCCCTGGGGCATCGGCTGTGTAACAGTTCCGACGGCCTCCTCGGTCAAATCCCGGGGGTAAAAAACAGGGACAGTAGCAGGGTAATGAGAAACCCTGGGTCAGGGGAGGTACAAAACCTCCCCCAAAGTTAAATTCATTGAAGCCCCCACTCAGTCGGGTGGGGGGAGGACTCCAGTTGTTCGCAAGAGACCTGGCGGGACACGATCAAGACAGATAGGTGCTCTCCGCAGTAGGTTTGGGATACAGTTTGGAGTTAAAAGACTCTCCTCCTTCCCATTTTTGAGGTCAAACGTGCCAAGGGATCCCCGGAAGAGAGAGTCCCTCCTGTTGGCACTAGAACAACTATTGCTCCAAGGAGTAATTATGGAGGTTCCCCTGGAAGAATGAGGGTTCGGGTTTTACTCAAACTTCTTTACAGTCCCGAAGCAAACGCGGACGGGAGGCCCATATTAATTCTAAAAGGGCTATACAAATTCCTGTATATCAGGTCTTTCCGATGGAGTCGATCCGATCGGTGGCCACTGCCCTACAAGGGGAGGATTGGTTAGCCACGATCGACATCAAAGATGCTTATTTGCACATTCCCATCTTTCCAGTCCACCAAAAATTTCTACGCTTTGCAGTAGAAGGGCGCCATTTTCAGTTCAGAGCCTTACCCTTTGGTTTGGCCACAGCACCACGAGTGTTTACAAAAATTCCGGCCCTTTATTGGCCAATCTAAGAACACAAGGTGTAATGATAATGGCATATCTGGATGACTTGTTGCTGATAGACCACTCAGTGAAAAAACTAGACGTGGTCGTTCACAAGACGATCAAGTATCTGGAATCTCACGGTTGGATTATCAACCGAGACAAGTCAGCCCTAAAAACCAGTCAAAAGTCTGGAATACTTGGGGCTAAGGTTGGATTCAGGCCAGAGAAAAATATTCTTGCCTCGAGGAAAGGTGTTGTCTTTGAAAGATTTGATCCACTTAGTGGGTACAAAAAAGACAGCCGTCCATACGCCTGTATATGAGGCTGCTGGGAAAAATGGTGGCATCATTCGAAGCAGTACCCTACGGTCAATTCCATTCAAGGAATTTGCAAGGGGCCATACTGTCAGCCTGGAACAAAAAAATTCAGGCCTAGACTTACAATGTCCTTGTCCCCTTCCGTTCGCAAGAGCCTCCGTTGGTGGTTGGTTTCCCAGAATCTGGAAAAAAGGAAATCCTTCAGTCCGATTTCTTGGAAGGTGGTCACTACAGATGCCAGCCTTATAGGCTGGGGAGCAGTACTGGAGCAATAGTCTCTCCAGGGCAGATGGTCGGATGCAGAAAAGGCCCTGCCCATCAATCTCTTAGAGATACGAGCAGCCCGGTATGCCCTAGTAGCATGGACATCCAAACTCCAAGGGTCCCCTGTCAGAATTCAATCAGACAATGCCACAGCAGTGGCATATATCAATCATCAGGGGGGCACCAGGAGTCGTGCAGCCCAGAGGGAAGTAAATTACATCCTGAAATGGGCAGAAAAAATATGTCCCAGCCATATCTGCGGTATTCATTCCAGGAGTGGAGAATTGGAAGGCGGACTTTCTAAGTCGCCAGAAATTAGGCCCAGAGGAAGGGTCCCTTCACCCCGAGGTTTTCTGGACAATATGTCAGCGGTGGGGAACATCGGATGTAGATCTTCTAGCATCCAGATTCAACGCAAAGGGGGACAGGTTTGTCTCTCGGACAAGGGATCCCCTAGCTTGCGGCTCGGATGCCCTAGTGTTCCCTTGGGATCAGTTCAAGCTGATATATGCATTCACACCGCCACAATGGTTACCTCGATTACTCCGCAGAATCAGGGTAGAAAAGAAACCAGTGATTCTGGTGGCTCCAGCGTGGCCCCGAAGAGCGTGGTACGTGGAGATTGTAAAATGTCAGTGGGGAGTCCTTGGACTCTCCCACATCGTCCGGACCTGCTTTCGCAAGGACCGATATACCACCCTTCCTTACCAGCCCTAGGTTTGACGGCCTGGCTATTGAAGCCCACATTCTAAAAAAGAGAGGGCTCTCTAATTCTGTGGTATCTACCATGATCAATGCCAGGAAGCCGGTATCCAGGCAGATCTACTATAGAATCTGGAAGGCGTACATCGCCTGGTGTGAAGCCAAGAAATGGCATCCACGTAAGTACGTAATAGGTAGGAGTCTGGACTCCCTACAATGGGCTGTAGATAGGAAGCTTGCCTTGAGTACTATCAAGGGTCAGATTTCGGCCTTGTCAATATTTTTTCAAAGGCCCTTGGCTTCGCATTCACTAGTCAAAGCCTTTATACAAGGAGTGATGCGTATTAGTCCTCCGGTTAATATTCCCATATGTCCATGGGATCTAAACTTGGTTCTGTCGGTTCTACAGAAACAACCATTTGAACCATTACAGCATATTTCTTTGGTTCTTCTCACCAGGAAATTGATTTTTCTAGTAGCCATTTGTTCGGCTAAAAGAGTGTCGGAATTAGCAGCTATGTCCTGTAGGGAGCCATATCTGGTTATCCATAAGGACAGGAGTAGTGTTACGTTCTCATCCAGCCTTTCTTCCTAAGGTGGTATCGAGGTTTCATTTGAACCAAGATGTGGTTCTTCCTTCTTTTTTCCCCAAACCTACTTCGGTAGAGGAAAAGTTATTGCATTCTTTGGATGTAGTAAGAGCAGTTAAAGCTTATCTAAAAGCCACTGCTCAGATTCGCAGAACGGATACTTTGTTTATTCTGCCGGAAGGCCCCAGAAGGGGTCAGGCAGCGTCAAAATCTACTTTAGCCAAGTGGATTCGACAGGTCATAATACAAGCCTATGGCTTGAGAAATAGACCGCCTCCGTTCAAAGTTAGGGCGCACTCCACGAGAGCAGTTGGAACTTCATGGGCAGTGCATCACCAGGCCTCCCTGGCTCAAATCTGTAAGGCCGCAACATGGTCTTCAGTACACACGTTTACTAGGTTCTACCAGGTGGACGTTGGAAGTCAGGAGGATGTCGCCTTTGGGCGCAGTGTGTTGCAGGCCGCAAAAGATCCTCATGTCTGATAGCGCTCAGCTTATATATGGTGTATCCCCCCCCTCATTTGGCATTGCTTTAGGACATCCCATTAGTAATGACTATGTCGCTCTGTGTCCCGTGATGTACGAAAAAGAAAATAGGATTTTTATAACAGCTTACCTGTAAAATCCTTTTCTTGGAGTACATCACGGGACACAGAGCTCCCACCCCTCTTTGGGGACACTTATTGCTTTGCTACAAAACTGAGGTGCTCCCGGATGGGAGGGGCTTATATAGGGGAGGGTACTTCCGGTTTTGGAAGTTGCCAGTGCCAGCACCTGACGGTATCTATATAACCCATTAGTAATGACTATGTCGCTCTGTGTCCCGTGATGTACTCCAAGAAAAGGATTTTACAGGTAAGCTGTTATAAAAATCCTATTTTTTTTAATTATATTATTTAAAGTGCATCAACAAACAAAATTGCAAAGGCAAACCCTTTCTCTAACTGCAAAGTCATTGTGCAACAAAGATTGTTAAACATCCAAATTATTAATACTGTATTTGGATTTAGCCAATAAGGCCTCATGCCCACTGGCGTTTTTACAGCTGCGTTTTTTGCAGCTTAAAAACGCCTGTCCATGTTATTGTAAATATTTTTTTTTTTTTTTTTTTAAAAACAAAAAAAAAACAAAAAACGTCGGAGCTAAAAACGCGACCGCGCGTTAGTGCGCGTTAGTGCGTGTTTTTGCGCGTTTTTTGACGCTCGCGTTTTTTTCTGCCTAATTCTGACGCTGAGGAACGCACTGGTCCTGGGTTTTTTTTACAGCTTACAAACGCCTATGCTCTTTACAGCTCAAAAACGCCTAGGTGGGCATGAAGCTATAGACTAACATGGACAGGCGTTTTTAAGCTGTAAAAAACGCTCAAAAACGCGGCTGAAAAAACGTCCGTGGGCATGAGGCCTAAAACAACAAAAACTCTTAGTTGAATTGAACTGTGCCCGTGCCTCACTGTGAGCATGCCTCACTGTGCCCGTGTCTCACTGTGCCCGTGTCTCACTGTGCCTAATGCCTCACTGTGCCCGTGCTTCAATCACTGTGCCCCATACCTGATGCAGATTTTCGTGGGTTACGGATTTTACAGCTACATTCCAGTATTCAAAAGCCGTGCCTCCTCCTCGTCTGTGATAAGCGGAACACTCAATTTCCCAGCATTCAGTGTTCCGCCTATCACGGACATCCGCTCATCCTCATAACACAGACGAGGATGAGAGGATGTCCGTAATAGGCTGAACACTGCCTGCTGTGAAATTGAGTGTTCCGCCTATCACAGACGACGAGGACTCGGGAGGCGCGGCTTTTGAACACTGCAATGGCCGCCGTCTGTCTGCATGACACGCTGATCAGGTAGGCAGACGGCGGCTTGCGGTTAGTGTTACATTACATCTACTCGCGGCGGCTGTGGCGAGTAGATGTAATTGGGGTAACGCCGCCCACTGCCATTCCTGGATACGCCCCTTGCAGTCCTGCTACGGAAACTCTGAAGGAATAAAAAATTAATAAAAAAAAAACAAAAACAAAAAAAACAAAAACGATTTTCTTCAAATCTGAATCGATTTGAACTCAAAACTCGATTCAAGATTAAAATCAATTTTTTTTCCCAGCCCTACCATGTATATGGATCATGCAGGGGTGAATGCACTTGGGATTTTTAGGTTTTTGGGGCAAAGGTCCACTTTCAGAGGTTGAACCTTTCACTTTTTTCCTTATATGTATAGCAGACCTTCAAGCTGGGTTCACACCAGTGGGAATTGGATGTGGGTTTCCCCGCATCCAATTCGCATGTCAGGAGATTGTGACCTGCTCTCTATGGACAAGATAGCACTATACCAGACAGAAGGGGGCAGTGCAAAGAACAACATTAAAGTGGAGTTCCACCCAAAAATGGAACTTCCACTTTAAGGGAAGGTGACCCCCTTACATGCCACATTTGGCATGTAATTTTTTTTGGGGGGGGAGCGGAAACCCTCTTTTTAGAGGGTTCCAGCTCCCACTTTCTCCCTAGGCCGTCTCTGCGGCGGAAGTAAGCTCACCTCACTCCCCTCCCTCTCTGCAATCATCTGGTCACAGATCCCAGGGGATTGCTCTGCCAGTCACGGTGCGTGGCTCGCGCATGCGCAGTGCGTGCCCGGCTGTGAAACCACAGCTGGGCACCCACAGTGACAATGCCGGCGCCGCGGAGAGGAGGGGGAGACAAAGTCAGCAGCTGCAGTATTTGTAGCTGCTGACTTTTAATTTTTTTTTTTTTAGGTGGACCTCCAGGCCATTTTTTGCGATTCGGCAATGCGTCGCTTTAACTGACAGTTGCGCGGTGGTGCGACGCTGTACAAACAAAATTGACGCCCTTTCTTCCCCACAAATAGAGCTTTCTTTTGGTGGTGTTTGATCACCTCTGCCGTTTTTTTTTTTTGCGCTATAAACAAAAGAAAAGCAACAATTTTGAAAAAAAAAACACATCTTTTACTTTTTGCTATAATAAATTTCCCCAATTTAAAAAAAAAAATTCCTCAGTTTAGGCCCATACCTATTCTTCTACATATTTTTGGTTTAAAAAAATTATGGGGTAGTTTTTATGGCATTTTATTATTATTTATTTTTTTTACTAGTAATGGCGGTGATTTTTATTGTGACTGCGACATTATGGCGGACACTTTTGACACATTTTTGGAACCATTGTCA
The DNA here is from genome assembly GCA_029206835.1 of Rana muscosa. Lineage (NCBI taxonomy): Eukaryota > Metazoa > Chordata > Amphibia > Anura > Ranidae > Rana > Rana muscosa. Next base: position 275,644,999 of record CM055123.1, read on the forward strand.
TTTATACAGCGATCAGTGCTATATAAATATCCACTGATTACTGTATAAATGACACTGGCAGGGAAGCGGTTAAACACCAGAGGGCGATCAAGGGGTTAAGTGTGGCCTAGGGATGTGTTCTAACTGTGGGGAGGGGGATGTGCTACCAGTGACTTGACAGCGATCACTGCTCCCGATGACAGGCGCAAAGTGGAACGGGAAATAGTGGAGTAGTTTTCCTGGCTGAACAGTATTTCATATTTTTGGAAGGAAAAGCAGTTTCTGTATGTGGATTTCAACAGTGGAGTTTTTAGTAGAGCTGCACGATTCTGGCTAAAATGAGAATCATGATTTTTTTGCTTAGAATAAAGATCACGATTCTCTTGCGGCGTAACATCATCTTTCACATTATACAAAAAAATTGGACTAACTTTACCGTTTCATTTTTTTTAAATTCATTAAAGTGTATTTATTTCCCCCAAAAAATTGCATTTGAAAGACCGCTGCGCAAATACAGTGTGACATAAAATATTGCAACAACCACCAAAATATATATATATATATATATATGTAGCGTTACCCCCAAACTAAGGGAGCCGCTGGTTTGCTTTCGGGCCCTGTACACAGCACAGCCAACCCCCGGCAATCTGCTCAGCCCTTCTCTGGCACAGCTAGTCTAGGGGTAGTAGATTTGTATAGCTCTATACCTTCTTTGTAATAATAATATATATAGATATGGACTTCAACACCGGATTGATAAACTATAAATGGTTTACTCGTGTATAAAGAGGGGTTAACAACCAATATCACATATAACACATATACTGCAGAGCCCTGCAATAGTACTAACAGTTTTAACACACACTAGCATATAAATGAAGTCCCTGCTAGCAATATGGCGCCCAGCAATACTATCACTCCCAGTCAGGCCTGACTCAGCTAAATCTCAGTCTTTAGATTAGGAATCTTCGCATGTCAGATGATCGGTGGTGCACATACAGGAACAATATTTGTAATCCACAAGGTCTAAGGTAAAGGAAGCAACTCCCCGGAGACTATGTAACTCTGTCCTCCAACTAGTTTCCTGACAGGAGGAAAAGGGAAGTATAACTTGATGGGCCAAGGCAGTCAATAGGCCTAACAAAGTACTCAGGCATAGCTGTGAGCAGGTGCTCTCTCACCCCTCCGGACTCGATCCCAGTCCGGAACTCCCACCGCTGTGTCCACGCACACAGGGTCTGCCTCTGCCTGGTCTCCGGTCCACTGACGTCCCGAAGCAGGTAGATGTCTGTAGCCGCTCAAGCTCCGCAGTGAGGTGGAAGGCTCTCTGGAAGTGCGCAAGGCCCAGGCCTCGGGCCTTGCACTCGCAGCAGGTCCGCACAGGAAGTCCTCTTGCCAGCCGCGCGGTGTCCAAAGAGGCTGGGCTTAGCTTCGCCCTTCTCTTTTATACCCCACCCATGAGTCTCTGCGGCAGCCCAATGCACCCTGGGTGCCAAACGGGGTTCTGGGTAACGTAGTCTGCGGAGCCTCAACGGAGACCCCGCTACACATATATATAATGTTTGGGGGTCTAAGTATTTTTCTAGCAAAAAATACAGATTTTAACTTGAAACTAACAAGTGCCAGAAAAAGGTTTAATCTTTATGTGGTTAAACTTCCCTCATTTACAGACCGAAGTTCATTCCTTTGATCTAAAGAACAAAACGTTACAATGTTTAGGCTAAGGAATGTTGTGAAACTTGGCAGACTGCCTGTTTGTTTGTTTTTGACAGCTGTCGGCTTGAGCAGACAGCTGCATAGAATCGAGAAAATGCTTTGTGAAGATCACGAGGGGGAAAGAATCACAATCTCGATTCTTAACGATTAATCATGCAGCTCTAGTTTTTAGCCTAAAGTTTTTCCTGCAACGTATTCTTTGCAATGCTGTGTTTTGGTAGTAGGGACGTGTGGCTGGGTGTGGCTGGGGGGGGGGGGGGGGGTCATGGCTGCTGTTAGTATATACAGCCATTTTCATTGATGAGTGCAGCATGGAAATGATGGTGCTGCATGTGATACATTACATACTAGTCACAGAAAATGACTATATGACGGATGCATGTGTCCTTCACTGCTTCTTTTTCATGCAGTGTATTCTTTTGAAAGGGTTTATTTTGTCATTCACGTGGAAATGTTGATAAACTAATGGGCTATGAAATGTGGGCACTTTATATTATTTGCATACAGTCTCTGAGGAGGGATGAAGCAAGCGTAATGTGAGTAAAAATCTCTCCTGCTATTTCAGAGGTAGTAGACTTTTTTTCTTTTCCTTCCTTTTTATGTACTAGCATTTAAATGCAAGGCATGACTGGCTTTAGCCACTTCCACAGCTTGCTCATTCATGAAAAGTAGTGAACAGGAAAGCTGAAGCATTATCCATTGCAGATTTTATAAAAAAATCACACTTTATGTAAACTGCGTCAGATTTGCCAAATCACTTAGCCCTGGTTCACACCAGTACGGCTTTGCAATTGCGCTAATTCAACGTAATTTCAAAGCCACAGATCGGTGCGATTTGCACTTCCGATTTCATTGCTACTTGTGACTTTTATTTAAACAGGAGTCTATGCAAGTCGCAATGAAATCCCCAAAAAAGTAGTGCAGGCAATGGGGTGCGACTTGATTTTGAACTGTCAAATTGCATGACAAAATCACACCGGTGTGAACCAGGGCTCATCGTAAGGGGAAAAAGGTGCTACTTTTGTGCCTTGAATAAAAATACAACGCTAACCCTAAGCTAATTTTTATAACCTAAAGGATATGTAACGACCCCATGGTCTCTTCACTGTCATTCTGAGTGTTTCATTTCCCAACCAGTAAACTTTACAGACCTTCCGTACAGTGTTAATTTTGTTGACTAAAACAGCTAAAACATTTTAGTCGACTAAATTAATACTATTTTAGTCAACTAAAATACGACTAAAACTAAAATGCCATTTTAGTTAAAAGACTATAATGGGTCTAAAACTAAAATGCCATTTTAGTCAAAAGACTAATGCCGCGTACACACGATCGATTTTCTCGACGGTGAAAACACCGTTGAGAAAATCGACGGGAAAAACGAGGAACGGCTTGTTCTCCGACACACAGCCATTTTTCCCGTCATTTTTTCTCTTGGTCGAGAAAAACGACCGTGTGTAGGCTCCCCGGCAGCGTTTCCCTATGGGAAAACTGCCGCGGGAAAAAATGCCGTGAATCACGACGAGAAAAATTAGAGCATGTTTTAATTTTTCTCGTCGTGATTAATGCCGTTTTTCTCATCGGGAAAAATGATCAAAAGCCCACACACGGTCGTTTTTCTCGTCAAAGAGAAAAAATTACATTTTTCCCGACGAGAAAAATGGTCGTTTGTACGCGGCATTAGACTAAAACTAAATTGAAATTGGACTTCAAAATTAACACTGGTTAATGCATGTTCATACCTCAATGCCATAAATAAATAACATATTTGATTCTTCACTCCATCAGTATATAATGAGTTTGGAAATTGTAGAGAAATGTTAATTAAAGCATTACAATTTAATTACACCCATTTGATTTTAGATGACTAAAATGAGTTTTAGTAGACTAAAATGTACTGGAGATCTTAGTCGACTAAAACGTAGGACATTTTAGTCGACTAAAATATACTGGAGATTTAGTCGTCTAAATACAGCTAAAAAAATTGCATAAGACTAAAATGGGACTAAAACTAAAATGGCATTTTAGTCCTAAGACACACGATCGGATTTCCTATGGTTTTTAAACCGATGGATTTTTCCATCCGAAAACCGATGAAGCTGACTTCCATCAGTCTTGCCTACACACCATCAGTCAAAAAACTGAGCCGAGAAAAATTAAGTTCAATGCTTCTGAGCATGCGTCGACTTGATTCTGAGCATGCGTGGGTTTTTTTATCCGATGGAATTCCCCACAGAAGATAGTAATTTGCTATCGGTTTTTTAACCATCGGATAAATTTAGAACGTTCTATTTTTAAACACTGATGGAAAAAAGACCGATGGGGCCCATATACGATCGGTTGGTCCGATAAAAAAAGTCCATCGGACTGTTTTCATCGGTAAAACCTATCGTGTGTGCAGGGCTTAAGACTAAAACTAAATCGAAATTTGCTGCCAAAAATAACACTGCTTCCATTTATAGTCTGTGGCGTTCACTCTGATGACAATGTAACACTGTAGCATAAGTTAGAACGATGGGCAAAACGTTTTATTTTTATTTTGGATGGAGTAAGGGAGGGTTATACACCTGTTATACACCAGTTTTTTTTTTAGCTATCTGTGTCCCATTGGGGAGATTTACCATCACTTCCTGTCCCATAGCCAAAACAAGAAGTGAAAGGAAACCCAGGTTGTCACCAGAACTAGTATCCCCATTGGAAGATTTTTCCTCTATTACTGTTCTGGGGGCAACCACCTTGCACCTTCGATGATAATGGTAAACAGGACAAATATGCTCCGGATGCTTTTACCCCCTTCATGGCCAGACCATTTTTTGCTATTTAGCACTTCGCTACTTTTACTGGTAATTGCGCTTTCATACAACGCTGTACCCAAATGAAATGTATATTCTTTATATAATTTTTTTCACACAAATAGAGCTTTCTTTTGGTGGTATTTGATAACCACTGTGTTTTTACATTTCTATTATATAAACGAAAAAAGACGTTGAAAATTTGAAAAAAATAAACAATATTTTTTATTTTCTGCTATAAAACATATCCAATAAAAAAAGTAATTTCTTCATAAATTTAGGCTGTAGCCATACAAGCTGTTACTGTGGGCAGGTGGTTCGTAAGTGGTTAAACAATGTGCTGTGTGCCATGTGTAATTGTACATTATGTTAAAGTGCTTGTAAATCCCCTCATATACAGTACCCAGTGAAGCGACTGGCCTTTGATGATGCACAGAGATGAAACAAATCATCCTACATACGTTTTACTTGTTTATCTGCAAAAGAGTTTCTCGACCTTTTTTCACTCAAGGCACCCTTTAAAAAATATGGACAGTCTCCAGGCACTCTTTAAAAATTATGCACAGCCTAGAGGTACCCCATTCTAAAATGTAAAAACGATTCTAATAGTTTTACATGATGCAGAAACATCCACACACGTAGGACACCCAACGTTTGAGGTGATTTATTCTACCAAAGCAAATACACTTTTGCAAATGGGTACTGACTAGTATTCCAATGTTTCTCTTCTCCTTGGGTTTTTCTCCATCACTCAGTTAAGGTGTCCTCAATGCTGAAGGAAAGGGGAAGGGGAGGGTCAAAGAAGGATGCTATGCAGGCGACTGACATCCTCCATATGAACTGGGGATGCCACTGGTCATTAGAACCCCGATGGTTAGAAGGTTGTGATGATGCACAATGAAAACTTGTGGCTTTGTGTAACTAAAAGGCAGACGTTATCCACACGCCGGCTTGTACACACTTTTTGGCCCCTTTTTTTAGGCATTTTGCCAAGGCACCCCTGAAGAAACCTCAAGGCACCCTGGTTGAAAAAGGCTGTTCTGCAGTCTTCTCTTCTCTACTCCCCTTCAAAAGGGCAGGACCATGAAAAAATACTTCTTCATCTGTAAGTAGCACAGAGGAGGGGGGAGGAGAGCTGCAGTTACACTGTGTGAGAGCTGATTGGAGGAAAGGCACATCCCCTCCCTTTCCCACAGCACACAGGAGCGAAGGAAAGATGCACAGCTGTGTTCTGAATAGACAAGCTCTGTGCTGAGCTCTCCTCACATCACAAATTCATCTCACGTGTCGGGTTAACTTCTCAGAAGTGACTCATGCTGATAACAGAGGAACGAAGCACCAGAGAGAAACCACACTTAGAGCTTTGGGGAGAGAGAGAGAGAGATAAATAAAAACTATAGATATATGCGCTTTGCTCAGATTCAATGACTGAGTTTTACAACCAATTTAAGGCAGTTTTTTTTTTTTTTTACCATACTGCCAGAAACTTTTTTTCTTGCCACAGCTCACATCTTACCACTGCATGTGCTTTGTGGTGCGCTGTAGTGTGGGTGTTTTGCCCATTACTGTATTAGTGTTTTGAGGTGCCATTCAAAACGAAGGGCAACTCACCCCTGTACACACATTACCCCAATGCACAGATCTGAATTCTTCCTCAATGTTTTATTGGCACGCCAGTGTAGGATTCTTCCACAGTCTCAAAAGCTGATGGTTTTTAATTGTTTAGGGATTGCAGCATGAGTAAGAGGGGAATATAGGACAATGTGATTTTAAAAACGTGGGACACTCTGTCATATAGAATAAAATTACGCTGAAAAATGGCATGAGTACTTTGAAGAAGAATCAGGTTATTTGATCACATTGCAGCATTTCTCATTTAAGAAATGGAAAAGTCTTGTGGAGAAGGGCTTTATCTTCTGTATTAATGCCCTGCGTCAACGCTGTTTACTTATATGTCTAATGTATTTTTACAGTCTCTAGCACATCGTACAGTAGAACCTTATCCTGAAGATCAGAGTTCTGCAGACGGTGTGACGAGAGCGCACTTCAGCAAGCTTCATCTGTTGATTATGATTCATTACATGATAGATGACCCATTGAACTTTAAAATTCCTGTTTTGCTCAAGAAAAAAAAAAAAAAAAAAAAGTAGACCTTTTCGATATTACCTGATGTGGAGCCCATAGCACTACTCATAGAAATACAGGGTGCATCACATTACATAGAAATTATAACATTGAATCATTGAGTCATTGAACGCTGTGCTTATCTGCCTCTAACAGCATTCATAGTTTTGTCATATATAATATATACAATTATTTATATATTTTTCCTCTTTTTTTTTTTTTTTATAGGAGAAGTTTATTCAGACTTGATCAAGACTTTTAAAGTAAGTTTATGGGGAAATTTTGAGTATTTTTAGATGTGTTGTGGAATGCGTTGCCAGAAAATTCACCGTACAAGATTTGGAATTTCTCACACTCAACTGTTTTAAAAATTGTGTAGCGGTGCCCTCACTGGGGTCACTACTTGTTCTAGCATCCACACATCACCCTGCTGGTCAGACATCCATTTTGGCACACTTTCCCAGACAATAAACAGTCTCTTGCTTGTTTTTGTTGTTTTTATTAGGGGATTAAACTTGGATGGGGAAAAGGGACATGGGATGCCCAGATAATGAAACGTTAGTAATGGAAATAAAATGTAGTTTGAATCCAAATCTGACAGTCTCTTCCTGTGCACATCTCCTCCAGCACACTACTTGAGATCACTTGCTTCACTTCACTGTCCAAATCTAGATTCCTGTCACGATTAGCACATGGCTAGGCCTCACTCTGAATAAGTCCTAACGTTTTCCTGATAGCCCATTACAGGCAGGGGTTTTCAGTCCCCTTTGATGTAGCAACCATTTTAGATGAGAAGAATAAATGTGCTAACTGAAACTTGGTGGACTACTGACCCCAACATGTCTGATGCAAATCCTGCCAGCCCTCCCGGCTGCAGCGACTTGACTCCACAACAAACCCACAGTCTCTCCTTCTGGCTCCACATCCAACTCCTGGCATGTCTCTTCCAGAGCTTTCCACTGTGTTTTTCACTCACCAACCCCGCCATGGATCCCTCCTGAAGGACTTGCCTGGACATGCTCCCAACTGTCCTCTTTCCTGCTCCTGTTCCAGGACACCTCTTAATGGCCATGTAATGAGAGTTTCCCTCCCAGTTCCTGAGCTCCCGGCCTGAGGTACACCCCCCAGAAAGGAGGTTTACTTAGACCACGACAGTCTAACACTTCATCATTCAGTTTATCCACCCGACAACTCCTCCCACAGCAGGCTGACCATGGGTATATACAGGAGACCCGCTCCCTGCCAATCCCAGCCGGGGATTGGTCAGGGCTCCCACATACACCCCATGTCACTCTAACCCTCGGCCCTGCCCATTTTCCAGAACTATCTCCCTGGAAACAGAGGAGGCGCCCAAGAGCTGAGGCACATGTCAGTCACCTGCTGCTATACTAAACCACTCCCCTGCCCCCAGATCAAAACAAACAGGCATAGCTCACAGCATAGGCCTGCCTAAATTTACCTGCGCTGACAGAAAAAAAAAACACTACTCTAGCACCTACCTACCTAAGGTAGAGGGTGCTACAATTGATTGATAGAATGATTATTGGCTCTGACAGTTATGGTAAGGCCTCATGCACTCTGCATGTTTAGTCATGGTCCATGAGGCTCCAGCATTTAGTTGTGGCTGGGACGTACAAGCACACCATCCACAGGCGCACCATCCAGCCTTGCTGCCAGCAGTCTATCAAACTCTGAGAGTCTGACAGCTGCTGCAGCTGAATGGGGCTGGGCAGTGCACTTAGCAGTACTTTTTTTTAGGGCAGTATGCACCCAGGGACGAATGCCCAGAATGCAGCCTGCTTTCATTCTGGGCATTCATTCCTGCCCACATACTGCCCTAAACATACTGTACATAGTGCTAGGTGCACCGTCCAGCAGCTGTCAGATCCTCAGAGTTTATTTATTTATTTTCAAAGTTTTACACAGTATACAAAAAGGACCGTAATATAAATTTTTTTAGTAAAGTTTTACATAGTATATAAAAAGTACAGTAATAAATTCATAATGTACAAAAAGTACATTACACTTGTAATAAAAACCCCCAAAGAAATATAAAAAATGCAATAGTGCAAAATAACCAGACCACTCAATGAAGGTGGTCAAAAGTGCTTTGCAACCACGACAATACTAAAAATACCCCTTTTCCCTCCCCACCTACCTCCTGTACTGACCCCTTCCTGGCTAAGCAAGACATGCTGACCAATCAATATTTAGTGATAAATTAGGTAGCCCCAAGAAAGTATAGGGGATCACCAATGTGTTACATAGCGTGGCTTGAGCAGTAAATTGCTCCTGCTGCTCTGCGTTGCAGTGTGAATTGGCCCTTCCTTTTTAGTTAACCGCTTGACCTTCTAAAGGTTTCATCCCCTTCATGAACAGACTGCTTTTTGCTATTCAACGCTGCGCTAATCTTACTAGCAATTACGCAGTCATACAACACTGTCTGCAAATGACATTTTTTGCATTTTTTTCGCACAGAGGTTTCTTTAGGTGGTATTTTTTTTTTTTATTATTATGTGAATTAAAAAAGACCAAATATTAAAAAACAAAACAAAAAAAACACTGTATTTTCTAATTTCTGTCCTAAAACATATCCAATAAAAAAAATCGAATTTCTTCATAAATTTAGGCCAAAATATATTCTGCTACATGTCTTTGGTAATATAAAAAAATTGTGTAATTTAAAGAAGTCCAGCCTGAGCTTTTGAGGCTGGGCATCTCCTCTGGGTCGTCGCACTCCTGTGACCGTTTTCAGCGGAGAGCGGTCTGATGTCCGCTCTCCGCTGACGTCACTGCCATCAGTCAAGGCAGCGCATCATCCCGACTTCCAAGTCGGGATCCGCCAGCTGCCTTGATTGATGGTAGTCTCAGTGAGCCACTGAGATGGCTGCTTCCCGCCCCTCCGCGGCTCAGCGCTCCAATGAGAGTGGAGAAGTAGAGCAGAAGCGATGCTGACTGACAGTCAGCATCGCTCTGCTCGGGGAGGAGTGAGAACCGAGCCATCGGCGGTGTTCGATTCTCAGGGCAGAGACGCCAGGGGACAGATGCAGCATCGGTCTGATGCTGCATCCACCGAGGTAAGAATGACTAGCAAATAAAAAAAAAACATACTTCTCTTTTAATTGGTTCGTGTGAAAGTTAAAGCATCTACAAACTATGGTATATATAATGGAATTTACGCAGCTATGAAAGCTATACTGTGGTAGCGGTGATCAGCGACTTATAGTAGGACTGTGATAGGGTGGCGGTCAATCTGCCGCTAACAGACACTACCTGGGAGGATCATTAACTGCTTTTACTTCACTACCTGCTTTATAGGGAGAATAAACAACTAGATCGCTGTTTCCATGCACACAGAGCTCTGTGTGTTTGTAAACACAGAACTCTGTGTATGTTTGGATACAGCCAGTCATTTGACTTCAGTTGATCACAGGGGCTGCACATACATACTGCCGAATCAGAAGAAAGGGCTGTTGTACGTGATTGTGTCTGCACCTGCTACCCACTTATTTACTGTGAGTGGTCGAAAGGTGGTTAATTTTACCGTGGTTTTTGTCCATATAAATACTAATATCTGTACTTAAAGCTGAACACCAGGGTTCATCTATTTTGAATGTTTACCTTGAGTCAACTTGACCCAATGTAAGTTTGCATATGTGATACCTGACTGGCCTTTGTGTAAGTTTTAAATCACTGTAGTAGCCCGAGCAACTACAGTGATGGCCGCAATATTCCAAGTGTAATGCCGAGCGGCTGCTCTTCTGCATAGTAACAAGCGGAGTTTGCTTGCTTGGCACAGCTGCCATTCAGAGAATGCCTTGCGTATTTCTCAATGAATGCAAAGTGTTCTCAGATTGGATGAGGTGGAGATCGTGATCACTTCCTTCCCCCTTCTCCGCCTCTCCCAATCAGAGAATGCTTTGCATGAATGACAGCCATGCTGAGCAACAGACTGGTCTGCCTGTAGTTACTGTGCAAGAGGGCAGCCGCTCGGGGCACCCAGAAGATCTCAACAATCACTGTAGTAGTTTTTGCTAATGCAATCATTTACAAATTACATAGAGCAGTGCTTCTCAACTCAAGTCCTCAAGGTGCCCCAACAAGTCATATTTTTATGATGAAACGGCTGTGGTAATTACTAAGGCAGCGAAACTGATCAAGTCACCTGTGTAAAATAATGGAAAGCCTGAGAACATGACCTGTTGGGGCGCCTTGAGGACTGGAGTTGAGAAACACTGACATAGAGACACATCAGGTATGTATAATTACGTTGTACCAAGCTGGCCCAATGCAAGAATGCAAAATTTATAATCGCTTTTTACATAGATACATAGTAGGCGAGGTTGAAAAAAGACACAAGTCAATCAATGTTCAGCTTTGAATTAATATGTATGACAATTGTGTTACTCTATATGACTTTTTGTAAACACAAATCTTTCAGTGTATCATTGTCAATGTTGTAAACGCAAGAATTCAGTAAAGAATATGCAAAAAACAAAACAAAAAACAATATATATATATATATATATATATGAATAAAGGTGTGTTATATGAAGGCCTGACAGAACACACACTTAGCGCCAGTTCAAACTTGCAAAATACAAGGCAGCCCGAACAGTAAAATTCAAGGTATTTTTGTACAAAACACATTAAATGGAAAAGCAGCTGTTTAAAATTAGTAAATAAATAAATAAAGGGTGGTAAAACGATAAACAGGTAAAACTGTAAATAAGTTATACACAAAACAGCGCAAAAATAACAACATAAAGGACCCGTGGATCATGCCACTGAAAAAGTCCAGCACGTATGAAGAAATGACCAGTTCAGAGTATTATGGTGAGTAATATCACAAAAAAAGTCCAAGTGTGCACTTTCCACCACCAAAGACAATTATTTGGAATCCACCGTGTGATGAAAAAAACCCCTTAGGGGTTCACACTTACCAGAGGTAAGAAATAAATGAGCCTTAAATAGAAGGTAACATCAGCTACTCTGCATAAGCAAATCTTCTCCAATCAGGGTACACCAATAAGGATGGGCTCCAAAGCAGACCATAAAATAATAGGAAGATAACAGCACAATAGTGTAATCCTGTTTATTTCAAACCTGTTAACCCACCAGTAGGAAACCCCTTTAACCAAACTACGTACATCAAACAGTAGTTTGGTCAGGGCTCCCACATACACCCCATGTCACTCTAACCCTCGGCCCTGCGCCCTCTGTTGAAGTCAGGTGACGAAACGCGCCAGGGCGTAACCACGACTACCCGCGACCCGGAAGTGACGTCTGTGTTCCAAGCGTGCGTTCCACCGCTCACAGCTACCATTCGGAAGTGTCTGCAGGATCCGTGAGGACACACACACTCTCCCTAGGATGCTGGAAATGGTGATAGCGCCCTCTTGGGCCATTCATTGCTTATTTTACTGCTGTTTGATGTACGTAGTTTGGTTAAAGGGGTCTCCTACTGGTGGGTTAACAGATTTGAAATAAACAGGATTACACTATTGTGCTGTTATCTTTCTATTATTTTATGGTCTGCTTTGGAGCCCATCCTTATTGGTGTACCCTGATTGGAGAAGATTTGCTTATGCAGAGTAGCTGATGTTACCTTCTATTTAAGGCTCATTTATTTCTTACCTCTGGTAAGTGTGAACCCCTAAGGGTTTTTTTTCATCACACGGTGGATTCCAAATAATTGTCTTTGGTGGTGGAAAGTGCACACTTGGACTTTTTTTGTGATATTACTCACCATAATACTCTGAACTGGTCATTTCTTCATACGTGCTGGACTTTTTCAGTGGCATGATCCACGGGTCCTTTATGTTGTTATTTTTATTTTAGCGCTGTTTTGTGTATAACTTATTTACAGTTTTACCTGTTTATCGTTTTACCACCCTTTATTTATTTATATATATATATATATATATATATATTGTGAGGGGGCTAGCTCGGCAGCGGGTATGTGTGACCCCCGGGATGGGCTCCCCACCCAAAAACAGGCCCAGCAGACGGAGGTTGTGGTTTTCAAAATCAAAAAGGTGCGGTTTATTTTCTATTTACAGTGACAAAAACACAGCAAGGCAAAAAAAACAAACACAAAATAAATCCTGGTCAACTTGACCTCTGACTAAACTTACAGGTTTCCTAACTAACGACTGGGATCAGCCTAGTGCTGTCCTAGTCCCTGGTTTTAAATGTCCAAGCAAAATATAGCCACACAGGCTTTCTCTCACCGCACAGGGGTTCACTCTCCCTAGACAGTCCACACAGGTCTGCTTCCAGGCATGAGCTAACATCTAATGAATCTGGGAGTTTTTTATAGAGGCCTAAATGAGCTGACAAGCTTCAGCTGGCCTCATCAACTCCCTGTCTGCACGACGCCCAGCCCTCTCCCTAGAGGTATGAGTCATCAATGAGCCCACTAGTCTCAGCTGGGCTTATACAACTCTCCACCTAGCTGTATAAATCGGCGTAAAGCCTGAATCTGGGCGAAATATATCTACCCCCCTGGATGCAACCAGGTGACTTTACCTTCCTGCTGTCACATACCCCCCCCTCTTGTTTTAACCTCGGGGTTGGAACACCAGCAATCAGGCATTCATGTACTCGAGACAAAGCATCCACATTCCCCATTTGAACGCCAGGGCGATGCTTTACTGTGAAGTTGAATTCCTGGAGGGCCAGGAACCACCTATTCACTCTTCTATTTGTTTCCTTGTTTTGAGCCATCCACTTTAACGGAGCGTGATCCGTAACCATGTCAAAGTGCCTACCTAGCAGGTAGTACCGAAGGGAATCTAGAGCCCACTTCACCGCTAAACACTCCTTTTCAACGGTGGCGTAATTTACCTCATGGGACTTCAACTTCCTGCTGAGGTAAATGACTGGGTGCTCTTCCCCGTTCCAGACCTGGGACAATACTGCTCCTAACCCCACATCTGACGCATCACTTTGTACGACAAAGTCTTTAGAGAAGTCGGGTGAGTACAACACTGGCTGGCTACATAAGGCTTGTTTCAAGAATTGGAATGCTGCCTCAGCCTCGGGGGTCCATTTAATCATGACCGACCCTTTCCCCTTCGTCAGGTTGGTTAGGGGCACAGCCTTAGAAGCAAAGTGGGGAATGAATCGCCGATAATACCCAGCGATTCCCAGAAAGGCTCGTACCTGCTTCTTGCTGTTGGGACGTGGCCAACTCTGGATGGCCTCGACTTTGTTGAGTTGGGGTTTTATTACTCCCCTCCCAATGGTGTACCCAAGATATTTGGCCTCCTCCTGCCCAATGGTACACTTCTTGGGGTTAGCCGTAAACCCTGCTTCCCGAACAGAGTCCAGGACTGCTTGCACTTTTGGCAGATGTGAGGCCCAATCTGTGCTATGGACAATTACGTCATCCAGGTAAGCCGCAGCATACTTCCGATGGGGCCTCAGCATCTGGTCCATTTTCCGCTGGAATGTGGCCGGCGCATTCTGTAACCCGAACGGCATTCTTTTATATTGGAACGCCCCGTCTGGGGTTACAAATGCGGTTTTCTCTTTGGCTGACTTGGCCAGGGGGATTTGCCAATACCCTTTTGTGAGGTCAAGAGTCGTCATGTATCGGGCTGTTCCCAGCCGGTCGATCAACTCATCTATACGTGGCATGGGGTAGGTGTCAAATTTTGTAACTTTGTTCAACTGACGAAAATCGTTACAAAATCGCCAGCTCCCATCCGGTTTAGGCACCAACACAATGGGACTAGACCAATCACTTTGGGACTCCTCTATCACCCCTAAGTTCAGCATTTTCTGTACTTCCTCCCGTATTGCCTCCCGTCGGGCCTCTGGGATCCGATAGGGTTTTAACTTCACCCTTTCACCGGGCGGGGTAATAATGTCATGCTCTACCCCAGATGTTTGTCCCGGCAGCTCAGAGAATACCTCCTTGTTGCGAAGCACAAACTCCTTAACCTCCTGTTGTTGGGGTTGTGACAAGGTGGCTGCGATTCCAACCTCAGGAATCACGCAACCAGTTTGAGCTGGTGACCAAGTGTCTGCGACTAGGGACTCTCTATCCCTCCAGGCTTTCAACAGATTAACGTGATAGATCTGTTCGGGCTTTCGCCTTCCTGGTTGTCTGACCTTGTAATTCACTTCGCTCACTTTTTCCATTATCTCGTAGGGGCCTTGCCATTTGGCAAGGAATTTACTTTCAACCGTAGGGACAAGTACCAATATCCTATCCCCCGGGGAAAAGGTACGGGTCTTGGCTCCACGGTTGTACACTCTCTGCTGTGCCAACTGCGCTTGGGCCAAATGTTCCTTCACGATGGGCATTACCTGTGCAATTCGATCTTGCATCAGGGCGACATGCTCAATCACACTCCTGTGGGGAGAACTCTCACTTTCCCAAGTTTCCTTGGCAATATCCAACAGCCCTCTTGGGTGTCTCCCATACAGTAACTCAAAGGGGGAGAATCCCGTAGAGGATTGGGGCACCTCCCTAATAGCAAACATCAAATAAGGAAGTAGACAGTCCCAATCCTTTCCATCCCTATCCACCACTTTCTTCAACATTTGTTTTAGGGTTTTGTTGAATCTTTCAACCAGCCCATCGGTTTGGGGGTGATACACAGATGTACGTAATTGCGTCACTTTGAACAATTTACACAGCTCCTTCATAACCCGGGACATAAAGGGTGTACCTTGGTCCGTAAGCAGTTCTTTACAAATACCCACCCGGCTAAAAACAAGAGATAGCTCTTTGGCTATGGTTTTGGCCGAGGTATTTCTGAGAGGGATCGCTTCTGGATAACGGGTGGCATAGTCCATTATAACCAATATGTACTGGTGCCCCCTAGCGGACTTGATTATAGGACCTACCAAATCCATTGCGATTCTCTCAAACGGGACCTCAATGATGGGTAGAGGGACCAGCGGGCTACGGAAGTGTGGCATCGGGGCCGACCTCTGACACACAGGGCAGGAGGAACAATAATTTTCTATGTCCTTCATCACCCCAGGCCAATAGAATCTCTGTAATACCCTCTCTCGGGTTTTCTCTGTCCCCAGATGACCTCCAAGAATGTGCCCATGGGCCAACTCCAACACCAACTTCCTGTAAGGTTTGGGCACCACCAGCTGCTCAACGGTTTCTTCTGCCCTTTTTGCCACCCGATACAGTAGGTCCTTCTCTACGCTGAAGTATGGGTAAGTGCAGGTATTATCTGGGTTCACTAACTCGCCATCTATTTTCACTACGTTTTCCCGTGCCTTTATTAGGGCGGGGTCTTTCAACTGTTCTGTGGCAAAGTTTTCCCTGTGAACCTCAAGATCAGAAAACTCCACAGACGGTAGGTTTTCGTCTGAGGAGGTGGGCTCCTCTCCAGTTTCTTGAGTCTCCCCTGCCAATACTGACAAGGGAAATTCGGGAGAGTCCTCACCACTCTCAGAGGAGTTCTGGCTATCATATTCCTGGTACATAGGGGCACCAGTGGGGGGCTCATGATCATCCCACAGTTCCCAGAACTTCGGAAAATCCCTTCCCACAATGGCGTCATGCGGTAACTGAGACACTAAGCCCACTGGATGAGAAAGGGTACCTTTGGGGGTCTCGAAACACACTGTAGTCACTGGATACTCTCGGGTGTCCCCATGCACACAAATAACGGCTACCTTGCTATTCCCAGAGACCTCTGTTTTAACTAACTCAGCCTTTATCAGGGTCACAAGGCTACCTGAATCCAGCAATACCACAACATTTCTACCATTAATACACATTTTGCATAAATGTTTCTCAGTTCCCCGAATGGCAGTGCATGCGACTGTCGCACACAGCGACTGACGTCTGCCCGTCAGAAAGTCACACTGCATGGGTTCCTCCAAAACCGGGCAATTTGCTGCAATATGTCCCGCTTGCCGGCAGCGGTAGCAAATGATCCTTCTTGCCGCCTCTTGAGCCGCTGATTTCCCAGGCTGTTCTCGCCAAACTTGGGGTAGAGCTCCCACCCTCTCACTCTCTCCACCCTTACCCCTTGGAATCATCTTATCCGCCCCTGGGGATGGTCTGGTCTTAGGGTGGAAAGTCCGAGTGTCTCTGGAAGAGGCCGTCAGGTTCTCTGTAGCCAAGTATTTCTCCACACGATCCACAAGACCATCGGCCGTCTCTGGGTCTCCATGGCTTACCCACTTTTGGATGGCAGTAGGAAGAGCTCTCAAAAACCGATCCATTACAACACGTTCCACAATCTTTGGTGCGGACAAAGTCTCTGGCTGTAGCCACTTTCTGCTCAGGTGAATGAGATCATACATTTGAGACCTGGGGGGTTTTCCAAGCTGGAAAGTCCAGTTATGCACACGCTGAGCCCGGACAGCCAGGGTGACACCCAGCCTTGCCAATATTTCAGCTTTTAGCATCACATAGTCTTTTGCTTGGTCAGGCTCTAGGTCATAGTAAGCTTTCTGCGATTCACCCGTTAACAGAGGAGCCACCAGTCCAGCCCACTGCTCCTCAGGCCACTTTTCTCTTTCAGCGGTCCTTTCAAATGTGGTCAAAAATACCTCTGGATCATCCTCTCCAGTCATTTTTGTCAATAAACGACTCACCCCAAAGGACGCGGTATTAGTGGGACGGCTTTCCTCACCGGTCTGCGGACGTTGCTGCATTACTGCTTCCATCTGTTGTTGTAGTCTCTGCTCTTGCTTCTGCAACAGGTCTATGAAGCGGGCCTCAGATTGCTGTTGGGCTTGTTGCTGAGCCTCCAGACTCTGTTGTAAAGTTGCAAGGCTCTGTTGATGAGCTTGCTGCTGGGCTGCAAGGCTCCTTTGCAAACCTGCATTTGTCTGCTGTTGATTGGCATTTGCTAGAGCCAGCTGTTTCAGTATCTCCTCCATGCTGGCTTAAAAAAAAACTGCCACTGGTTCTCCACCAACTGTGAGGGGGCTAGCTCGGCAGCGGGTATGTGTGACCCCCGGGATGGGCTCCCCACCCAAAAACAGGCCCAGCAGACGGAGGTTGTGGTTTTCAAAATCAAAAAGGTGCGGTTTATTTTCTATTTACAGTGACAAAAACACAGCAAGGCAAAAAAAACAAACACAAAATAAATCCTGGTCAACTTGACCTCTGACTAAACTTACAGGTTTCCTAACTAACGACTGGGATCAGCCTAGTGCTGTCCTAGTCCCTGGTTTTAAATGTCCAAGCAAAATATAGCCACACAGGCTTTCTCTCACCGCACAGGGGTTCACTCTCCCTAGACAGTCCACACAGGTCTGCTTCCAGGCATGAGCTAACATCTAATGAATCTGGGAGTTTTTTATAGAGGCCTAAATGAGCTGACAAGCTTCAGCTGGCCTCATCAACTCCCTGTCTGCACGACGCCCAGCCCTCTCCCTAGAGGTATGAGTCATCAATGAGCCCACTAGTCTCAGCTGGGCTTATACAACTCTCCACCTAGCTGTATAAATCGGCGTAAAGCCTGAATCTGGGCGAAATATATCTACCCCCCTGGATGCAACCAGGTGACTTTACCTTCCTGCTGTCACAATATATATATATATATATATATATATATATATATATATAAAAGAAGGTTATGCTAGTAAGGCAAAGCAGTACATCAACGTTCCCCGTATTTCTGAATATATACAGTATATATAGACACACATGGACAACCATTTTTATATTTATACAAAGCTGCATTGCCTAATTTCCACAGTAGCATTCCAATATGAATTATTTAAAAGATAACATATATATTACAGAATTACCTGCAGATAATATAAAAATGTACCTTGTATTTACCTTGTATTTTAAAAAGCAAATGATGATGTTCCATGTTACCCTTTGGAAAAAATGCAAGAAATCGAAACAATTACACGTTTAAAGTATTTTGTCAGTGATCACTGATGGGAATTATTTTACGTACACTCCACCATATATTAAAAACAATTTAATATAGTAAGGCTCAAGAGGTTATCAGCACGGATGTGGTAACTTGTTCAAATTTATGTTTACTAAAATGCTATGTCCCTGGAGCTGTGGTATTAATAACCATGCAACAAAATTATGTTTCCAACTTCCTGTCACCTGTGATAAGTAACCGTGAATTTGAAGAATATTTTATCTCAGTTTAAAGAAGTTATAGATATTCCCTCTCGAGGCGGTTTTCTCAGATGGCCACATAAATATTGACTGCTATCTGAACTTTCAAAAGTGTCCAAATGGCAAACCAATAACAGCATCAACTTTTACCCTGTGTTGCATCCACAATAAAACTGCAGATTCAAACAAATATAAATATATGGTACGTAATATAATTTGTGGGGAAAAAACACCAAATATTACATTGTTTTATGCTAATTAAAGTAGTTCTAAAGGCAGAAGTTTTTTGTTTTTTTTATCTTAATGCATTAAAGTGGTATTAAAGTCTCGTTTTTTTTTTTGTTTAACAATACTTACCTGCTCTGTTGATGTGGTTTTGCACAGAGCAGCCCAGATCCTCCTCTTCTCTGGTTACTGGCCCCTCCCTCCTGCCCCCACAGCAAGAAGCTTGCTATTGGGGCACCCGAGCCGAGCCACGGCTCTGTGTGTCCATTCAGACATGGGGCCGCGACTTGGCCCCAACCCTTTTTCTTCTAATTGGCTCACTGACTTTGATTGAAAGCAGCAGGAGCCAATGACTCCTGCTGCTGTCTCAGTCCCAATGAGAGAGAGAATCCCCTGACAGCCGAGGCTCTCATGCAACATCGCTGGATCGAGATGGGGCTCAGGTAAGCATTAGGAGTGGGCTGAGGGGCCCATATTTTAGGGAAGCAGTTATGTCTTCCATCAACTTGTTTTCAACTTGAGTTGAATGGAGGATTTGTTTGTTGCCAAAATGTCAGGATGCACACATGGGCAGCATTTATTAAATGTATAGGTTATTATTTTTTTTTTTTTTTGTGATACTTGAGGATGGAGGTTAAGTATAGAAGGTATGCAGCTAGATTATCTGTGAGATCCACATCTGGTAATTTCTTAATTATAGTGTTTACTTTGCTCCAAAACTTCTGTAACATCAGATATTCCCAGAAGATATGAAATATTGTATTAATGGCTTTATTACCACAGCAGCAATTCAGGGAGCCATTCGGAAGGGCTCTGTGGAGGATGGAGGGAACCCTATACCATCTGGAAGCTATATTATAACCTACTTATTTGTGTTATGTTAGAAATCGAGGCTTAATGAGTAAAGCAAAGAATATGACCCTTTTTTTTTTTCTGGAGTGAATGTTGCCTTTAGATCTTTTTGCAAGGATGAAATCTCTCTTATTAGCGCAGCCATTTTTATTGAGCTGTTCAACAACATCGCTGTATTGCCAAACCCTTTATTGCGAAACCCCAAATTTCCTTCCTGTGTCATTTTGTGTTGAATTCCATCTACCAATGCTGCTCAGTTTTGCTTCCTTAAGCCCCTTACACACTATCAGTTTTTCTGCAGGTTTTTTTCTTCAGGTTTACCAAAACCATGTAGTGCAAGGGCCTGCCTAATTGCATACGAATTGAAACTCTTAAGCCCTGTACACACGATCGGATATCCTATAGATTATAATCCAATAGATTTTTCCATCGGAAATCCGATGAAGCTGACTTCCATCAGTCTTGCCTACACACCATTGGTCAAAAATCCGACCGTCCCAAACGCCGTGACGTAAAACACTCTGACAAGCCGAGAAAAATGAAGTTCAATGCTTCTGAGCATGCATCGACTTGATTCTGAGCATGCGTGGGTTTTTTGTCCAATGGAGTTCCACACAGACGTTCGGAATTTGCTATCGTTTTTTTTCCATCGGATAAATTTAAAACATGTTCTATTTTTTCTCACCGATGGAAAAAACACTGATGGGACCCATACACGATCGGTTTGTCCGATGAAAAAAGTAAATCGGACTGTTTTCATCGGTAAAACCGATCGTGTGTACACGGCTTTAAGGTTTGACCTCATATTAGATGGTTTTGGTAAACCTGAAGACAAAAACCTGCAGAAAAACTGATAGTGTGTATGGGTCTTAAGCCCTGTACACACGATCGGTTTGATCCGATGAAAACCGTCCGATGGATTTTTTTCATCGGACAAACCAATCGTGTATGGGACCCATCGGTCTTTATTCCATCGGCTTTAAAAAATAGAACATGTTTCCAATTTTTCCGATGGATCCAAAACCGATCGCAAATTCCGATCGTCTATGGGCAAGTCCATCGGATAAAAAACCCACGCATGCTCAGAATCAAGTCGACGCATGCTCAGAAGCATTAAACTTCATTTTTCTCGGCTCATCGGAGTGTTTTACGTCACCACGTGTGGAACGGTCGGTTTTTTGACTGATGGTGTGTGGGCAAGACTGATGGAAAACAGTTTCATCGGATATCTGATGGACAAATCCATCAGACTAAAATCCATAGGAAATCCGATCGTGTGTACAGGGCTTGAGTCCTCTCTGGAGGAACACCCCCATATAAGGAAGCTATGTTTTTTTGCTAAATTACGGGTAAATAATAGCCTTCTGCAGATGAAACATTGGCCTCATGCACACTGGACGTTTTTGGACATTTTTACAGCAGCTGTTTTTGGCAGTAGACGTTTTTTTCTACAGTCATTAAACTCTCCATCATGTTATCCTATGTGTCCATGCACACATAGGCTGTTATCAGCAGTTTTGGGCAGTGGCGTTTTTGAGCAGTAAAAAAACCCCAAAACTAGTGGGTTCTGAGAGACGTTTTTCAGCTGTAAAAATGCTCTAACGCTGATAAACGTCGATAAACGCTCAAAAACATAGCTTACCAGCCTTTTTTATCCATTGAAAAAATAAAATGTTTCTTCAAAAAAACCCGCAAAAGAACGCTTAACGCGGAAAAACGCTAAAAAACGCTATTGCAAAAATGTTGAAAAAAGTTGAAAAAACTCACTGCAAAGCTACTGCCGTTTTTATAATGTTATTTTAACGTCCAGTGTGCATGAGGCCTGAAGGTAATTTTTTGTTATTTGTTCACAAAAAGGTTTTTGTATCTGCTATTTCAAGAAGGGTGGAGTTAAATAAACCAAAAACATCCTGAATTGGTTAAAGATGGTGTCTTGCACACCTATTCACAAGCGAATTCACTTTTTTTCTTGGGGCAAATACAAAGTACAGTAAAGTCCTCCTTGGTTCCCATTAGACGTTTGGGCTTAAATTTTGTCACACGATTTACTTTTTGGACCATCATCTTTGGTTACTGTACTTGGTATCTAATAAGTTCCCTGCTGCTGTTTTGTGTCTCATGCTTGACTGTTACTGTGTATAAATATGATTATTTATTTATTACTATTACATCGCCGTCAATGAATATATGTTTATTTTCCATGGTTTACTTTGTAAAATTTGTTAGTATCTTACATTGATCTTCAACTTCTTCTGCATTCTGGCTTTGCCTTAAAGCGGAGGTTCACCTGAATTTTTTTTTTTTAAAAGCCAGCAGCTACAAATACTGCAGCTGCTTTTTAAAAAAGGACACTTGCCTGTCCAGGTCACCCACGACGTCGGAAGCCGAGCTACTGCTCGGCTCTCGGCTTCCCCCGCCGCCATCCTTGGTGAGGGAATCGGGAAGTGAAGCGCTGCAGCTTCACTGCCCAGTTCCCTACTGCGCATGCGCCAGTCAAGCTGCACCGTCCTCACTGGTCCCCGCTGTGTTCTGGGAGCCGTGTGTCTCCAAGGACACAACGGGGGGGGCGGGGGGTTACGCGAAGGGGCAGGACTCCCGCGGGAGTCTATACCCGGAAGTGGTGCAAATACCTGTTTTCCGAAAAGCGGAGGTTCACATTTGGGTGAACCTCCGCTTTAATAAGCATTGGTGGATGCAAAGTCACTTGTTCCACACTATTTCTATCCCATTACATTCCAAAGATTAACTAGTTATCTACAAAATCTTCATCACTGTTCTGCTGTGTGAGTTGGGAAAAGTAGGGCCATGCAAAAATTGACAATACATTTGATTTGCTTTCTGCAGCCTAATTGTCTAACCAATCATTTTTAACAGTCATCGCAATCTACAGTATAGGACAACCCTGGAAAGGGACCATACTTTAATTAGCAGTAATATGGAAATGTTACGTGACATTTTCCTAAACAATGTATATACGCGAGGCAAGAAAATCAACATTGTGCACTCTTCAATAGTGCAGTTGTACTTTAAATCTGTCTTTTTCAGGTGACTATATTTTGCTCCCATCACCTTAGCCAGGAGTCCCACATCTCTAGTGTATATGATTTTGTCCCACCACTTCTCCCACAGGCTCACGTCCCAGCAACTATCACCCAGTGGGAGTCATGCTTGTAACTGTCAGCCTTGCAATGCCTCATAGGACTGGTAGTTTCACAACAGCTGGAGGGCCACCAGTTTGAGACCCTGCTTTCGAGCATCTGATTATCTCACACCTCTTGATAATGGGAACGTTTTACTCGGAAACTTCTGCTGCCTTCTGCTTTTTATAACCTAATCAGTGTATGATTTAGATCCAAGGTGAACAGTAATTATAAAAATGCTCTGATGATGTTTGGTGTAATACAGTTTTCAGCAGACCACCACTCTAATGCCCTGTACACACGATCGGAAGTTCCGTCCAGAAAAACGTGTTTTTTTTTTGACGGAATGTTGGCTCAAACTTGTGTTGCATACACACGGTCACACAAATCTTGTCTGAAATTCCGATGGTCAAGAACGCGGTGACGTACTTTTTTTGCGTGCCGGAATTGCATACAGACGAGCGGAATTTACATCAAGAACTTTTTCCGTCGGAAAAATAGAGAAACAGCTCTCAATCTTTTGCTGGCAGAAATTCAGACAGAAAAAGTTGGATGGAGCATACACACGGTTGGAATATCCGACCAAAAGCTCCCATCACACTTTTTTGACGGAAATTCCGACCGTGTGTATGCAGGATAACAGTAAAGTGGTTCTAAAGGCAGAATGTTTTTTTTTTTATCTTAATGCATTCTATGCATTATGATAAAAACAAAAGTCTTTGTGCATCTCCCCCCTTAGCCCCCCTAATACTTACCTGAGCCCCATCTCGATTCAGCGATGTTGCACGAGGGTCTCGGCTGTCCGGGACTCTCCTTCCTGATTGTCTGAGACACAGCAGCGGGCGCCATTGGCTCCCGCTGCTGTCAATCAAAGTCAGTGAGCCAATGAGGAGAGAGAGGGGGTGGGGGCCGAGCTGTGGCTCTGTGTCTGAATGGACACACAGAGAAGTGGCTCGGCTTGGGTGCCCCCAAAGCAAGCTGCTTGCTGTGGAGGGAGGGGCCATGAGCGCCCGTGAGGGACCCGAGAAGAGGAGGATCTGGTCTGCTCTGTGCAAAACCTACTGCACAGAGCAGGTGAGTATGACATGTTTGTTATTTTTAAACAAAAAAAACAAACAAGACTTTAATATCACTTTAATCTGCAATTTGCTTTGTTCCCTTTATCACATTTTCTCCTCGGTGCAGCTGGGTTTTCAAAACTGCAGAGAAAATTGGAGCTAAAGGGGAATTGTTTCTATCACAGCCAATCAGGATTTTTATTTCTTTTTTGTCCATTGAGAGACATTCATTTAGTAATTCTTGGACATTCAAGTTATAATGCGGTCTTTAGGAAGTTGGGACACTGGCAAACACAAATGTTAAACCAGCCCCTGCATAGCCCCGCCTCCAACCATCATACCTTAGACATTGCCAGCTTCATACATGAACATTATTGTACTACTCCCATGTTCTGTAGTTTTCCACTATTTAGTCTATTTACAGTAATTTTTCATTTTCACTTCAGGTTTCTTGCTAAGTACAGGACTGATATCGCAGAATGTCTCAAATGTCCACGATAATGCCACAGGTCCTTATTTAACGTGTCTAAGATTGTTTTCTAATGAGCTGATTCATGTAGTTCTATATTGGTACACAACTGTACACCATGTAATGTCTATAAGCCTGTAAATCTAAATTGTAACAACATACCATACGCATTGATTTTTGTCTTCATTCAGGAAATGGAGCCATATCCAATACTGTACAAGTCAGGATTACCTGCGCTTAATGTCACAGTCACCTTGACGGCACTGTGCATAGTTTAGGACTAGTACAAATCTCATGGCCAGCCCAGGGACCCTGCAAGAAAAAAACTATTTTCACACTTGTCCATTGCAAGTGTTTGCTGTGGACCCTTTACACCTAGGGCCAGTTGTGGTTTGATTCAAACATAAAGGGGCAGTGAGCATAGATGTTACTGACTGAACCTCTATATAGCACTTTCAAATCAGGTTGCCTGGTATACAGTGCCTTGAAAAAGTATTCATACCCCCTGACATTTTCCACATTTTGTCTTGTTACAACCAAAAACGTAAATGGATTTTATGTGATAGACCAACACAAAGTGACACATAATTGTGAAGTGGAAGGAAAATGATAAATGGTTTTGATTTTTTTTTACAAATAAATATGTGAAAAGTTGGGTGTGCATTTGTATTCAGCCCCCTTTACTCAAACGTTAGGGAACAAACTGCATCATGAAGGCCAAGGAACACCCCAGACAGGTCAGGTATAAAGTTGTGGAGAAGTGTAAAGCAGGGTTAGATTATAAAACAATATCCCAAGCTCACAGAGCACTGATCAATCCATCATCCGAAAAGCAAAGGAGTATGACACAACTGAAAACCTACCAAGTCATGGCCGTCCACCTAAACTGACAGGCAAGGAGAGCATTAATCAGAGAAACAGCCAAGAGGCCCATGGTAACTCTGGAGAAGCTACAGAGATCCACAGCTCAGGTGGGAGAATCTGTTCACATGACAACTATTAGTCGTGCACTCCACAAATCTGGACTTTATGGAAGAATGGCAAGAAGAAAGCCATTGTTGAAAGAAAGCCATAAAAAGTCCCATTTGCAGTTTGCAAGAAGCCATATGGGGGACACAGCAAACATGTGGAAGAAGGTGCTCTGGTCAGATGAGACCAAAATTTAACTTTTTGGTCTAAAAGCAAAGCACTATGTGTGGCGGAAAACTAACACTGCTCATCACCTGAACACACCATCCCGATCGTGAAACATGGTGGTGGCAGCATCATGTTGTGGGGATGCTTTTCTTCAGCAGGGACAGGGAAGCTGGTCAGAGTGGATGGGAAGATGAATGGAGCCAAATACAGGGCAATCTTAGAAGAAAACCTGTTAGAGTCTGCAAACGACTTGAGACTGGGGCGGAGGTTCACCTTCCAGCAGGACAACGACCCTAAACATACAGTCAGAGCTACAATGGAATGGTTTAGATCAAAGCACATTCATGTCTTAGAATGGCCCAGTCAAAGTCCAGACCTAAATCCAATTGAGAATCTGTGGCAAGACTTGAAAATTACTGTTCACAGACGCTCTCCATCCAATCTGAGAGAGCTTGGGTTATTTTGCAAAGAAGAATGGGCAAAAATGTCACTCTCTAGATGTGCAAAGCTTGTAGAGACATCCCCAAAAAGACTTGCAGCTGTAATTACAGCGAAAGGAGGTTCTACAAAGTATTGACTCAGGGGGGCTGAATACAAATGTATCCCACACTTTTCACATATTTATTTGTAAAACATTTTGAAAGCCATTTATCATTTTCCTTCCACTTCAGAATTATGTGCCACTTTGTGTTGGTCTATCACATAAAATCCAAAAAAATAATACATTTATGTTTTTTGGTTGAAACATGACAAAATATGGAACATTTCAAGGGGTATGAATACTGTTTCAAGGCACTGTATTAGCATGGTATTTGTGAGGGGTTTTGTTTTGTTTTTGTATTTTTTTTGTGACCCCTGCCCTTTTTTTCTTGGACAGCTCAATGAGGCAGTTTTATGATGTAACATTTTTGTCCACTTTTTCACTCTAATGCCGCATACACACGATCGGAAATTCCGACAAGAAAACCGTGTGTAGCGGGTGTCAAGTTTAGTGGGGTGTATCTGGGCTATAGATGGCCCAGATACATTGATTTTAGGGATTTATGGACACTTTGGAGTGTGGGAGGTATGAATGGTGTCATGTTCCCTGCGGTCCCTGGGTGGCGCTGTCACCTGGGACCGGGGTTGAACTACCATTCTAGGGCCGTGCCCTTTTTGTCCTCTCGCGGCAGTAGTACGGCGGGACGGGGAACCCGCTGTGCCTGTTGGGAGAGGATATAAAAGGGGGCGGACATCTTGCGCACAGGGTCCATTCCCCAGGCACCTTCAGCCTGGGGGCTGCTGCAGTTCGTCTGTGCCCAGGCGCCCTTGGCCTGGGCGCGTGGAGTCGAGTTCCATCCCAGGCACCTTCAGCCTGGGGTAAGGTACTATACCAGGAGGCATGGGGCCCAGTACCTTCGACTGGGTCCCAAGAGGGCGAAGAATTCCTAAGGTGCCCCCGGTATTGGGTGCCTGAATCCTGGGCGTAAGGGACCGGAGACGTGACCTCCCCGTAGAGCCAGCGCAGCATTTGCTGGTGCCGGTGGAGGCCTCTGGTGACCGTCCGGATGGATGTCTTCCTCTGACAGGGGTCGTTTGTTCTAAAGAAGGTACTTTATGTTCTCATGGTCTGTGACAGAGACCCATCTTTCTCAGGTCAGTGGCAGGCCTCATCCAAGGCCTGTGGCAGGGGCCTCAACGTTCACCCAGGTCAGTGGCAGTGACCAAATTCACAGTCGGTGGCAGCGACTGTGCGCCAAGCCTGTTTGCACTAAACGGAACAGGAGAAACTTGAATTCATTAGTTGTGCCTGGACCTACTCTTCCCTAAACCTTGTCTGTTCTTTTAAAAGTCAACCAGTTTCAAGGCAATAAAACAGTGTTGGACTTTTCTTGGTGTGGAACTCGTGTTACTGGAAGCTAAGTGTCCCTGTCAGTGACAGTGGCAATCATCCTCCACAGGAGAAGCTGAGGCTCCGGCCTAAAACGCAGACCCAAAGGTAACGGTTTTGCTCATATCTCTGCATCCTACATCAGAGAGCCGAGCTGGTGGTGTGCATCTTTCCCCCTTCTCCCAGATACCCCTAGATGAGTAAAACCAGCCGTGAAGAGAGGGGAGAAGCTGGGGAAGGACCGCTACACGTGGATTTTTTTCAGACGGAATGTTGGCTCAAACTTGTGTTGCATACACACGGTCACACAAATCTTGTCGGAAATTCCGAACGCCAAGAACGCGTTGACGTACAAGACGTACGACGAGCCGAGATCAATGAAGTTCAATAGGCAGTTTGGCTCTTCTGCTTGATTATGAGCATGCATGTTTTTTTGTGCGTCGGAATTGCATACAGACGATCGGAATTTCCGACAAGAACTCTTCTTGTCGGAAAATTTGAGAACCAGCTCTCAAATTTTTGTGGTCGGAAATTCCGACAGCAAATGTCCGATGGAGCCTACACACGGTCGGAATTTGCGACAAAAACCTCACATCGGACATTTGTTGTCGGAATTTCCGATCGTGTGTACACGGCATTAACCTCTACACAGTCATTTACACATTTTTCTATGGGCACACTGAGGGGGAGGCATTCAAAGCATGTAAGGCGTGACGACCAAGCAGCTAGCATTTTCGGCAAATACTGGCTGCAGGTTTTTTTTACATGGCAGTTTTCTTTTATATGCTGTATTAAGGCATGTTTGAAAACTCAGTGCTAGGCCTTCTCTACAGGCTTAGTGTTTCTGACCATTTCATTCATTATTTGTTATGAAAGGGTTAAACCATCCAGTTTTAATGGGTTTTCCTCTATTGTCTATTTTTTCCCCCTTCTTTTTTTTTTTTTTTTTTATATATTTTCAATCTCCTAGTCTTTAGGTATAGCTGCTGTAGCATTATGAAGAATGATTGATGATCCAGGAAAGTTTCTTGTGAAGCACTTGTTATATTGTGCAATGCACTGGGGGGTCAGCTTCACTTGACTGATGCATGATTTATCCGATATCCCTGCCACTTTCTCAGATAAAGCTGCTGTTTTATCGAAAATGCCAGAGACGGTGATTTAGAATTTATAAGCTCCCCCCACCTCCCCATTGCCTTCCTTCCCCAAATAATTGTCCCGATCCTTTTCTTTGGTTGCAATAAAACGATAAAGGTAATTGCACACAAATGTGATAGAGCACCAAAAACACAATAAAATTAGCCGGAATTAGCTAGGCTTGTCAATGAGAAGTATTTATGAAATGCAGTACTGTAATAAGGAAGATAGATATTATAGCTCGGAGGTGAAGTATTGCTTTAATGTAATCCTCTTTGAAATTTTAAAAAGAAACCATTACAATGGAGAGCGGTGTTTGAAATTAAGTTCTTATAATAGGCGGCAATAACACATTCCAAAGGTAATGTTTTCTTGTATGGTGCGCTTATTTGAATTACCTTTTTTACATTGCTGTTTCCAGTCCTCTGGGGAATTTTTAAGCGGTCGAGGATTTGAACCATTTTTGATGAACCAAAATTCTAATTATTTATGAATGATTTTAGCAACTTTTATCTAATTTTTTCCCCACCTTTGCTCTATTCTTAGCTGCAGGTCTCAGGAAATAATGTCATTTTCTTTTGATGTCCTGAAGTTAGTCGTAAAATAAGATAATGACTTAATAACGATAATATTTATCCACATGCCATTAAAACTAAATTATGGATCCTGTGGTGTATCAGCTGATAGATTAAATGGTTTTTGGAATATGGATGAATGTTCTTGTGGAAGGATTAAAAAGCAAGTTTGGCCACTAGTTTTAGGTATAAATGGGGCTTGACTAGATTGGTTTAAATATAACTTAACGTAGCGGTGTCTTCTTCAGTTATTTCCAGCCGCATTGGCCAGGTATGATATATACATAGTTACATTGGTCAAAGCTGGACCAATGTAACGATGAAAAAATATACCTGGAATTATTCTTTAACCTCTTGCCGACCGGCTTACGCCGATATACGTTGGCAAAGTTGAGTTGAGTTGAGAGGTATCTTAATAAATCGCGGTCTTACCCCGAAGGGTCCCGACGCGCATAGCAGAGTTTCTGGGAGAAGAGGACCCAGGAACCAGAAGCAGCACAGAGTGGCAGAAAGGGTGGAAGGGAGAGGTTACACAGTGGCACGGGTGCGCAAAACGACGTACCCGTATGTCACTGCGTCATCGGCGGGTAGCGCACGCAATCTTGCCGCGTGAGCGTGCTTGCGGATACCGCGGACTCGATGTCCACCGGTGGCTTGCGATCGTGGCATGGAGAGGCATAACGGGGAGATGCCTATGTAAACAAGGCATTTCGCTGTTCTGCCTAGCAACATGACAGGGATCTACTGCTCCCAGTGATCGGGAGCAGTGATCTCTGTCATGTTCTAGTGAGCCCATCCCCCCTACAGTTAGAACATACTGAAGGAACACACTTAACCCCTTGATCACCCCCTAGTGTTTAACCG
Organism: Rana muscosa; assembly: GCA_029206835.1. Classification (NCBI taxonomy): domain Eukaryota; kingdom Metazoa; phylum Chordata; class Amphibia; order Anura; family Ranidae; genus Rana; species Rana muscosa. The sequence goes on from CM055123.1 coordinate 275,675,019, forward strand.
CTTACATTGCAAGTTCCCATAATGTCCCCAGATTCAGCTGTAGACCTGTTCGAAGGTTTTAGCAAAGGCAACAGCTGAATGATTCTGTTTGCAATGGGCATTTGTTTTTTAAAGCGGAGTTCCAGGCTTTTTTTGTTTATTAAAAGTCAGCAGCTACAAAAAGTTTAGCTGCTGACTTTTAATAAACAGACACTTACCTGCCCCACGGTCCAGCGATGTGGCCACCCGGAGCGTCGCTCCTCTCCCCCTCCTCTCCGCCGGCGCCGTCATAGCCACTGTGGGCACCCGGCTGTAACGGCTTCCTGCTTTGTGGCCGGGCACGCACTGCGCATGCGTGAGTCGCTCTGCGCGTTCCCAGTGGACAGGCAATCTTCTGGGACTGGTCACGTGTCCCAGAAGATTGCAGAGAGGGAGGAGTCGCTAGGCGGCCCGTGGGAGGAAGGAGAAAGTGGGACAGGAAGTCCCACTCAAAAGTACCCACCCACTCCCACCCAAAAAATTTGACATGCTAAATGTGGCATGTCATGGGGGGAGGAGTGCTTAAAGCGGAAGTTCCACTTTTGGGTGGAACTCCGCTTTAATGGTAGTTGCTGTTTTAGTATAAAATGTTGTTAATTGCACCTTGAATTTCTGTAGAAGTTTGCACTATTAAGGCACGTACACATGATCGGATTTTCCGACGGGAATTGTGTGATGGCAGGCTCTTGTTGGATAATCCGACCGTTTGTACGCTCCATCGGACAACTGTTGTCGGAATTTCCAACAACAAATGTGGGATAGCATGCTTTAAAATTTTCCGACAACAAATGTGTCTTGTCGGATTTTCCAAACGTGTGTACAGAAGTCCGTCGGAAAAAAAATCCAAAGTACAAACACGCATGCTCAAAAGCAATGCTAACCATAACACGACATTAGCAGAAGTTGCCCAAAGGATGGCACTAAAGAGCTGAAAAAACACGTAGTTTTGTGTCTTTGCCGTTTGTATGCAAGACAAATTCCTGTCCAATGCCCTTTGGACAAAAGTCCTACGCTTTGTCCGCGGAAAATCCGATCGTGTGTACGAGGCTTTACTGTGGTCAAATGCAATCCGTGCATCATTTTCAGGTGAAACCAACAGGTTTCTGGCGTTCTTGCCATTCATAAGAACGGCGCTTTTGAATGGCCGTGTGTACACTCGCAAGCTTGCCGGGAATCTCATCAGGAAAACCAACGTTTTTTTTCCACCCAACGAGATTCCCGGCTGTGTGTACGAGGCTTAAGTGATAAGATCCTGTAGCTTGACGTTTATTCTGTCCACAGTTACCAAGCGATTTGCATCATGACTTCATTGAAAATAAGTTAACAGGGCATCATATTGTTTCAGAATGCGACTGGCACAGTAAAGCATAGAAAGCCACCTTGTAGAACAAAGATGTGGAATCCTTATGCCGCGTACACACGATCGATTTTCTCGACGGTGAAAACACTCTTGATTGAGAAAAACGACCGTGTGTAGGCTCCCCAGCAGTGTTTCCCTATGGGAAAACTGCCGCTGAAAAAAATGCCTTGAATCACGACGAGAAAAATTAGAGCATGTTCTAATTTTTCTCGTCGTGATTAATGCCGTTTTTCTCATCGGGAAAAATGACCAAAAGCCCACACACGGTCGTTTTTCTCGTCAAAGAGAAAAAATTAAATTTTTCCCGACGAGAAAAATGGTCGTGTGTACGCGGCATTAGACAATTTTCACCTACAAATTCCTGGAGTTCTTGATACAACTGTGAATGCATGCAACTATGTACAGAGTGGTCTTGTATGTGTCTGCAAAGTTGCTCAAAAGTTTTAGGTATGGCTTTACAGGCATCTGCAGCACACAAGGCAGCAATATTGTATGTACAGTGAATGTGAAAAATGAAAAGCAGCTCTGATTTGAAGTGGGATAGTACTGAGTTTTTTGGGCCAAGTATTACACTTGCATCATCTGTACCAAGAGCGGTACCATTTATTGGGGGGATGCCCTTATCCTGAAAAAATTGTTTAATATGCTGAAAAATAGCATCAGCAGTAGCCTCGGTATACAAAATTTGCCTGGCTTGTAATGTGGTTAGGGCTTAATATTTGACACATCCAAGGCAAGAAAGGAGATAACCATTTGCCTTTTTATTAGTCTAAAAGTATCTACCGTTCTACTTTAGTGTTACACAAAAAACCTAACAAAAAAAACCTCACTATATGGAGATGAATATCAATTTTAAATTGCAAAACTGCACACTTGATTAGAACAAGCTAGCACATACAGTGTGTGTGTGTGTGTGTGTATATATATATATATATATATATATATATATATATATACATACATACATACATATATGCTGGTCAGCAGACAGCTCAGCGGTGTGGGGGAGGCTGCCTGTAACACTCCCTTGTCATCCAATCAAGTTAGGCTGTGACTGTCCCCCGGGAAACTTCAATATCTCCCGAGGCGGCCAGAGTTGGTGGGCGGAGCCATGGGGTGGCTGTCTTCTCCACTCCACTCCTCCCAAAGACTAATTCACACAAGCTGAGGAGGAGGGACCACAGCAGCCCCAGGAGTGTTTAATCCAGCAATGCTGTAAGTGACTAAACACATTGTCACTGCTTATTGCCCTAACCTGCCATTATTTCACCCTATACTATCCACACCTGCCATTATACTGCCCTATACTACCCAAAACTGCTACTATACCACCCTATACTACCCAAACCTGCCACTATTCTACCCAAACCTGCTAAACAGTGCCTATAGTACTAGCCAATCATTATTTATCCCTATTTTATTTATCACAGTCAGATCAATGAAATACAGTGCCTTGCAAAAGTATTCACCCCCCTTGGCTTTTTACCTATTTTTTTTACATTACAGTCTTTAGTCCAATGTTTTTTTAATCTGAATTATATGTGATTGATCAGAACACAATAGTCTAAGTTGGTGACATAAAATTTGAAAAATATATACTTAAAACTATTTTTCAATAATAAAAAACTGATAATTGGCATGTGCGTATGTATTCACCCCCTTTGTTATGAAGCCCATAAAAAGCTCTGGTGCAACCAATTACCTTCAGAAGTCACATAATTAGTGAAATGATGTCCACCCCTGTGTGCAATCTAAGTGTCACATGATCTGTCATTACATATACACACCTTTTTGAAAGGCCCCAGAGGCTGCAATACCTAAGCAAGAGGCACCACTAACCAAACACTGCCATGAAGACCAAGGAACTCTCCAAACAAGTAAGGGACAATGTTGTTGAGAAGTACAAGTCAGGGTTAGGTTATAAAAAAATATCCAAATCTTTGATGATCCCTGGGAGCACCATCAAATCTATCATAACCAAATAGAAAGAACATGGCACAACAGTAAACCGGCCAAGAGACGGTCGCACACCAAAACTAAGGGACCTGGCAAGGAGGGCATTAATCAGAGAGGCAGCACAGAGACCTAAGGTAACCCTGGAGGAGCTGCAGAGTTCCACCGCAGAGACTGGAGTATCTGTACATAGGACGACAATAAGCTGTACGCTCCATAGAGTTGGGCTTTATGACAGAGTGGCCAGAAAAAAGCCATTACTTTCAGCAAAAAACAAAATGGCACGTTTTGAGTTTGCGAAAAGGCATGTGGGAGACTCCCAAAATGTATTGAGGAAGGTGCTCTGGTCTGATGAGACTAAAATTGAACTTTTTGGCCATCAAAGAAAACGCTGTGTCTGGCGCAAACCCAACACATCATATCAGCCAAAGAACACCATCCCCACAGTGAAACGTGGTGGTGGCAGCATCATGCTGTGGGGATGTTTTTTAAGAGTCGGGACTGGGAAACTGGTCAGAGTTGAGGGAAAGGTGGATGGTGCTAAATACTGGGATATTCTTGAGTAAAACCTGTACCACTCTGTGTGTGATTTGAGGCTAGGACAAAGGTTCACCTTCCAGCAGGACAATGACCCCAAACACACTGCTTAAGCAACACTTAAGTGGTTTAAGGGGAAACAAGTAAATGTGTTGGAATGGCCTAGTCAAAGCCCAGACCTCAATCCAATAGAAAATCTGTGGTCAGACTTGCTGTTCACAAGCGCAAACCATCCAACTTGAAGGAGCTGGAGCAGTTTTGCAAGGAGGAATGGGCAAAAATCCCAGTGGTAAGATGTGGCAAGCTCATAGAGACTTCTTCAAAGCGACTTGGAGCTGTGATAGCCGCAAAAAGGTGGCTCTACAAAGTATTGACTTTAGGGGGGTGAATAGTTATGCACATTGACTTTTTTCTGTTATTTTGTCCTATTTGTTGTTTGCTTCACAATAATTATAAAAAAAAATCTTCAAAGTTGTGGGCATGTTCAGTAAATTAAATGATGCAAATCCTCAAACAATCCATGTTAATTCCAGGTTGTGAGGCAACAAAACACGAAAAATGCCAAGAGGGGTGAATACTTTTGCAAGGCACTGTATACTTTATGTTAATATTGTTGTTGTTTATATTTATTTTTGTAACTTCTGCATAAAACACTTACCAGTGTCATTTCATGAGATAATTTACGAAGGCATGTTTAGGGGTAGAATTAAGATCGGGGCAGGGTAGGGATTGGGTGGGGCAAGTGGTGGAGAGTAACTCATAGGGCCTGGCTAGTAGTTCATAACCTGACATTTTGAGCCCTGTGTGTGTGTGTGTGTGTGTATATATAATATATATATATAAAAGGGAATCCGGAAAGTATTCACAGCACTTCACTTTTTCCACATTTTGTTATGTTCCAGCCATATTCCAAAATGGAATAATTTCAATATTTTCCTCAATGTTCGTCAAACAATACCCCATAATGACAACGTGAAAGAAGTTTGTTTGAAATATTTGCAAATCTATTAAAAATCTAAAACAAAAAATTCACATTTACATAAGTATTCACATGAGCCTTTGCCATGACACTCAAAATTTAGCTCAGGTGCATCCTGTTTCCACTGATTATCCTTGTGATGTTTCAACAACTTGATTGGAGTCCACCTCTGTTAAATTAAGTTGATTGGACATGATTTGGAACGGCACACACCTGTCTATATAAGGTCCCATAGTCCCACGAAGTCCAAGGAATTGTCTTTACAGGATTGTATAGAGGCACAGATCTGGGGAAGGTTACAGAAACATTTCTGCAGCATTGAAGGTCCCAATGAGCACAGTGGCCTCCATTATCGGTAAATGGAAGAAGTTTGGAACCACCAGGACTCTTCCAATCGGGGGAATGTGAATGTCCTTGAGTGGCCCAGCCAGAACCCAGACTTGAACCCAATTAAACGTCTCTAGATAGATCTGAAAATGGCTGTGCACTGATGGTCCCCATCCAACCTGATGGACTTGAGAGGTCCTGCAAAGAAGAATGGGAGAAACTGACCTAAAATAGGTGGGTCAAGCTTGTAGAATAATACTCAAAAAGACTTGAGGCTGTAATTGATGCCAAAGGTGCTTCAACAAAGTGTTGGGCAAAGGCTGTGAATTCTTGTGCAGATGTGATTTTTTTTTGTTTTTTATTTTTAATAAATTTGCAAAGATTTCAAACAAACTTCTTTCTCCCTGTTGTTATGTGGTATTGTTTGTAGAATTTTGAAGAAAAGAATGAATTTAATCAATTTTGGAATAAGACTGTAAATGTGGAAAAGGTGAAGCACTGTGAATACTTTCTGGATGCTCTGTATATATAATGCAATTAGTGTAAATGCCTAAATCGGACTTGGTACACCCGCATGTAATCCAATGTTAATAGAACTCTAAATGGTAGAGGCAGCTTTGGGACCACCAGCTGCTAACAGTTCTGTTAACAAAGTTGCGGGACGCTTTATACAGGAGTGGTGTCAGTGCCTTTGAAACATTGGCCAGGACCGGGCTGTGTTTTTGATAAGTCCTGGCCATTTCATGTGCCCCTTGTAGGTTTGTGCCTTGTACTTTACAGTAACTCTGGCCTGCATACAGGTACACACACCTAGTTCTCAGCTAGAGAGGTCAATAATTAAAGATTAATTAAAGCGAAGCTCCACCCAAAAGGGAAGCTCCGCTTGTTCACACCCCCCCTCTCTTCCTCTACCACATTTGGCACTTTTTAGTGTGGGGAGTGGGGGAGGCGGGTACCCGCTCTCACTTCCGGGTAAGATCGCCGCATGACGATCTACGACAGTTCCGGCCCCTCCTCCTTCTCCCACCCTGCGTTCTGGGACACACACAGGTCCCAGAAGATGGCGGGACCATTTAGAAAGCCCAGCGCAACTCACGCACGGGCAGTAGGAAACAGGCTGTGAAGCCTTTTTTCCTTTACTACAGATGCCGGTGCCTGCACCTGAAGCTGATTGACAAATCGGTTAGGGGTGCCGACATTGCGGGATCCCTGGACAGGTAAGTGTCCGTATTTGTAGCTGCTGTCTTTTTTATTTATTTATTTTTTTACAGACTGGAGCTCCACTTTAAAGCCCAAGTTAATTGGCTGTTAAACTCAAAACCAAAAACATATTATATTATGTTGCAGCTGACTATTCAGATGTGGTGGCTGCATCAGTCTTTATTTGGCTTTGGCTCTGTTTTCACCCGGTGATCTGGCCAGTAACACACTTACTCTATTAGTGAGACACAACTCTGGAGGAATAAGCAAAAGAGGCCCAGCAGACAGCAGCATTGTCAGTCTGGGGAAGGAGGGGGGTAGTGTTAAATGTATTATTCGATTTAGAACCCCTAGCAAATTAAAGCCAAACTCCAACTCACGATTTCTAAACGGTTACAGCAAATATTTTTTTCCTTTTGGGATAAAGATTTTACATGAACATATAGGGGTGATCATTTTAATCACCCCTGTCAGTGTTAAGTGGTTTGTCTCATCTATGCAAACTGATGCATTCTGCTGGAGAGCTTGTGCTGTGAAAAACAGACTTGTTGGCTGGATTTAAAATCGAAGAAAGAAAACCCGGTAAAAAAACAAAACAAACAAATACAGCCATCACATCTAAGAATTGATAGGCTGTGATATAATAAATGTTTGCTTTAATACTGCTTTAATATGGGGAGAACATACAGATTCAGTGCAGATTGTATCCTTAGTGGAAACCTTGGTGTTGCAAGGCAAGAGTGCTAACCATTTAGGAGGCTGACCCTGTACGGTGATCCGTCAGATTCTTTGTTCCATTTATTAGATTAGATATCTGAATGTCACATGATCCTAATTCCTTGATTTTGCAATGTGAAATTATATACTTTCTCTCTCGCACCCTTTTTTTCTTTTTCTTTTTTATTATACTGTTTTTAATCTCACCCTTACTGTAAATATTATGTTTTGTACATATCATATTACCTGTCTGTAATCAAGGATAAAGGAAAACTGCAGAATGATGTATTTTTTACTTCCTTCTTTCTTTTAAATGGCTGAAATAAACCCACCAGAGGCCATCGTTTTGAGTAGCAAGTGTGATTTATCGAGTCAAGCACTACAAAAGGCACCCTCACAATTTGTTTCAAAGTTACATGTGATTAAGCTTTGGGCCATGTAACTGATGATATAAAAATAGATATCACTGAGAAGGGAGCGTAGACCAGGGGAATGAACACTGCATGACTACAAATCTGTCGATTACCAGACCCCCTCTCATTGCTGCATCTAACACAGATAGTGTAGTGTTGTGCAAGTGTGAAATCCTATCATTAATCACAGTGGCGTGGAGAATGATCAGTGTCTGCTGGGAAACATCCACTAAATCCGCAGGGAGACTGTAATGGTCAGGTTGCATTTGATTGTTTGGTGGTTGGGGGGGGGGGGGGGGGTTAGATTTAAGGAAATTTTATATTGTTGCTGATGGTGAACAGAAAGAACATGTCGTTTCCAAATGTGTCATTCAATACAAATAAGGACCTGAAATTTTTGTTTAATTGACAAATATGTTCAGAATTGAATTCTGTGATGTAAAAAGGATAAACTAGGAAAGGGATAACGTAAGTCATAGCAAAAGTGAAGGGGTATTTTAGTTTACCATCACACAAAACTTTAGAACAGGGATCTCCAAACAACGGCCCTCCAGCTGTTGTGGAACTACACTTCCCATGAGGCATTGTAAAACTCTGACATTCACAGACATGACTAGGCATGTTGGGAATTGTAGTTCCTGAATAACTGGAGGGCCATAGTTTGGAGACCCCTGCTCTAGAACATCATCTGAGGGTTTTGGGCGGGGGGGTCAGCAAATGGTTGATTGTGATTTATCAATCGATTGAGGACAGGTACCGGTAGATTGTGAAAGCCTCAGGGGGTATAACTCCTGCCGTCGCATGTTCACACTCTCGGCTGCTGCTAAAGGGGGTAGGGATTGGGAATGTCATGCCCCCCCCAATTTATACCCGATACTTATCCGAGCATGCAGCCCAGCAGGTCAGGGAAACCGGGGGGGGGAAACAAGCGAGCGCCCCCCACCTTCTCCTGAACTATACCTGGCCACATGCCCTCAACAGAGCCCCCCTGCCCCAAAGCACGTTGTCCCCATGTTGATGGGGTGGGGACAAGGGCCTCTTCCCCACAAGCCTGGCCAGTGGTTGTGGGAGTCTGTGACAATTTTGACAATTCCTTTATTAAAAAATCAGAAATAAAAAAATATGTCCCCCGGCGTAGATCCATTGTCAATCACGATGCCCGCTGACCCCCCAAAAAAAACTCTGGTCCCGACGAAGGCTCCTGCCATCTGCCATCTCAGCTCTTAACTAAAGGGCACCGCCCCCTTGTGATGTAATCGACCAAGGACATGTCAGACAGCGGGGCCACTCGGTGACATCATCGACACAGCATGCCCTTGGTTGATGACATCACAAGGGGGCTTGCCGGCGACGTCATCAGATCGCCCAGCCCCTCAGTTATGTAAGAGCTGTCAGACGGCGGGAGCCTTCGTGGGGACTGGATTTTTTTTTTCTTCGGGTTGGACATTTTCTTTACAATTTTTAATAAAGGAATTGCCCTGCCCCTAATCCTGTCCCTAAACATGCCCCTGTAAATTATCTCATGAAATTACACTGTTAAATGTTTTATGCAGAATTAGGTCACAAAAATAAATATTAACAACTTTGTTGAACTCTCGTACCCCCGTTTCCTATCTCATGCCATAAAAATAGTATAACTATATCCGTGCTAATCCATGGCCTCCCACAGATATTAGAATTCCAAAAAGTGCAGTCAATCATACCAACCAACATAGCAAACATTGTAAAATCTACCAGCATTGCACTTATGTAAATGACAATAAATATACAGTAAATATACAATATACAGTAGAGCAACCATAACAATAATACACATTTATTGAATGCTTCACAACCACACAGAAAAGTCCAAAGAAGAACACAATTCCAAGTCCTGAGCCCAGATTGGATGGGTGCTACATTATGTGGGAAACTGTACTGTAGCTGGTGTAATATTGGCTTGTAAGGAAGCAAACAAGAAAGGGTCTGATAAGTAGTAAGATATTTCACTTGAACAAATTAAGCATCCACTTGGGGGAGGATTCCGGTCTGCAGGCTTAGCTGTATTCCTGTTTGCTTCCTTAACAGCCTTTTACACATCTTTTAGACAGCCTTTTGTCCCGGGTCTCTCCCCTCCCGCTCTCGCTGCTGCTGGGGAGACACATAATTATGCCAGGCTAGGCTGGGGATGGAGCGGAGGCCCAGAGGAGTGGGGGAGAGCTCTCTGATCCCGCAGGGCACTGAGCCCCAGACCATCAGCGCAGAAAATACAAGCAGAGGAAGGGGATGAGGTGGAGTTGTGGAGAAGAAGAGAGAGAGGCGGTAAAGCACAGGGAGTGATCAGGGAGAAGAAAAGACACAGGAGGGACACTGCAAGGATTTTTCTATGGGGAAGGTGTATTTTACCACCCCCACCATCCCAGCGCCGTAAGGCCCTGCCCATAGGCAGCCCTAGAGAATAGAGAAGAACGGAGCTCACCTGACAGTCAGATGAATGCAGAGCGGCGGCTACCTGGCTGGGAGGAGGAAGGCTGTAGTGTTGATCTGATGCCAGCAGCCCCCATCCCCACTTGAGGGCTGGTGTATATGCTACTTTCTAAGTAACCTAGCACTTTACCCTGCTAAATTTTCAAATTGTACGAGTAAGACATTGTTTCTTGTATACATGTGTGGAGGAAACTATAGTGCAGTCAGACTTGACTTACTGACTTTTCGATATACAGAAATGTAACTATGGGCTAAAAAAGTGGTTTGCAGTCAGTTTATTTGCCGATTATGGAAAAGCTAGATTAAATTTTTTTTATTTATTTTTTTGCTGGTTTTTGTTTTATCAAGCTGTATTTACTCAGTGCAACTTACAACATCCAAGTTAAAGATATAATACCAACATGAAAAAAATTCAAAACAGAATCACTGAGTTGGAAAAAGATCACCTCCCTTATGTCAGTATTTTGTTGGACCACCTTTTGCTTTAATTCCAGCCTTTAGTCTGTTGGGATATGTCTGTACTAAATTTGCACATCTAGACTTTACAATATTTGCTCACTCTTCTTTGCAAAACTGCTCAAGTTCAGTTCAATTTGATGTGGACCATTAGTGGACTGCAGTCTTCAAGTCATTCCACAGATTTTCATTGGGGTTTGAGGCCTCGTACACACGACCGGTTTTCTCGGCAAGAAGCGACAAGAAAACTGCTGGCAGAGCTTTCTTGCCGAGAAAACCGTGCGTGTGTACGAGGCTTTCAGGTTTCTCGTCAAGAAAACTGCCCAGAATCTCGACGAAAAAAATAGAGAACCTGCTCTCTTTTTTTGCGTCGGGATTCTTATCGGCCTGTTTCCCTACGAGAAACCCGAGAGTGTGTATACTTACCTGTCGCCATGGAAACCCGCGCATGCTCGAAATGACTTTGACGTATGCGCGGTATCTTCCTAGGCATAGGTAGGGTGTAGCAAGATGGCCGCGACGGCATCAAATGTAACGGGCACACGCTCGTCATAGTCGATGACGTCACCGCGTTCGTTACAGTCAAAAGAACGGCGGTTCTTTTGAATGGAGTGTGTGTACACTCGGCCGGGACAAGATTCTTGTCAAGAATCTCGTCAGGAAAAACGACGGGTTTTTCTCTTGTCATCCATGGACTGACACAGCGTGTCTTATACACCTTTACACGTGGGTTATGTCCCTGCTTGCAGGAGAAGACCTAGGCAGAATGTGAGATGTTATACATACATTCTAAACAGCCAGAGCTGAACAGCCCCGCCCAGGGGGGCTGTCCCTCCAGCATAACCCTCCCACTGCAGTCAGCAGACCTCAGTTTTTTTCTGCCTAGCAGAAGGAGAAGACGTGGCTCTCTCAGGAGCCAGTCTCCTGACCTATTTTTATTCCTTTTGGAATTTTTTCCTATTTTTTTTTTCTTTTGAGATCTTCTATCAACTGTCGGCTGGGCAACAGGTTGGGTACAAGATATCCTCGTAGTCTTCCCTGTCCGACCATCGAGCGTGCTGATCCTCGCCTTGTGTGCGTGAGACTCAGTTCACGACATGCCCCACGACTCCAGGGGTGGCCGGTGGGCTTCCAGCTCCGCGGTCCTCTCAAGATAGAACAGTCCGGCTGTATCTTTCGCGGTGGACCGGGCCGACAGCTACTCAGTACCGCACTGTGATAGTTCTGTCAGAAACACACCAGTGGGTCCCTCAGGGGACGGGTAAGTAGTCTCTCCTGGCTGCAGGTGAGTACATGCTGTGTGTTTCTTATGTGGGGGATTTCCCTGTCTCCCCCTGTGTTTTTTTAATGTCACTCTCTGTGCACTTCGCTAGCGCTGTACTGTGTGGGGTGCCTGGGGGCCATACTGTCCTGGGGGGGGCTCATGCTGCTCTGCATTTCGCTGGGGCTGTTTATTTGAGAGTGAGGGGCCTGGGCGCCGTTCGGCGCCATGTTTGGTGACTGTGCTGTTTTTTACATTGGCGGCCATCTTGCCGTGGCCGCCAGAGCACATTGCGGCGGCCATTTTCTTGTAGCCACACCTTCTTCTAGCTCTAGTTTGGCCTCTAGCGCCGCTCAGGAACGGCGCGAATCTCCTCACAGTCTCTCTCCTCTCAGCTCACTCACGCTGAGCAGCGCGGCGCGGAGAGACAGGGCAGCGGAACCGAGCGGTCCTGGTCAGGTTGGTGGGTCCCCTGGGCATTCCCCTACTTCAGTCAGCACAGCCTGTGGGTGGTCTCAGAGGGGGACATTATGGAGTCAGAGTCACCAGCTTCCCCTAACATGCCAGAGGCAGCAGCCAGTGCTCCAGCACCTGCGGTCCCTATGGACCAGTTGTCGGCAGTCCTGGAATCATTTCTGACCAGGATGGAAGCTGTGTGTGAGCACAAGGGAGCAAAAAAGCGCCCTCTCCCCACTTTATTTCCACAAGGGGAGTGCTCTGGTTCAGATATGGGCCTAGCTATTGCTGCTCAGGACCCTAGCTCTGAATATTTGGATGGTTTTGAATAGGACATTCCTTGTGAGGAAGACTCCAGTTCTGAGTCAGTAAATGACAGGGCGCTTGTTAGTGAACTCATTGATGCTGTGAGGGACACTTTCAAGCTAAATGCTGCGACTGCAGAACCTCAGGCGGATACAGTCTCCTTTGGTTCTTTTAAGACCAAGCCTTCTAAAAAGGTTTTTCCATATGTACCTTTCTTTGACCAGCTCATTGACCAGGTCTGGGAAAAGCCGCAGAAGACTTTCATGGTCCCGCGGCGTTTGTCTATTAGATACCCCTTTGAAGACGCCCTGCTTAAAAAGTGGGCTTCTCCCCCGGTGGTCGACCCTCCAGTCGCCCGTTTAAACAAGGCCACCACTCTCCCGATGGAGGGGACTCCTGCGTTTAAGGACCCCACTGACAGGAGGTCAGAAGTGGTGAGTAGAGCCATGTTCGTCTTGTTGGGATCCGCCCTACGGCCAGTAGTAGCGGCGACCCTTGTGTCTCAGACACTCACAGAATGGGCAAAAATTTTGCACCAAACTGTGCAGGAGTATAACCTTCCTCCAGACACTATTGCTCTGGCCCACCAGATGGTGCAGGGTCTGATATATGTGTGCAACGCCACGTTGGACGCGGCCCCTTTAATATCCAGGGCCTCTGTCTCGGCGGTGGTATTGCGTCGTCTCATCTGGTTGAAATGCTGGTCTGCTGACCTAGCCTCTAAGAAGCTCCTGACGGATCTACCTTTTAAGGGTGGTAGACTTTTTGGTGCTGCTCTGGATGACATCATCAAGGATGTCACGGGAGGTAAAAGCACTCTCCTTCCTCAAACTATCAAGGGTAAGGAGGCCCGACGCAAACCGGGTCCTTCCTTTCCAGCAAAAAAGGGTTTTTTTCGTCCGTCAGAGTCCACGGGTAAGCCATCCCAGGCTGACAACAGTGCGGCTGGTAGGCACAAGCGCCCCTGGGTGCGTAAGCCGAACAAGCCGGCTCCCAAGCCCGCCTCCGCGTGAAGTCTTGCCCCCGCCCGTCTCTGGGGTGGGGGGACGACTTTGCAGGTTCACGGATCGGTGGACCCCCCGGATCTCCGACCGGTGGGTGTGCGAGGTGGTCACCTCAGGATACAGAATAGAGTTCCGCTCATGGCCCCCAGACAGATTCTTTCCCTCAAATCTCCCTCTCCTTCCTGCCCGTCGGGCAGCCCTCTTGGGGGCTGTACAGGATTTGATCGGGTCCGGAGTAATTGTGCCGGTTCCATCCCAGGAGAGGTTTCAGGGGTTCTACTCGAATCTGTTGTTCCAAAAAAGGACGGGGTTCGGCCAATCCTGGACCTCAAGGCCCTGAATGCCTTCGTGAAGGTGCAAAAATTCCGCATGGAATACATTCGCACAGTGATCGCGACACTCCATCAAGGGGATTTTCTGGCATCCTTGGACATCAAGGACGCCTACTTGCATGTTCCGATCTGCGCCAGCCACCAGAAGTTTCTGCGCTTTGCGGTCGGCGAAGTCCACTATCAATTTGTGGCTCTTCCAAGGTGCTTGCTCCGGTCCTAGCTTTGCTGAGACAGCGAGGCATTGCTATCGTGGGCTATCTGGACGATTTTCTTCTAAGAGCAGACAGTGGCTCAGAATTGGAAGAAAGTGTGACTATCGTCAGTCAGACCCTCAGGGAGTTTGGGTGGCTCCTGAATGTTCAGAAGTCGGTTCTAGTCCCGACTCAGCGTCTGGAGTATCTAGGTCTGATTCTGGACTCCTTGGAGGCAAGAGTCTTCCTACCTCCAGACAAACTACTGACACTTCAGTCTGCAGTACGGGTGCTGACGTCCCGAAAACGATCGTCAATCCGCTTTTGCATGAGAGTCCTGGGACTCATGGTGGCCTCCTTCGAGGCCGTTCCTTATGCCCAAGCGCACACCAGGGCTATACAGAAAGAGATCTTGTGCACTTGGGACAAATCCCCGTTGTCCTTGGATCTTCAGATCCAGGTGAGTCACCTGGTCAGGGCGTCCCTGACGTGGTGGTTGAGGTCCCCGGCTTTTCGGTCCGGGAAGTCGTTCCTCCCCATCCAATGGATGGTGATCACGACGGACACCAGCCTGACGGGCTGGGAGGGAGTCTGGGGAGTCCTGTCGGCCCAAGGGCTTTGGACTCCGGACGTAGCCCTCTTACCGGTCAATGTGCTGGAGATACGGGCAATCAGACTGTGCCTCTCCTCATGGTCGGAGAAACTACAGGGTCACTCCATCAGGATCCAATCGGACAACGCCACAGCAGTGGCGTATGTCAACCATCAAGGGGGGACTCGGAGCTCAGCTGTGGCTTCAGAGGTCGCCCGCATCCTGAGGTGGGCCGAAAGAAGCGTGCCGGATCTGTCGGCCGTCTATATTCCGGGCGTAGACAATTGGCAGGCGGACTATCTAAGTCGCCAGACGCTGGACCAGGGAGAGTGGTCCTTGCACCCGGAGGTCTTTCAACTCCTTTGCAGACGGTGGGGCACGCCGGATGTGGACCTGATGGCCTCTCGACTCAATCGCAAGGGGTCGAGGTTTGTGGCCAGATCCAGGGATCCCTGGGCAGATGCCTCGGATGCGTTGGTGGCCCCATGGGGTCAGTATCACCTGATATACGTTTATCCTCCGCTGCAGTTGCTGCCTCACCTGCTCCGCAGGGTAGCGACCGAGGGAATTCCGGTGATCCTCGTTGCTCCGGATTGGCCTCGGCGTCACTGGTACGCCGATCTGGTACGTCTCGTCGCAGACGTTCCCTGGCGGTTACCAATACGGGGGGACCTTCTGTCTCAAGGTCCTATATTTCATCCTGCTTTACAGTCTCTGGCTTTAACAGCATGGTTATTGAAAGCCAGGTGCTGAGAGACCGAGGTCTCTCGGATTCGGTCATTTCGACCATGTTAAGGGCACGGAAGTCTTCCTCCAGAAAGATCTATCACCGTACTTGGAGAGCTTACATCGCCATGTGCGAAGAGCTGGACTGGCGCCCACGAACGTATTCCGTTCCCAGAATCCTGCATTTTCTGCAGCGTGGCGTGACCCAAAAGCTCGCTTTGAGTACCATTAAGGGTCAGATTTCGGCCTTGGCCATCTTCTTTCAGCGACCGCTGGCGGGTCATCCCTTGGTTAGCACCTTTGTGCAGGGGGTTCGCCATGTGCTCCCCCCTGTCAAGCCTCCTCTCCCCCTGTGGGATCTGAATTTGGTGCTCTCGGTTCTCCAGGAACCTCCCTTTGAGAATATTAGAGATATTCCCCTCTTGACTTTGTCTCAGAAGGTGGCCTTCTTGGTGGCCATTACTTCCATTAGACGAGTGTCTGAGTTGGCGGCCTTGTCCTGCAAGTCGCCCTTTTTGGTCATCCATAAGGATAAGGCGGTGTTACGTCCGCGACCTCCTTTTCTGCCAAAGGTGGTCTCGGCCTTCCACTTAAATGAGGACATTGTCCTCCCGTCCTTGTGTCCTCACCCATCGCATCCCAGAGAGTTTGCACTTCACACTTTGGATGTGGTACGAGCCTTGCGGGTGTACCTGTCTGCTACTACCTCTATTCGGAAGTCTGACTCACTATTTGTGGCTGTCTCTGGTCCAAAACAGGGCCAAGCGGTTTCGTCTGCCACCATTTCTAGGTGGATCAGACAAACCGTCATTCAAGCTTATGCTCTCAAGGGGCGGGCGCCTCCCTTTCCGGTTACGGCACATTCCACCAGGGCAATTGGTGCTTCCTGGGCTTTCCGACATCAAGCGTCGGTTGCACAAGTGTGCAAGGCGGCGACCTGGTCGTCTGTTCATACCTTTTCTAAGTTTTATAAGGTTGATGTGGCTGCATCTTCGGATGCTTCCTTCGGCCGCAAGGTGTTGCAGGCCGCTGTTTGATGTTGCAACTCCTCCGTTGTGGAGCTCTGCCTTGTTTGGAGTGAAGTTTTTGGTTTTCCATTTATACTGCTCCCATCCCTCTTGACACTGCTTTGGGACATCCCACGTGTAAAGGTGTATAAGACACGCTGTGTCAGTCCATGGATGACAAGAGAAAATAGGATTTTTGTACTCACCGTAAAATCCGTTTCTCTGGCATCCATGGACTGACACAGCACCCACCCTTCTTTTCGAGTTTGTACTGCTTTGTTACGAACTGAGGTCTGCTGACTGCAGTGGGAGGGTTATGCCGGAGGGACCGCCCCCCTGGGCGGGGCTGTTCAGCTCTGGCTGTTTAGAATGTATGTATAACATCTCACATTCTGCCTAGGTCTTCTCCTGCAAGCAGGGACATAACCCACGTGTAAAGGTGTATAAGACACGCTGTGTCAGTCCATGGATGCCAGAGAAACGGATTTTACGGTGAGTACAAAAATCCTATTTTTCCTGACGAGATTCTCGGCCATGTATACTAGGCTTAAGCCTGAGCTCTGACTAGGCCATGCAAGGACTTTTGTTTCTTTCAACCACTTTATGGTCATTTTTGCTGTGTGCTTTGGGTCATTGTCACGTTGGAAGGTAAACCTTCTTCCCGCAGAGGGCAGCAAATTTTCCTCAAGAATTTGAGGGTATTTTGCCCCATCCAATTTTCCTCTATTCTGACAAGTGCTCCAGTTCCTACTGCAGAGAAACGCCCCCATAACAGGATATTACCACCTCCATGCTTTACTGTAGGAATGGTGTTATTTGGATGGTGAGCTATATTGGATTTCTGCCAGACATATCGTTTGGTGTTGAGGCCAAATAATTACATTTTAGTCTCATCTGACCATAACACATTTTTTCCATGTGGTCTCAGACTCTTCAAGGTGCGTTTAGGCTGCATTCACACTTTAGCATTTTTAATCGTGAGCAGATTTGCTGCGAATCTGCCCGCAATTTGGCAGAGTCGATGTGTGAATGACAAATCGCGGGACTTGCATTTGAGATGCCATTTATTTAATTCATTCGTATTGATTGTCGCTCTAAACATCGCGCTGCAGTTGCACCAACACGCATTGCGGGAAGCATGTCGCCCCAAAAAAAGTTCAGGAGCTACTTTTGGGTGACATTCCTACTTGATTTGAAGTCTTCACAGGAAGTTACAAGGACATGCATTTTCTGGCAGGATCAGCAAATATTTTTTCTCCATTTACAAAAAATGTAGTCTTAAAGCGGAGGTCCGCCTAAAAAAAAATATTAAAAGTCAGCAGCTATGGGTGAATTGATAAAACCTTACTGCATTTGTTTGACAACCTGAAAACGTAATATTTTCTGCATTTCGATGTCTTACAAGCCCATGTATTATCTTTGTAGAAACCCACAATAAAACTGTTATTTGAAAAAAAAAGTCAGCAGCTAAAAATACTGCAGCGGCTGACTTTTAATAATCGGACACTTACCTGTCCCAGGGTCCAGCGATGCGGGGGGAACTAAGCTTCACTCGTCTCCCCCTCCTCTCCGCGGCACCGGCATTGTCACTGTGGGCGCCCGGCTGTAGCTTCTCACCTAGGCACGCACTGCGCATGCGCGAGCCGTGCTGCGCACCATGATTGGCGGAGCATTCACCTGGGACGTGTCCCAGATGATTGCGGAGAGGGAGGGAGGAGAAGTGACTTACTTCCGGTCGCCAAGGCGACCTAGGGAGGAAGTGGGAGCTGGAACCCTCTAAAAAGAGGGTTTCCGCTCCCCCCCCAAAAAAATGACATGCCAAATGTGGCATGTCAGGGGGTCACCTTTGTTTAAAGTGGAAGTTCCATGTTTTGGTGTAACTCCATTTTAAAAAAAGAAAACAAATACAGCCAACACAATATGGGACTTGTAAACTCCAATAAATTATATTTTTGTCCACGGGTATAGATATACCTTAATCCCACTAGTGACTATTTCACCATGGCTTTCCCTTTATACAAATATAATTTTTCAATTCCAAATCAATAATTTGGTGGTTAGATGAGCAACCTAGGTAATCACATTTGACAATTCATTCTATTATCTACAAACTGCATCAGTTCTGTATAGCAAGAATGGTCAAGGAAGATAGAGGAGCAGAAAGATCTAGAAGGGACAGTCCCTCTAGTAGAGGGCATGTTGGGAACTATGTGTAATGCCACCTAGACATTAAAGAGGAACTGCAGTCTGCTCACATACTCTGTAATACAAACATCTTTGCCTTTCTGAAGCTTCCCTCCAACCACTTTGCATATTATTTTATATATACTGTGATTCTGTACTTGCCAAATGTGCTGCAGAAATCTCCCTCCACTAAGTCTGGGTGCATCCATTTTAACTATGGGCAGCTGAAGCTGCTGCCTGTTCACTTCCTGGATTTACACAGACACACACCTCCAGCCCTGCAGCTCTCATTGGCCCTCCTATGACTCACCCCCCTCCCTTCCTGGCAAACTCTCACAAGAGTGATAGAGAGAGCTGTACATGATGTCATAAGCCTAGGCTATTGACCAGACAAGAAACAGGAAGTGGGCTGTATAATGTATTTACTACCCAAAATTAAAACAACAAGGGCAGAAGATTTAATAGATGGAAAGTTGAAAAAATTACGGAAGGTCCGCTTTAACATATCACTTCTAGTTAATTTACATGTGGTACCTGTGTGCATTGTTCTCTGATAGGTGACATGAGACCTTATCGTCTCTAAAAGATGCACAGTGTGTAAGATGCTAAATAAAATGTATATTATGGATATAGATTTTTTTTTCCTTGGGTGACGGGCTCCCTCGACACCTTTTTTTTTTTTCCTGCATAATATTTTTGATATCATTTAATTTTTTAACAGACTTGAAAGAATTTATTTTGATAACCTACAGAAGAATGACACAGAGATTGAACACATTGTACTGCAGTGGATTTCACAAGACACATAAATCATAATTTTAG
Source organism: Rana muscosa (assembly GCA_029206835.1). Classification (NCBI taxonomy): domain Eukaryota; kingdom Metazoa; phylum Chordata; class Amphibia; order Anura; family Ranidae; genus Rana; species Rana muscosa. The sequence continues at coordinate 275,694,326 of CM055123.1, forward strand.
CCTGATTTTTCTTTTCTGGTGTGTCTTCTGCGCCAACTTAAAATACATTTTCTTCCGGATTGCCTTGAGAAGATGGAAATATCAGTTGTCAGATTTTTGAGCTGGTAATTTGTAAAACAAATTGATGCAAAGTCTGCAGAGTGGAAGAAGCTAGTGGAGGTGAAACGCGTGGTACCGGGAAGTATATCAGGGCATTATTACTTTAAATTGTTATTATTGGTCAGGGACCTGAAAACTCAGTTGTAGCTCTGCTCTATATTTGTAAAATATCCATAAATAAACCACAAGGAAATACAGTAAGCATCTCTGACAAAATTAATAGACGTGATCCTGGCTTGAGTAGATTTGATACTTGGGCTGTTTTGTACAGTCAGTAATAGACGTTTCAATCTGATCCTTTATGTCGCTTATTTAAAAGACTTTCCTCCACCTAGCTGGAAAGCAGAAATAGAAATGCGAGCTTCACAGATGTAACTGCTTCTTCTATTATGTTGCTAGATTGCTGTGATAAATGTATGCCTGTATGTATAATACAAAGACAATTTACACAATAATTAGGCATGCAGCAAATGTATATGGGTATATATTTCACATTTTACAAGGAGGGCTCTGTCTTCACATTTTATTAATGCTTAGCAAACAGTAAGGGTAATAAGTCTTCCCGGTTATAGAACCTAATTTATTTGTGTATTTGCATTTCTTACCATGAGTGGCATGCCGCTTCTTTGGCCGTGATGAAAAAATTTAATAACCTCCAAAGAGCCCTCTTGACTAACCAACTGCAAATATACTGTGAGCCAATGAGATCCTAGTCTTACCTTTTGCCCAGATAGCGAAGTGTAGATTTTTAACTCGAGGGCATAAAGTTAACTATATGCATAATTGTCCTTTCTTTTTCAATAATTGTGTTTTTGGCAGCTGCAGACAGTGCTTGGGAGGAAAAGGTGTGTGTTGGGTTTTTGTAATTGTAGATTGTAAAAATATTGTCCTTTTATATTGATGGTGGACAAAAAATCCGCCAGTGATATGAACGTTTATAGGTTTCTCCTGTGTGACGTAAGTGACTTGTACCGTGGAGTTGACCCTTTCCTTGTCAAGAATGTAAATCGGTATTAGGGCTCATGTACACTACAGCTTCTAATCTTGAGTATAGGAGCTTTTTGGTGTTTTTTTTTTCTTTCTTTTCCTTTCTTTTTTGCCAATGCTCCTAAACACAACTGATGTTCTTTTCTTGGTGTGTTTTTTTTTTTTTTGCCAAAGCTCCTAAACTCTACTCCATGAAAATACATAGGCTTTTACAGGAGTTTAGAAGCTGCTGCAGTTTGGGGAGGTACAACCTCCCTCTCCTGAATGCAGAAGAATCGCGCTCAGCATCGGAATGTTTTGACCGCCGGTGTGACGTTCCGGCACGGCCATCTTGGTACACCTGCATTCGTCCGCAGTAAGCCTACAGTCAGAAGGCGGCAAGCGGACATCTTTTTACACCCACTGAAGTCTTGCATTTCACACTAAAGCCTCATACACACGGCCGGTTTTCTCGGCAAGAAACAACAACAAAACTGCTGGAAGAGCTTTCTTGCCGAGAAAACCGGGCATGTGTACGAGGCTTTCAGGTTTCTTGTCGGGAAATCTGCCCAGAATCTCGATGAGAAAAATAGAGATCCTGTTCTCTATTTTCTCGTCGGGATTCTTGTCGGCCTGTTGCCCGACGGGAAACCCGAGCGTGTGTATACTTACCTGCCTCCATGGAAACCCGCGCATGCTCGAAATGACTTTGACGCATGCGCAGTAGCTTCCAAGGCATAGGTAGGGTGAAGCAAGATGGCGGCGACGGCATCAAATGTGACAAGCGCATGCTCGTCGTAGTCGATGACGTCACCGCGTTCGTGCCATTCAAAAGAACTGCGGTTCTTTTGAATCGTACATGTGTACACTCCGCCGGAACAAGATTCTTATCAAGAATCTCGTCAGGAAAAACAACGGGTTTTTTCCTGACGAGATTCTCGGCCGTGTGTACTAGGCTTTAGTTTTACCAGTAAACTGAGCTTATATAGTGAAATACAGTATTTGGAAGTCTGTGTGACTGTTTTGCTAATCTGACAAAACACCGCTGCTTTTAAAATTCAACATCAAAACAGTTTGATGGATTTCTAAATACTGTATTTCACTATATAAGCTCAGTTTACTGATAAAAATAAGTGTGAATTGCAAGACCCCGGTGGGTGTAACAAGATGTCCGCTTGGCGAATTCAGACTTTCGGCATACTGCGGACGAGTGCGGGTGTACCAAGATGGCCGCAACGGAACGTCACTAAGGTTGCATTTTCTGATGGGTAGCGGCTTTCTGATAGAACACCGGCTGCAAAACGTGGCCACAATTTTGATGTGTTTTGCGCTTTCCCGCGGCTGGTGGTCAACCTAGTCTGTGTGTACATGAGTCCTTATGAAGATTAACGTAAACGTGTCAGAGAAATAGGGGGAAGCCACTGCCCACCACCTTCTTCAGATGATTCGAATTGAGTGGCTATTATAGTGCTCAACTGCCTTTTCAGCATTATGCCGCGTACACACGACCATTTTTCTCGTCGGGAAAAATTTAATTTTTTCTCTTTGACGAGAAAAACGACAGTGTGTGGGCTTTCCAGCATTTTTCCAGACGAGAAAAACGTCAAGAATCACGACGAGAAAAATTAGAACATTCTCTATTTTTTTCCGGTCGTGATTCACAGCATTTTTTTCCGCTGCAGTTTTCCCATAGGGAAACACTGCCAGGGAGCCTACACACGGTCGGTTTTCTCGACCAAGAGAAAAAATCTCATGAAAACCGGCCGGTGTTTTCACCGTCGAGAAAATCGATCGTGTGTACACAGCATTAGACTCAGTGAAATGGAAAAATGTGCAGATCAGGAACTGAAAGTTCTGCTTACTTGTTCTGGGTTGTTTCTTCAAAATATTGAAACAGACTTCAGCATGACATCCAGCCAGGTAACTAGCATTGTCCATAGGAGAACTTAACAATAGAATCTTTCATGTTTCTCTCATGGCAGGTTTTTAGTAAAAGTTATGTATGTGTAGGCTGAGTGATATCATAGTGTGCAATTTATAAAGTCTAGTTTTACCAACAATTAGAGCTAGTTTGTTACAGCTATGGACTAAAAATCTTAAACATGTTTTTTTTTTTTTAAGTTTATTTGCTTGATGATGTTGGGAAGAAGTTATGTATTTTTTTTACCTTCTTTGATCTTTACTGTACTCCTTTTCTAGCCCTCTCCTGGTAGGCAGTCACCGTGTCCATGATTGCTGTTGATTCTTAGAACAACTTTTACAAGCTACCCTTGTCCTCCGATTACTACCCTCTGCAAAAACTTCAATGAGGTGTTAGGCTACATAGATTTAGGCAGGTACTGAGGGATAAGGGTGTTATGATTACTGGGTGGTCAAAAAGGTGCTCCTATTAGTGAAAATGGTCCATTTCTGAAATACTACCCACACCCCTCAGTGCTGCAGTAACTGGAAATGTAGAGTGGAAAAAGTTGAAAAACAGCACTGGACCGGTAAGGTTATCTTATTTGTATATAAAATCTAATGGTGGGGTACGTGGCGCTGCCTTCTACCTAACTAGTGGTATGGGTGAAGAAATAGTTAAGTGCTTCTGTGAGTTAAATTATAAAGGTGCTGCTAATAAAACCCACCTCAACATAAGTGATTAAATATAAACTGGTAGTGAACCTCAAAAGTGAAATCAAGTGATACTCGTTGCTAAATGCCACCTTTGAAGAGCGATTCAATGGTCGAGTCGCTCTTTCCGGGGGCCAGTCAGCAGGCAAAGTGGTTGCAAAACTTGTTTTTTTTTCTTTGTCAGTCCCCTTTTCCTCTCAGGATCAGACAGTCCTTAGATAGAAGTACCGGGGGGTTGGCAAAATGTAGGATATAATCTGAAGGGTGATCCAACCTCGTGTCACCCTTCAATACGTGGTAGTGACCCAAAAAGTTTTGTCTCAACTTTCATGTGCACTGACGCTAGAATATATCCAGTGACGTGACCAAATGCTATCAATAATGAATCGGCATCAAATAAGCATCAAAAAGTAAAAAATACTATATCCAGTGACGTGCCCAAGTGTTACAATAATAAATCAACATAAAATAAAAATCAAAAAAATGCAAAAAAAAAAACCCTATAGTTGTCCAATCATCAAACACCTTTGGGTGATGACCCGTGCGGGGCTAAAGGTGTCCTGTGAGTCAATCCCCCAGGGGAGAAAAAATATATATCCCAAAAAATACAGAAAAGCCACAAAAAGTAGTAGTAGGTAAGTACCGGTAAATGTTCAACTGCAGTGTCCAATATTCATATGACAGGTAAAAAAGGTTAATTGCTCTAAATCTTCCAATCAGGTGACATTTGTGATTATCCTCAGGTTATCTTATTGGTATTGTAGTCTTAAAGTATTAATGTTGATGTAAGTAATCTGGTTCCCAGAGGATCTTCACGCTCTCCTTGGCTTGTAGTTGAAGGTAACAAAAATGTAACTTAAATCACAATACAGCACGATACAGTGCTAAGAGGTCCAAATATGTCTTTATTCCAATAAAAGTCATGGGGACAATCCAAAGAGTAATGCCGCGTACACACGAACTGATTTTCTGTCAGAAAAAACTTGAATGGCTTTTCCGACGGATTTCCGCTCAAGCTTGGCTTGCATACACACGGTCACACACAAGTTTCAACCATCAAGAACGCGGTGACGTACAACACTACGACGAGCCGAGAAAATGAAGTTCAATGCTTCCGAGCATGCATGGAATTGTTTTCGAGCATGCGTCGGAATTGCTACAAACTATCGGAATTCCCGATCTGATTTTTTTCGTTGGAAAAATAGAGAACCTGCTCTCTATCTAATGCCCCGTACACACAATCGTTTTTAATGTCATTTTTTAAACCGACGTTTTTCTCCTCGTTTTTTTTCATGTTTCCTCTCAAGCCTGCCTTGCGTACACACCATCATTAAAAAAAACGATCAAGCAAAGCGCAGTGACGTTCAACACGTACGACGGCACTATAAAGGGGAAGTTCCGTTCGAATGACGCCACCCTTTGGGACGCTTTTGCTAATTCCGTGTTTCCGCGTGTTAGTAAAAGTTTGGTGAGAGACGATTTGCGCTTTTCAGTCTTCGTGATTTGAAGATCGTTTTCGGGAGTTCAGTTTGCGCCTGTGGGTTCGTATCTGTTTAGCACTGCTTGTAGTCAGTTCGTATCTGTTTATTCAGTGCGGCCTGCTCTGCACGTTTGTGTTTTTCAGCTTGTTCTTCATAGGCCTTGCTGTTCTTCCGTGCGTTCTTCTAGTTCGTTCTGTTCAGCCGACCGTTATCTAGCCATGTTGCGGCTACGTACTCGTCGTAGAGTTCGTGCTGTAGTTGGTGCAGGGGTTCATGCTGTATCCCGACTCCATGCCATGAGCAGGGTCAGGAGGAGTTCATGGACCAAGAATTGGTTGCTCCAGCGGCACCAATTCTGTCACATGCCTTTGTTGCGGGAGATCAGGGAGAATAATCCTGATGATTTCAGGAATTTCCTCAGGACGTCTGACCCCGTATTTCAGCAGCTGTTGGCTTTGGTGTCCCCCTATATTACCAGGCAGGACACCGTTATGCGGGAAGCCATCAGTGCTGAGCAGAGGCTCATCACCACGTTGCGATACCTGGCTACTGGGAGAAGCCTGCAGGACCTTAAGTTCTCCACAGGAATATCCCCCCAGGCTCTGGGGATCATTATACCAGAGACTTGTTCTGCCATCCTTCAAGTTTTGCAGGAGGACTATATTAAGGTAAGTGTTTTTCTTCAAAAATTCACATTGTATGGTTTTTATTTTTGGATATTTTTAATTTGCTTTATTTGCAGTCCCTAATTCACATGATTCTTAGCTGCAGGGAATGTCCCCTTTCTCCCCATGTTTTATTATTTAAACTTTTGGGTTTGAGGCCTACCTGTAAATTTGGCTTACCTAACCTCTCCAGCATGCTATCCTGGGGCCATACCTACCTTGCCTAGTCATTTCCATGTTTTTTATTATATGTTCCATCGTAGTGCTTTACCCAAAACGCACCCTAAATTTTGCCTAGGAATGTTTCATTTTTGTTAACTTCAATACAGAGTGCTACAGCCTTCATGTGTGATATTCCCAACTCATCTTCAACCCTTACCCCCCCCCATAATTTTTTTTTTTTCTTGCTTCCAATTTTTTATGTTTTGAACAGTTTCTACCAATGTTGGCCATGAATGTGTGTATGAAATCAGCTTTCAATGTTTCTGGCTCCAAGTATTAATTTGTTATTTCTTTAATTCCACAGTTCCCTTCTTCGCCACATGAATGGCAGAATGTGGCTTCCGAGTTTGCCCAGCGATGGAACTTTCCTAACTGTGGAGGAGCCATCGACGGCAAACATGTTCGGGTCGTCCCACCACCCCATTCGGGATCCTTTTATTATAATTATAAGGGGTTCCACAGCGTCGTGATGATGGCAGTGGTGTCGGCCACCTACGAGTTCCTCTATGTGGACGTTGGCAAGAATGGCAGGATGTATGATGGAGGAGTTTTTGCCCAGACGGAGTTTGGAGAACGGCTCCTTTTGGATCTGCTGGCCTTGCCACCAGCGGAGCAGAATGTGGAGGGACTACCTTTTGTGTTTGTGGCGGATGAGGCATTTGGCCTGGGACCCCATTTGATGAGGCCATTCCCGCAACGCACCCTCACCCCTGAGAGGAGGGTTTTCAATTATCGGCTGGCCAGAGCCAGAAGGGTGGTGTAAAATGCGTTTGGGATCATGGCCAGCCGATTTCGCCTCTTCCTTACCTCCATCCACCTTGCCCCATACAAATGGAACCATGTGGTTATGACGTGCTGTGTGCTGCATAATTTCCTAAGGGTGCATTCAACGAGTTATATATCTTTGAGTGGGCCTGAGGCCTCTTTAATCAATGCCGAAACTTTGGTGGCCCTGGAACCTGGCCGTCCTGGCTTGGCCCCCCCAACCGGACGTGAGGTCCGTAACCAATATGTGGACTATTTTATGGGTAGGGGGGCCATTGAAATGCCAGACAATCTCTAATAATTTTAGACCAAAAAAATAAAACTTTTTCTTGAGTAAAGATTGGTTTGTCATTTTTATTGTATAATGTTTGATGTTTCTGGTAGGTTTACCTAGTGCACTTGTTTTGCCATGTGGATTAAAAAATCTTTTAATTAGCCTTCATTGTCAGTGTAAACACCAAACATTGATTAGTTCACTCAGCACCACATTTACATAATGAAGCCACAATGATTTGTTATGTAAAAATACCTTTATTTTTTTTGTTTAGGTGGGCAACTTCCTTAGAAATGTGAATGTTCCCTTAATTTCAGGTGTATTAAAACGCATGACCAGCCATGCATAAACAAACTATATTTCTCCAAATTTTGAAAAAGCTAAACATGTGCTAGTCATTAAAGGGTAAACTAACCAAAAAAAATAGAAATCTCTGCAAGTAAAACGTTATTTGGTGTAAAAACATTAGACACGCCCAAGCACAGCCATGATATTTTGGAGCCTTTCCTCCACCCGCTTTGTATTTGCCCTGATCTCTAGCAAGTCTCCCTTAATTTTTTCGAGGTCACGACAGCAGACCATCAGGTATTGGATCAGGATCTGGGCACTGTGATGTGTCAACTTATTGGGGTCTTCAGCCAGAACTGCACCTAAATGTAAAAAGAAATATGTAGGATAGAATATGTAGGCCTACATCTATTTAACATGCATGTGTCTGGTTTCACTCTGACCTGTGGTGGTGCCACTTTCCACTTCCACAACATCACATTCCTCTCCATCCTGGGGTTCTGGGGGTATTGTTGTAGGTATTGCAATTCTCGTCTCATCTGAGGTAGCTTTTCGAATCCCTAGGGAGATTGAAATAAAAGGAATAGTTTCATTAGTAGCGACTCAATTTTGCTAAAATAAGAAACATGAAAAAAAACTTTGTAATCATTCTTTTGAAGCATGCTCCATTTTAATTTTTACCCCCTGTGCCAACCGGGACAAATGATTGGATACATAGGCCAAAACAGAGCATATACATTTTGTAAACAAATTTGAAACATTGTAACACCCCAAAGTATCTACACTGGATCACCTGTGTGTGACTCCCTCAAGCTTTTTGGCTTTAGGCCCACACTTGTACTACTGCGTTCAGATGTTTCATCAGCTGCTGAGCATTCACTCCCTTTAACATTACCATGCATATCGTTTTTTCAAATGAACAAATGTCCTTTGGATAAGCACACCAAAAATAAGTGTGGCCCAAATGTACTCCCCCAAATAAACCAAAAAACATGGGTGTTCACACTGGATGATCCTAAAACATCGTTTGAGGAACTGTACGGAGAAAGAGGTTTAATACGTCCGTTTACTATGCGGACGAACCTAAAAAATATGGTATCTTTCAGTGTACTATATGAAAGTTAAAAATACACGACAGAATACAAGAAAATAATATGTACCATGGAAACTCAAAAAAAACAACTTACTTTTTAATATAACTTTCTTGATTCTTTTATATTGGTCGGCCTCCCGCAACTTCAGATCTGACCATCGTTTTCTGAGCTGTTCCTTCGTTCTGCACACCCCGAATTTTTGGTGGAGACTTTTGACCACTTTGCCCATAATTCTGGACTTGACCAGATTAGGCCTTTTATACGGACCATGCTTGGCGTCATAATCCTCCTTCTTTAAAATGGCGACCATCTCCACCATTTCCTCGAATGACATGTTGGATGCCTTATATCTCCTGGGTCTTGATTTGGGCTCCTCTGTAATTTCATCCTCTGTAGAGGTAATCTCAGCCACCTCTGTCTCCGCCATGTTTTGTTCAGCACTACGAGCGAGAAGGGGCGGGGAAAGTACAATATCGAACGTCAGGGGCGGGGAAAGCGTGCGGAGTTTCACGCATGCGCTGTGTATATAAAGTGAAGATCCATGTCTGGGAAATACGTTCATTTTTCAGGAGAGAGAGTTAGCAACGAACGTCGTGACCAAGGTACCTAACAATTTTACTTTTTGAGGTTCATCAGACGAGGAGATTTGTGTGCTCAAAATATGTAGACAATGCACAGTTGAGGAATGTTGCCTGAAATATATATTTTTTTTGGTTTCTCGCTTTTACAGATATCATGAATACTTTTAAAAACCCAGACTTCATGGGGGAGTTCATCGATAAATGGCAAGAGCTCCCTATATTATGGCAAACAAAAAGTGGCGGTAATAAAAATAAAGACGCCAGGAAAGCAGCACTGGAGAGCCTGCTTGCATTTGTGCAAACAAAGATGCCCACAACAACTCTCCAAGATGTCAAAAACAAAATTGGGACCATCAGAGGGACATACAGGACCCAGAGGACTATGGTCCTGAGGTCCCAGAGGTCAGGTGCACCAGCAGATAAGGTTTATAAACCCAGTCTGTGGTACTACAGTAAGCTTGCTTTTCTGGATGACCAGCTGGAAGTGCGGGAATCTCTCTCCACCCTTCCCCCCAGAGGTCAATCCAGCCTTCCTTGTACCCAACCCTCCAGCCTTCCCTGCAGCCAGTCCTCCAGCCTTCCTGTCAACCCTGCTCTGGCTTCCTCTGAGGATCAAGATCAGGGCCTTGAGGAGGCAGATTTGGAGATATGGAGCCAGGTAAAGTTCTGCTATCTATATTTCTATCGTACAAAATTGTAGATTTTAAATAGATGTTAGTATTGTTAAAGGTATGTACACTTCTACCAATAAAGTTTGTGAAGAGCAAGATACAGTAGTGGCCTAATTTTATGTGTCCAAGACAACAAAACCAGGATGCGTAATCAATGAAAATGACATAACTTTTGGCATTGATTTCAACAATGTCTAGAGGTGAACAATGTCTGTGAATGATGATGTGGCAAAATAAATAATGTCCCTTTCTTTTTTTACAGCCAGAGCAGAGCCAGGAAGAGGGTGATGTTGGGGATCAGGAGGAGGCAGGGCCCAGTGGCACCCAGGAGGAGGCAGGGCCCAGTGGCACCCAGGAGGAGGCTGGGCCCAGTGGCACCCAGGAGGAGGCTGGGCCCAGCACAAGAGCCCAGATGCCTCCCCTGGTAGTTAAACCACGAGGGCCAAGGAGAGGTAGGCAGGTGGAGGAGGAAACCAGGGCCTTCCTCAGAGAGGCAACAGCGGCCCTCAGAGAGGCACCCTCTGTTGATGAGGGATTTGCCGCAGTCCTCGCCCACAAACTAGGGCAAATGGAGTTGCAGCAAAAAAAATTCAGTGAGACCCTGCTATTGAAAGTCATCAATAAGGGCGTGCTGGGTGAACTCACTAGGTACACGGACATAACGGAGGTTGTCCCTACTCCTCCACCTCCTACTACTCCTCCTGCCACAACCTCTCCTCCTGATCCCCAGCCTCCAAGGAAAAAACCAACCAAGGCTGCAGAGAAGGCTGGAGAGAAGGCTACAAGGAAGAGGAGAAAATAATGCCTGCTGTAGTACCACAGACTGGGGACATAAAGGACTTATCTGCTGTGGCTCCTGACCTCTGGGAGCTCAAGACAAGATTGGGCTCATTTTTTGGGGGGATCTAATCTCTATTTTGGTTTGGACATCTTGTATGGTTGTTGTGGGGTGAAAGGGATGCACAAATGCAAGCAGGCTCTCCAGTGCTGCCTTCCACTTTAATTTGTTAATGTTCTGAAATAAAAATAAATTGAGTGCCCTTTAAATACTTGACTATGTGATTTGTATTTCAAAAGAGAGCTTGCTAGGAAGCAGGCAGGGACATCTCAAATTATATTATTGTTATTATCAGGGGACACAAACCTCCCTGAGGCCAAATGAGACACATTTGGAAGGTTGTTGTGGTAACTTTACACAAGAATAATTTAAGCCAAAATACTTAAAAAAAGGCCAAAAAAAAATAAACAAAAATAATATAAAATTTAAAGAAAAAATAGGATTTTTTGCACTCACCGTAAAATCCTTTTCTCTGACATCCATGGACTGACACGGTGTCTCTTTACACTTTACACGTGGGTTATGTCCCTGCTTGCAGGAGAAGACCTAGGCAGAATGTGAAATGTTATACATACATTCTAAAAGCCAGAGCTGAACAGCCCCACCCAGGGGGCGGTCCCTCCGGACATAACCCTCCCACTACAGTCAGCAGACTTCAGTTCGTAAAAAAGCAGTACAAACTTAAAAGGAAGGGTGGGTGCCGTGTCAGTCCATGGATGTCAGAGAAAAGGATTTTACGGTGAGTACAAAAAATCCTATTTTCTCTTACCATCCATGGACTGACACGGTGTCTCTTTACACTTTACACGTGGGATGTCCCAAAGCAGTGTCAAGAGGGATGGGAGCAGTATAAATGGAAAAACCAAAAATTCACTCCAATAAGGCAGAGCTCCTCAATGGAGGAGTCGCAACTTTAAACAGCGGCCTGCAGCACCCTGCGGCCGAAGGAAGCATCCGAAGATGCAGCCACATGAACCTTATAAAACTTAAAAGGCATGAACAGACGACCAGGTCGCCGCCTTGCACACTTGTGCAACCGACGCTTGATGTCGGGAAACCCAGGAAGCACCAATTGCCCTGGTGGAATGCGCCGTAACCGGAAAGGGAGGCGCCCGCCCTTTGAGAGCATAGGCTTGAATGACGGTTTGTCTGATTCCCCTAAAAATGATGGCAGACGAAACCGCTTGGCCCTGTTATGGACCAGAGACAGTCACAAACAGTGAGTCGGACTTCTGAATAGAAGCAGTAGCAGACAGGTACACCCGTAAGGCTCGTACCACCTCCAATATGTGCAGCGCAAACTCTCTGGGATGCAATGGGTGAGGACACAAAGACGGGAGGGCAATGTCCTCATGTAGGTGAAAGGTCGACACCACCTTTGGCAAAAAAGGAAGGTCGCGGATGCAACACCGCCTTATCCTTATGGATGACTAAACATGGCGACTTGCAGGACAAAGCCGCCAACTCAGACACTCGTCAAACAGAAGTAATTGCCACTAAAAAGGCCACCTTCTGAGACAAGACAAGAGGGGAATATCCCGGATATTCCCAAAAGGAGGTTCCTGGAGGACCGAGAGCACCAAATTCAGATCCCACGGTGGGAGAGGAGGCTTGACAGGAGGGAGCACATGGCGAACCCCCAACACAAGGTGCTAACCAAGAAAATGACCCGCTAGAGGTCGCTGAAAGAAGATGGCCAAGGCCGAAATCTGATCTTTGATGGTACTCAAAGCAAGCTTTTGGGTCACTCCACACTGCAGAGGACGCAGGATTCTGGGGACGGAATACGTCCGAGGATGCCAGTCCAGCGCTTCGCACATGGCGATATAAGCTTACCAGGCACGGTGATAGATCTGCCTGGAGGAAGACTTCCGTGTCCTTAACATGGTCAAAATGACCGAGTTCGAGAGACCTCCTGGCTTTTAACAGCCCTGCCGTTAAAGCCAGAGACTGTAAGCCGGATGAAACATAGGACCTTGAGACTGAAGGTCCTCCCTCATCGGCAACCGCCAGGGAACGTCCGCGACGAGACGTACCAGATCAGCGTACCAGTGATGCTGAGGCCAATCCGGAACAATTAGGATCGCCGGAGTTTATATCAGGCGATAAGGACCCTATGGGGCCACCAACGCATCCGAGGCATCGCCCAAGGATCCGTGGATCTGGCCACAACCTCCACCCTTGCGATTGAGTCGAGAGGCCATCAGGTCCACATCCGGCGTACCCCACCGTCGGTAAAGGAGTTGAAATATGCAAGGACCACTCTTCTTGGTCCGGTGTCTGGCGATTGGCGACTCAGATAGTCCGCCTGCCCATTGTCTATGCCCAGAATGTAAAATGGCCTACAGAGCCGGCACATTTCTTCCGGCCCACTTCAGGATACGGACTACCTCGGAAGCCGCAGCTGAGCTCCGAGTTCCCCCTTGATGGTTTACATACGCCACCGCCGTGGCGGTGTCCGACTGGCTCCTGATGGAGCGACCCCGTACTCTCTCCGACCTGAGGAGAGACACAGTCCGATGGCCCGTATTTCCAGAACAGTGATTGGTAAACGGGCTCGTCCGGAGTCCAAGGCCTGAGCCGACAGGACTCCCCAGACTCCACCCCAGCCCGTCAGGCTGGTGTCCGTCGTGAGTACCGTCCATTGGATGGGAGGGGAACGACTTTCCGGACCGAAGAGCCGAGGATCTCAACCACCATGTCAGGGGCGCCCTGACCAGGTGAATCACCTGGATCTGAAGATCCAAGGACAACAGGGATTTGTCCCAGGTAGACAAGATCTCCTTCTGCAATGCCCTGGTGTGTGATTGGGCATATGGAACGGCCGCAAAGGAGGCCACCACGAGTCTCGGGACTCTCATGCAAAAAACGGATTGACAACCATTTTTGGGATGTCAGCACCCGCACCGCAGACTGAAGTGTCAGCAACTTCTCCAGAGGTAGGATACCTTTGCCTCCAAGGAGTCCAGAATCAGAACTAGATACTCCAGACACTGAGTCGGGACCAGGACTGACTCCTGAATGTTCAGGAACCACCCGAGTCCCTGAGGGTCTAATTGACGATAGTCACCTTTCCTCTAAGTCTGATCCACTTTCTGCTCTTAGCAGAAGATCGTCCAGATAGCCCACGACAGCAATACCTCGCTGTAACAGAAGGCTAGAACCGGAGCAAGCACCTTGGTGAACACCCTCGGTGCCGAGGCTAGGCCGAAAGGAAGAACCACTATCGATAGTGGACTTCGCTGATCGCAAAGCGCAGAAACTTCTGGTGACTTGCGCAGATCGGAACATGCAAGTAGGCGTCCTTGAAGTCCAAGGACGCCAGAAGAAAATCCCTTTGGTGGAGTGTAGCGATCACCGTGCGAATGGATTCCATGCGGAATTTCTGCACCTTCTCGAAGGCATTCAGAGCCTTGAGGTCCAGGATAGGTCGAACCACGTCCTATTTTTGGGACGACAAACAGATTCGAGTAGAATCCCTGAAAACTCTCCTGTGACGGAACCGGCACAATCACTCCGGACCTGATCAAATCCTGTACAGCCCCCAAGAGGGCTGCCCGACAGGTAGGAAGGAGAGGAAGATTTGAGGGAAAGAATCTGTCTGGGGGCCAGGATCGGTATACTATCCTGTATCCTGAGGTGACCACCTTGCACACCCACCAGTCGGAGATTCGGGAGGACCACCGATTCGTGACCTGCGAAGTCCCCCCCCCACCCCAGAGTCGGGCGGAGGCAAGACTTCACGCGGAGGCGGGCTTGGGAGCCGCTTGTTCGGCTTACGCACCCAGGGGCACTTGTGCCCACCAGCCGCACTGCCTTCAGTCTGAGAGGGCCTACCCGTGGACTCTGACTGATGAAAAAACCCCGTTTTCCTGGAAAGGAAGGCCCCTGTTTGCGGCGGGCCTCCTCACCCTTGCTAGTCTAAGGAAGAAGAGTGCTTTTACCTCCCATGACATCCATGACGATGTCATCCAGAGCAGCACCGAAGTGTCTACCACCTTTAAATGGTAGATCCGTCAGGAGCTTCCTAAGGCTAGGTCAGCAGACCAGCACTTCAACCAGATAAGACGACGCAATACCACCGCCGAGACAGAGGCCCTGGATATTAAAGGGGCCGCATCCAACGTGGCGTCGCACACATAAACCAGGCCCTGAACCAGTTGGTGGGCCAAAGCAACTGTGTCTGGAGGAAGATTATGCTCCTGTACAGCTAGGTGCAACATTTTTGCCCAACCTGTAAGTGTTTAAGACACAAGGGTCGCCGCTACCACAGGCCATAGGGTGGATCCCAACAAGGCAAACATGGCTCTGCTCACCACTTCTGACCTCCTGTCAGTGGGGTCCTCAAATGCAGGAGTCCCCTCCATCGGGAGAGTGATGGCCTTGTTCAACCGGGCGACTGGAGGGTCGGCCCTGGGGGAGAAGCCCACTTTTTAAATAGGGCATCTTCAAGGGGTATCTGATAGACAAACGCAGCGGGACCATAAAAAAATTCTTCTGTGGCTTTTCCCAGACCTTATTAATGAGCTGGTCAAAGAAAGTACATATGGAAAAACCTCTTTAGAAGGCCTGGCCTTAAAAGAACCAAAGGAGACTGTATCCGCCTGAGGTTCTGCATCCGCAGCATTTTAGCTTGAGAGTGTCCCTCACCGCAGTCATGAGTACACTAACAAGCGCCCTGTCATTTACTGACTCAGAACTGGAGTTTTCCTCATAAGGAATGTCCTGTTCAAAACCATCCAATACATTCAGAACTAGGGTCCTGAGCGGTAGTGGCTAGGCCCATATCTGAATCAGCGCACTGCCCTCATGAAGTAAAGTGGGGAGAGGGCGCTTTTTTGCTCCCTTGCGCTTGCACACAGCTCCCATCCTGGTCAGAAATGATTCCAGGACTGTCCACAACTGGTCCCTAGGGACCGCAGGTGCTGAAGCACTGCCTGTTGTCCACTGACATTTAGGGGAAGCTGGTGACAGAGACTCCATATTGCCCCCCTCTGAGACTCCTCAGATAAAAAGTCCACCCACAGGCTGTGCTGACTGAGGAGGGGGCGCCCAGGGGACTCACCAAACCGGACCAGAGACCGCTCAGTTCCGCTGTCTGTACCGCGCTGTGTCAGCGCTGGTGAGCTGTGAGGAGATTGTGAGGAGATATGCGCTGTTACAGCAGCGCTAGAGGCCAAAACTAGTGCTGAAGAGCGCGCGGGCTACAAGAAAATGGCCGCCGCACTTCACTGAGGCGATCCGCGGCAAGATGGCCGCCATGACTCAGCAAAAGTGAAAAAAAAAAAAAAAACAGCACACACACAGCGCCACTCGGCGCTCAGGCCCCAAAACACACAAAAAAAGGCCCCAAGCATATCTGCAGACCAGCATTAGCCCCTCCAAGAACAGTGTGACCCCCAGGCACCCCACACAGCACAGCGCCAGCAATGGTGACAGAGAGTGACAATGAAATACAGGGGGAGACAGGGAAAATCCCCCACAGAGAAACACACAGCCTTTTGTACTCACCTGCAGGCAGGAGAGACTACTTACCCGTCCCCTGAGGGACCCACTGGTGTGTTTCTGACAGGACTATCACAGTGCAGTACTGAGTAGCTGTCGGCCCGGTCCACCGCGAAAGATACAGTCAGTCAGGAACTGTTCAGTCTTGAGAGGACCGTGGGAGCATGAAAGCAAACCCGGCCACCCCTGGAGTCATGGGGCCTGTCGTGAACTGAGTCTCACGCACACAAGGCGAGGATCAGCACGCTCGATGGTCGGACAGGGAAGACTACGAGGATATCTTGTACCCAACCTGTTGCCCAGCCGACAGTTGATAGAAAATTCTCAAAAATAAAATAAAAAGAATTCCAGAAAAGGAATAAAAATAGGTCAGGAGACTGGCTCCTGAGAGAGCCACGTCTTCTCCTTCTGCTAGGCAGAAAAAAACTGAAGTCTGCTGACTGTAGTGGGAGGGTTATGTCCGGAGGGACCGCCCCCTGGGTGGGGCTGTTCAGCTCTGGCTTTTAGAATGTATGTATAACATTTCACATTCTGCC
Organism: Rana muscosa; assembly: GCA_029206835.1. Taxonomy (NCBI): domain Eukaryota; kingdom Metazoa; phylum Chordata; class Amphibia; order Anura; family Ranidae; genus Rana; species Rana muscosa. The sequence continues at coordinate 275,710,924 of CM055123.1, forward strand.
TAGGTCTTCTCCTGCAAGCAGGGACATAACCCACGTGTAAAGTGTAAAGAGACACCGTGTCAGTCCATGGATGGTAAGAGAAAAGGAGAATTACATTATTTTATTATTATTAGTATTATTTAGGAGGGAGGTGCGGCTTATAAATAATATTTTATAATCATTAGAGCAATTTGGAATTACTTTAGAAACAAGTTTGGCATAAAACTCTCAATGTCATTATCAAAAGAGGGTAATTTTAAAGCATTATCAAAAGAAGAACGGAATGCGCAGCATTAAAACGATGCTATTAATTACACCGTGACGAATGTGCCATCTCCATTTCCAACATTAGCTTTACCAAAACGAGCGCTCCCGTCTCATAGTTGCTTCGGAGCATGCGCGTTTTTTTTCACGTCGTGAAAGCATACACACTATCGTTTTTCACGTCGTTAAAAAAAACGACATGAAAAACGACGTGAAAAAAGAGAGCATGTCCGGAATTTTTAATGGCCGTTTTTCACGTCGTTAAAAATGCTTTGGAGCCTACACACGATAATTTTTAATGGCCATTTTTTAAAATGGCATTTTTAACGGCATGAAAAACGATCGTGTGTACAGGGCATTAGTCCGTCTGAATTTCCGACAGAAAAAGTCAGATGGAGCATATACTGTACACGGTCGGAATATCCGACGAAAAGCACTTATCGGACATTTTCCATCGGAAATTCCGACCATGTGTACGCGGCATAACCAATGCATTTCAAGTGTCCAAAAACACCCCCCATCCCTTGAGATTGAAAACAATGTGAATGGACTATAAGTCAGTGGACCTTTCACCACTTGAAGCCTGTGCTATAGCCGAAAGATGGCTAAAGTGTGGGCTTAAATTGCCGGGAGAGCGTACATGGACGTCTGCCTGTGCTCATGCTGCCCTTGGGACTTTTCCGGCCCTTTACCATGTGATCAGCTGTCAGTCAATGACAGCTGATCACATGATGTAAACAGAAGCCGGTAATCTGCCTTTTTTTTTCTCTCACGCTGACAGAAAACAACAAGCCGATTACCGGTTTCTGTACAAGGGACAACCAGTGCCCACCAGTGCTTTTAACCAGTGCCCATCAGTACTTCAAACCCGTGCCCACCAGTGCCACCTATCAGTGCCTATCAGTGCTGCCAATCAGTGCCTCATCATCAGTGCCACCTATCAGTGTCGCCTTATCAGTGCCTATCAGTGCAGCCTCATTAGCGCACATCAGTGAAGGAGAAAAATTACCCGTTTGCAAAATTTTATAACAAACTATGAAAAATGTTTGTTTTTTTTCAAAGTTTTCTGTCTTTTTTTGTTTGTTTAGCAAAAAATAAAACGGTGGTGATTAAATACCACCAAAAGAAAGCTCTATTTGTATAAAAAGTTGCATGACCGCGCAATAGTCATTCAAAGAGTGACAGCGCTGAAAATTGGCCTGGGTAGAAAGGGGGTGTATGTGCCCAGTAAGCAAGTGGTTAATGACATTTCATCCAATGTAATTACAAGCACAGGTCTTGAGAATAAAGAAAAGGGGAGTGGTGCTGTTCAAAATTATTGGAAGTACCCTTTTATATATGTGAAATAAAGAAGGTACCAAGGGAAATAGCTCTATAATAATAAAATGTATGTAAATCAAACCACTAAATACATATAGTATGAGTGATAAGTGATTGAACTATGTAAAGTTAAAAACTTCAAAGGTGACCCTGATAAGGTGACATGTGCAATCAAGTGTAAATTATATAAGTAATGAAAACATCAACAAATAATGAACCAATAAATGTCCATGAGAAAAGTGCCAAGTGTTAAATCCACAGGAGCATGCAAATCTTCAATAGTGCAACTGTGTCCTCTGTGCTTTGCCAAAAAATGGTCAAACCCGGTTTCCCAGGTTAGATACAACTCCTCTGAGGGTGATGAAATAAAGCGTTCTTTTCCACCTCCGTAATGTGTTTATAAAGCCAATGGGTATCCACATAGATTTAGAAAAAATGGAACCTCATAGCATGAATCCATAAACGAATGGGTATTTTATTAAAAGATAATTTGGTAAAAAAAGAAAAGAGCTCCAGTGCTCCGACAAAGTTGTGATCCTCGGATCATTGTCACGGATCGGATAATTTTTCGGATCGGCAAAAAAAAAGACAAATCTTGTTACACCGGAGTTTTAGATTTCACAATTATTTTTAACACAAAACTGAGCTTATAAGCTTAAATACAGTATCTTTAAATCTGATGGACTGTTTAGATGTTCAATTTTAAAAGCAGCAGCAAACCTGCTGACCTTACATGGTTGCTAATGTGACAGAACACCTCTGATTTTCACATTTAAACTAAATGTTAAATGTGAAAATCAGAGGTGTTCTGTCACATTAGCAAGCATGTAAGGTTTGCGGCTGCTTTTAAAATTTAACATGTAAACAGTCCGTTGGATTTTCAAATAATGTATTTAAGCTTATTAGCTCCGTTTTGGGTTGAAAATAACTGAAATCTAAAACTCCGTTGGGTGTAACAAGATGTCCGCTTGGCCCCTTCTCACTATCATTACTGTGCAGGAGTGTGGGGTGGAGCAAGATGGCGGCGACAAAACATCACTACAGCGGCCGTCGCCGAGTGTACCAAGATGGCCACCGCTCCGGAGCTAGGCCGAAGCCGCTGCCTTTCCTATGGCTGAGGCTCCGGAGCGCTCCGCGGATCGCGTGGTGTGCCGATCCGAACAGAGTGATCCGTTCGGATCACGGATCGGTGACGATCCGTTGCACCACTAGCTATTTCCCTTGGTACCTTCTTTATTTCACATATATAAAGGGTACTTCCAATAATTTTGAACAGCGCCACTCCCCTTTTCTTTATTCTCATTTACATGTGTAGTGGGGTCCTAAATTTAGGGGAAGTGTTTGGGTGGTAGTTATGTTCAAACACCCCAATTGTCAGGATTCTATGAACCATTTTTTTGTCCGCAGGAAGAGTATCGGTGTACAGTTCCCTGTGGCCTGCAGGTGGCGCTGCCATGGTAGGCCTGTGTTGAACCGCTGATACAGTGCTGTGCCTTGTGTGTCCCCTCTCAGCAGCCATACAGTGGGTGTGGCAGGCCTGCTGTGCATGCTGGGGGAGGATATAAAAGGGGCAGACGCTGCCTGTTCGTGGTTGTTCTGCGCGGTCTGTCATGGCCGGGGGTCCTACCCCAGGGAGTGGGTTCCTGTCCGCCCTGGGCACCTTTGGCCCAGGGGCGGAGGTCGGTGAATCAGTCCCAGGCACCTTTAGTCCTGGGACTGCAGCAAAGGCCTTGGGCCCAGCACCTTTGGCTGGGGCCCATCAGGGATCGAGGAATCCCAGGGTGCCGCCTTGCAAGGGGACCCGTATCTTAGATGAGGAGGCCGGGGGAGGAACTGTTCTGAGGGACCCGTGAGAAGTCACAGTGAAGGAAGGGGTCCCGGTAACTCTCTGGAGGGATGTCTTCTCCTTACAAAGAGGTCAAGCTTTGAAACACCGAGTTCACCAGGTCTGTGGCAGAGACCAAGTTCACAAGGTCTGTGGCAGAGACCAAGTTCACAAGGTCTGTGGCAGAGACCAAGTTCCCAAGGTCTGTGGCAGAGACTGAGTTCATCAAGTCTGTGGCAGAGACTGTGCGTTTAAGTTAGAGTACCCTTTGTCTGCTAGTCCCTACCTGGGGAGACTATCCATCTGGGCTGAGTCTGCTTGAGAAGCCGAGCAGTGAAGTGATTATGTTTGTGCCTGGACCTCTCCCACACCTTATGCTGTCCTGTCTCCTTACTCCAACCTTTTCTATCAGAGACTGTTATTTACGAGAAAATAAACTCTACGTTGGAGTTGCAACTGGTGTGGACAATCAAGTCACTGAGGGGGAACAAGGACTTATCTCTGTCAATTATAGAGGTGAGAACCATTCTCTGGAAGATTCTGGTTTCTGGCTGTGGAGACCCACCAACAACACCGCTCAACCTCTTTATACAGGAGGGTACGGGCTTGTGGCGTGGTGTGCCCCTCTCTGCCTGCGGGGAGCCAGAGGCAGGTGAAAGGGGTGAGTGCGCTACACATGACTTCACCTAGGTGAGGTTTTAATTAACCACTTAACGACCGCTCACTGTATATATACTTTCGGCAGAATGGCACCGACAGGCACAATCACGTAGAGCATACGTGATTGCCTTTGTATAGTTGGGGGGTCCAATCAGACCCCCCTCCTATACAGTGAGCGGTGGCTAAGTGTCCGGGAGCGTTCTGGGATGAGGGGGCAGCCATTCGTTTCCGGCCACCCCCTCGCGATCGCTCCCGGCGAATGGAAATGCCCCCTCTGTCTGTGTCAGACAGAGGAAGCAGGAGGAAGTGATGTCATCTCTGGTGCGGCGCTCACATATACCGAGCGCCGTACAAGAGAAGACATCAGGTCAGTGCACACAACACTACACTGACACCAGGACACATAGTGACATAAATCGCCCCCCCTAGGCCCCCCCAGACACCCCAGATCACCCCCCAGATCACCCCCCCAGCCCCCAGTCACAGTGTCACTGATTGCAGTGACCATTTATTTAGTGATCACTGCAATCAATGACATTTGTGACTGTAAAAGTGTCACCAAAGTTTAGTCTTAGGTCCAGTGTAGCCCCTAACCCCCCCTAATAAAGGTTTAACCCCCTGATGACCCCCCAGATAACCCTTTCACCCCCTATCACCACTGTCGCTAAGCGATCATTTTTCTGATCGCTGTCTTAGCGTCAGTGATGCCGATCGGCAGCCAGTAATTTTTTTTAGGTTTGCCGCATGTTTTTATAGCGTCAGGTACCCCAATATATTATCTAATAAAGGTTTAACCCCCTTGATCGCCCCCCAGGTAACCCTTTCACCCCCTATCACCACTGTCACTAAGCGATCGTTTTTCTAAACGCTGTCTTAGTGTCGGTGATGCAGATCGGTAGCCGGTAATTTTTTTTAGGTTCGCCGCAGGTTTTTATAGCGTCAGGTACCCCAATATATTATCTAATAAAGGTTTAACTCCCTTGATCGCCCCCCAGGTAACCCTTTCACCACTGTCGCTAAGCGATCGTTTTTCTAAACGCTGTCTTAGTGTCGGTGATGCAGATTGGTAGCCAGTAATTTTTTTTAGGTTCGCCACATGTTTTTATAGCGTCAGGTACCCCAATATATTATCTAATAAAGGTTTAACCCCCTTGATCGCCCCCCAGGTAACCCTTTCACCCCCATCACCACTGTCGCTAAGCGATCGTTTTTCTAAACGCTGTCTTAGTGTCGGTGATGCAGATCGGTAGCTGGTAATTTTTTTTAGGTTCGCCGCAGGTTTTTATAGCGTCAGGTACCCCCATATATTATCTAATAAAGGTTTTAACTCCCTGATTGCCCCTAGTTAACCCTTTCACCAGTGATCACCATATAAGTGTTACGGGTGACGCTGGTTAGTTAGTTTGCTTTTTATAGTGTCAGGGCACCCGCCGTATATAACCCAATAAAGGTTTAACCCCCTGATCGCCCGGCGGGTGATATCAATTAGGTTTTAGCGTCAGAGAGGGTCTGCGTCACACCCCAGGCAGCGTCAGGTTAGTGCCAGTAACGCTAACACCCACGCGTGAAGCATACACCCCCCTTAGTGGTATAGTATCTGAACAGATCAATATCTGATCTGATCAGATCTATACTAGCGTCCCCAGCAGTTTAGGGTTCCCAAAAACGCAGTGTTAGCGGGATCAGCCCAGATACCTGCTGGCACCTGCGTTTTGCCCCTCCGTCCAGCCCAGGCCACCCAAGTGCAGTATCGATCGATCGATCACTGTCACTTACAAAACAAAAACACACATAACTGCAGCGTTCGCAGAGACAGGCCTGATCCCTGCGACTCCAGTGCTGTAGGAGGTGATTTCACCACCACAGTTAAAAAAAAAAAGCAAATATGCCGAAGCATTGGGGCAGCAGGGGCGGAGGAGCGATTTTGCTCCTAATGCCGCGTACATACGGTCGAAATTCCAACGGAGGCTTGCCCGTGGAAAAGTCCGACCATGTGTGTGGGGCATAACTTTTTTGCGGGAGGATGCCCCCATGCTTCGGCATATATAAATGGTGCGTGTATGCCCATCATTGGAAGTGGGTGGATGAAGGGCGGTATTCTAATGGTGGGCATACCCACCGATCAATCTCTTTTTTCGTTCAGCCAACTGGCTGCATGAAAAAAAAAGATTACAATACATGTCCAATAAGGACCAGCAACGTACTGGTATGTTGCTGGACTTTGAATGTTTATACCAGAATGATGCCTGCGGGTTTAGGTATCATCTTGGTATCATTCTTTTCAGCCTGCGGCCGGCTTTCATGTAAAAGCAATCCTAGCGGCTAATTAGCCTCTGGACTGCTTTTACAAGCAGTGGGAGGGAATGCCCCCCCCCCCGGATATAAAAAGCGCCATTGGGAAAGCATTTTATCACACCGATCTTGGTGTGGTCAGATGCTTTGAGGGCAGAGGAAAAATCTAGGGTCTAGAAGACCCCAGTTTTTTCAAAAAAAGAGTACCTGTCACTACCTATTGCTATCATAGGGGATATTTACATTCCCTGAGATAACAATAAAAATGATTAAAAAAAAAAATACTTGGAAGGAACAATTTAAAAATAAAATAAAAAAGCAAAATTAATAATAAAAAAAAAAGTCTGTCCTGCCCTGCTCTTGCCCAATGGTGAACACAAGCGTCGGTCTGGCGTCATATGTAAACAGCAATTGCACCATGCATGTGAGGTATCACCGCGAAGGTCAGATCGAGGGCAGTCATTTTAGCAGTAGACCTCCTCTGTAAATCTACTGGGGTAACCTGTAAAGGCTTTTAAAGGCTTTTAAAAATGTATGTAGTTTGTCGCCAATGCGCGTTTGTGCGAAATTTTAAAGCATGTCGTGTTTGGTATCTATGTACTTGGCCTAAGATCATCTTTTTTATTTCATCAAACATTTGGGCAATATAGTGTGTTTTAGTGCATTGAAAATTTAAAAAAGTGTATTTTTTAACCCAAAAAATGCGTTTGAAAAATCGCTGCGCAAATACTGTGTAGAAAAAAAAATGCAACACCCACCATTTTAATCTGTAGGGCCTTTGCTTTAAAAATATATATAATGTTTGGGGGTTCAACATAATTTTCTTGCAAAAAAAAATGTTTTCATGTAAACAAAAAGTGTCAAAAAGGGCTTTGTCTTCAAGTGGTTAGAAGAGTGGATGTAAGCTTCCTAATGTTGTGTATAAAATGCCAGAACAGTTCAAAACCCCCCCAAATGACCCCATTTTGGAAAGTAGACACCCCAAGCTATATACTGAGAGGCATGTCGAGTCCATGGAATATTTTATATGTTGACACAAGTTGCGGAAAAACGACAATTTTTTATTTTTTTTTGCACAAAGTTGTCACTAAATGATATATTGCTCAAACATGCCATGGGCATATGTGGAATTACACCCCAAAATACATTCTGTTGCTTCTCCTGAGTACGGGGATACCACATGTGTGAGACTTTTTGGGAGCCTAGCCGCGTACGGGACCCCAAAAACCAAGCACCGCCTTCAGGCTTTCTAAGGGTGTAAATTTTTGATTTCACTTCTCACTGCCTATCACAGTTTCGGAGGCCATGGAATGCCCAGATGGCACAAAACCCCCCCAAATGACCCCATTTTGGAAAGTAGACACCCCAAGCTATTTGCTGAGAGGTATTGTGAGTATTTTGCAGATCTCGCTTTTTGTCACAAAGTTTTGAAAATTGAAAAAAAATAAAATATATATATATATTTTCTTTCTTCATTTTCAAAAACAAATGAGAGCTGTAAAATACTCGCCATGCCTCTCAGCAAATAGCTTGGGGTGTCTATATTCCAAAATGGGGTCATTTGGGGGGTTTTGTGCTATTTTGGCATTTTATGGCCTTCGAAACTGTGATAGGTAGTGAGGAGTGAAATCAAAAATTTGTGCCTAGAAATCCTGAAGGCGGTGCTTGGTTTTCGGGGTCCCGTACGTGGCTAGGCTCCTAAAAAGTCCCACACATGTGGTATCCCCGTACTCAGGAGAAGCAGAAAAATGTATTTTGGGGTGTAATTCCACATATAACCATGGCATGTGTGAGCAATATATCATTTAGTGACAACTTTTTGTAATTTTTTTATTTTTTTTGTCATTATTCAATCACTTGGGACAAAAAAAAAATATATTCAATGGGCTCAACAGGCCTCTCAGCAATTTCCTTGGGGTGTCTACTTTCTAAAATGGGGTCATTTGGGGGGGTTTTGTGCTATTTTGGCATTTTATGGCCTTCGAAACTGTGATAGGTAGTGAGGAGTGAAATCAAAAATTTGCGCCCTTAGAACTCCTGAAGGCGGTGCTTGGTTTCCGGGGTCCCGTACGCGGCTAGGCTCCCAAAAAGTCCCACACATGTGGTATCCCCGTACTCAGGAGAAGCAGCAAAATGTATTTTGGGGTGAAATTCCACATATAACCATGGCATGTGTGAGCAATATATCATTTAGTGACAACTTTTTGTAATTTTTTTTTTTTTTGGTCATTATTCAATCACTTAAGACAAAAAAAAATAAAAAAATTCAATGGGCTCAACATGCCTCTCAGCAATTTCCTTGGGGTGTCTACTTTCCAAAATGGGGTCATTTGGGGGGGTTTTGTACTGCCCTGTCATTTTAGCACCTCAAGAAATGAGATAGGCAGTCATAAATTTAAAGCTGTGTAAATTTCAGAAAATGTACCCTAGTTTGTAAACTCTATAACTTTTGCGCAAACCAATAAATATACGCTTATTGACATTTTTTTTACTAAAAACATGTGGCTGAATACATTTTGGCCTAAATGTATGACTACAATTGAGTTTATTCGATTTTTCTTATAACAAAAAGTAGAAAATATCATTTTTTTTCAAAATTTTCTGTCTTTTTCCATTTATATCGCAAAAAATAAAAATCGCAGAGGCAATCAAATACCATTAAAAGAAAGCTCTATTTGTGGGAAGAAAAGGACGCAAATTTTGTTTGGGTACAACATTGCATGTTCGCACAATTTACAGTTAAAGCAGCGCAGTGCAAAATTCTGAATTCACCTCTGGTCCTTTAGCTACCAAATGGTCCGGGGCTTAAGTGGTTAAGGGGCAGCAGTTCCTATATTTCCTAAGCACGGTAATCGGTCATTTACAAGCACAGGTTTTGTCAGCACAATTTACACTTTTTGAAATGTAGTTATGGCAGACATCTTTTTGCGGTGTCAAATAGGGAACAAGAACAACTGTTTGGCCTTCAAAAACTAAACTAGAGGCCAAAAAAACAAAGTTGTGTCTTTTATATACATTACTAAAATGTCTGACTAGACGTCTCGGATTCCATTCTGGTCCAGCATGTTAATGATAGATAATTCTATTCCAGCATGAGAAAAATATAAGCATTTGTAAACTTATGCACATCTAAATGAAGAAGATGGGAATGGGTTTCTCTAGACACGGCAGACAATGGATAAAACTTGCTTGCTTATGTCACCTTGTTCTCTTCAGCAGGCAGATTTTTGTAATAATAGGGTTGTGTGATTTTCATTTCAATAACCATACTGCTCAATGCTTTTTTTTTTTTTTTAATACATGTCTGAACGAATGCAGGACCTGTTGAGTGTGCTTTTCAAAGGCTTAGAAATCATAAATATTTATGCGAGTTTACAATAACTATATATTAGGGAAAAAAAACTCCTTTCTAGTTTGTGCGTCTGTGTGTGGTGCTAATGCTGCCTTTAACTGCCCAGAGACACAGCCTTCTCATAACATGTCCTGGTAAAATACCTTGAGAATGCTTTTTTTTACAGTTATTTTGATAAGTGGCAAAAAAAGGCACCCTACAGATTCTGTGATAATAGGATTTATTTTTTCAAAGGACACCTCTAGGATATGAAGTGCTATAGAGAGAGGGGGGGGGGGGGGAAGTCTGGGAAAATACTGGGTCCTGGTTGAAGACTATTTCAATAATGTATTAAAGGAAAAGAGAGCTTGTCAAAAAATAGATTCATGGGTTTTGTTTGTTATAAGGCCCATTCTAAACTATATAAATATGTTTATTTACATCTGCAGTTTTGGTCATAGACACATTTCAGTGAAAATCAAACAAAGAAATGCATGGATGTAACCCAGCCTACTTGTCCAAGACTTCTGTTTTTCATCCAACACTGTTGAAATGTCTTTTAATGCTGATAACCTGATATACCAGGAACACTATCTCCAGAGACTTGTTAATGCCAGGCATTCCTTCCCCTGCCCCCTGCCCCTTGTACAGGCCATAGAGGTTTTCTAGCACAGAATCATGTGACTAGAGGCCACAGCCCTATAAGCACTGCTTACGAGTGTATTTTCTGACATTATCTTTGAAATAAACACATCAGGCAAAAATACAGCTTTCCCCTATCTCAACTTGTTTTTGAAGGTGTGAGTAGCATTGTTATCCTTATACCCCTTTCAGTAATTAATGACCTTTAAATGTTCTTGCATGCCTGGTGACTCAATACTTTATTGACTGCATATGTTCTAAATTTCAGTTACTGTATTTATTGGCGTATAAAGCCTCGTACACACGGTCGGACTTCCATCGGACTTTTCTGTGGTTTTTTGTCCGAACGGAGTTGGTTGGGAACACCCATAGCATACACACGCTCGGACTTTTCTGCAAACTTTCTTAAAACTTCTTACAACATCACGTGTTTTTTCTGCTCTTTTCTGATCTTTACTGCCACCCTTTGGTCAACTTCTGCTATTGTTGGTTGATTTTAACATTAGCTGTTTTGTCCATCGGACTAAAGTCCGATGGTTATCTGTACACACGGTCGGACTTTTGTTGGGCAAAAGTTTGTCCGTTTGCAGACCCAACTTTTGCCCGATGAAATCCAAAACCAAACGAAAAAAGTTAGTCCGATGGAGCGTACACACGGTCGGATTGTTGGTCCAACTTGCTCAAAACGAAGTTTGTTGGGCAAAAGTCCGACCGTGTGTACGGGGCTTAACACTCAGTTTTTTACCATGAAAATGGAGGGTAAACGGTGTCTGCATGTTATACGCAGGGGGCTGTGGAAAGTTTTTTTTCCTTGAAACTTCCCTCTTAAAGTTAGGGTGCGTGTTATACGCCGATAAATACGGTACTCATTATGTAGTGTAATAAATAAACATGGCAGAACCAGAGATTTTGCTTCCAAAAGCAAGTTGGCCATGGCAGTTCCCATATCTATATCCTAGAAGGTTTATTTTAAAGCAGGGTGGATAAAAATCGATGATTAAAACTATTTTTAATTTATTTTAACCACTTCAGCCCCAGACCATTTGGCTGGCCAAAGACCAGAGCACTTTTTGCGATTCGGCACTGCGTCGCTGACAACGTAGCTGGCAACTGACAATTGCGCGGTCGTGCGACATGGCTCCCAAACAAAATTGACGTCCTTTTTTTCTCACAAATAGAGCTTTCTTTTGGTGGTAATTTATCACCTCTGCGGTTTTTATTTGTTGTGCTATAAACAAAAATAGAGCGACAATTTGGAAAAAAAAAGCAATATTATTTACTTTTTGCTATAATAAATATCCATCAAAAAATATATAAAAGAACATATTTTTGTCCTCAGTTTAGGCTGATACGTATTCTTCTACATATTTTTGGTAAAAAAAATCACAATAAGCGTTTATTGACTGGTTTGCGCAAAAGTTATAGCGTCTACAAAATAGGGGATCGTTTTATGTCATTTTTATTAATATTCTTTTTTTACTAGTAATGGCGGCGATCAGCGATTTTTATCGTCACTGCGACATTATGGCGGACACATCGGACACTTTTGGCGCTATTTCGGGACCATTCACATTTATACAGCGATCAGTGCTATAAATATGCACTTATTACTGTGTAAATGTGACTGGCAGTGAAGGGGTTAACCCGGAGGGGGTGCTGAAGGGGTTAAGTGTGTCCTAGGGATGTGTTCTATCTGTAGGGGGGATGGGCTACGTGTGATACGACACTAATCACTGCTCCCGATTACAGGGAGCTGTGATCAGTGTCCTGTCACTAGGAAGAATGGGGATATGCTTGTTGAGACGATCACGGGTATCCCCGAGGACATCGAGTCCACGGACTCACAGAGCTTGCGGCGCGCGCACCCACAATGCTGCATCTTAAAGGGGACGTACCTGTACGCCCATATGCCATTGTGTTGACGTATATCGTTGTGCTCTAGTCGGCATGTGGGTAATAAAATGCTTTTGGAGTAAAAATCTATCTAACTATAGTTTTCTACTCAAGATACATTAAAAAATTAGTTCATTCAGCATGCAATGGAGCTTAGTTGCATAGCAAGAGGCTTTATATTCTGCAATATTTACAATTTTGGTAAACTCATTCAATGAATCCAAGCTCTGCAAGCTGAGATAACATGCACTGCATTGATGCATTCACACAATTTCACAGTAACCATGAGATAAAACAAAGTTTAGGAATATTCCTTTATCCCATTGTTTTACAAATCACTTCAAACTGTATGATTGAATCGGTTCTGATATCACTGTTTTACTAACCTGACTTCTTATTATTCCAAATAGAAAACCTTTGATTTCTTTGCAAGTATTAAAATTCTAACTATCAGCAAGAATAAGTCTTTACATTTAAAGAGCACCTGTCATTTCAGTTCCATCATGGCAGCGCCTGTTAGCGGGCATCCACTCACCTGCCGCCGCCATGTACCTCACCTTGTTGTGTCACTGCCGCATCACTAGCCGTCCCATTAAAGTGAATGGGACTGTTGGTGAGTCAACAGCAGGTCAGAGGAGGAGCAGCTGCGGGACAGAGATGACAGTTGCTCTATAAAAATTATGATTTAAATCAAGTCTTTTTACTAGTGATTTAAATCGAACTGATTTAAATCAAATCCACCCTTTTTTACAGTGGTTCTAAAAGCATACGTTTTTTTACTCTAATGCATTCTCTGCATTAGGATAAAAAAAAACTTTTATGATCACCTCCCCACAACCCCCTTAAATACTTACTTGGCTCCTCTTTCTTTCCAGTGCTGCTCCCTCTCACACAGGACACAGAGGCAGCAGTGGCAGCCATTGGCCCCTGCTGCTATCAATCAAATCCTGTGAGGAGCGGGTCTGAGCTGCGCTGTGTGTGTCTGGATGCACACAGTCCAGCTCGGGAGCCCACCCCCTTACGTGCCCCCATAGCATGCAGCTTGCTATAGGGGCATTTTGAGAAGAGGAGGAAAGGACAGCACCGGTGTGGGGACCCCAAAAGAGGACTTGAGGGGATGCTCTGTGCAATGCCACTGCACAGAGCAGGTAAAGTATAACATGTTTATTATTTTAAGAAAAAAAATTTCCTTTACAACTGCTTAATTTATCGTGTATTTGCTCACATTGATAACCTGAATTCCAATATTACAATTTTTTTTTTTTTTTTGAGTGAAGACACCCAGGTGTACATTTAAAGGAAAAATTAAGACTATAGAGGTAAAGATAGGGGTGAGTAAAAAGAAGATGGGAGTGAGGGGGAGGTTGTTTCTGTAAGTTCTTCAGTTCCAGCTGCAGAAAAAGCCTGACTCATAGATCTCCAGTTAAGCATCGTAAACTCTCAGATATTCACTATATACTTGATACAAATTCCAGATAAGAAGGGGTGGTTTTAAAGGTAGGTCAGCAGGCCCATAAATTCCAAAAGTGCGTGCAAGATTTGCAAGGTGAGTGCGTGAGTTACTCCATAAGACAGACATGGTTTATTTTTTGGAAGAGTATAAATGGGGCAGTTGTCTTTTTCCAGAACAGTGGAATGAGGGACTTATAATTCAATAGGTGGGGGGGTAATAGGTCGTTTGTATTGGCCTATTGGTTCATCTGTACAGTTCACTGGATAGTGATACTTAGTGCAGGATAGTTCAGGGGTTATCTTTAAAGCAAAACTAAAGTAAAATAAAAATGAACAGGTAGAGGCTTTATTGCAGAGGAAACAAGCAGGGTGCACTCTAGCACAGTACCTGTGTGCTGGGATGACTGCATTCCGGAGCATGCACAGGAGTCACACCATCTTGCTCCGGCCAATCAGGATGACCAAAGACCAGCACCCAGAAGAAGCCAAGGAGAAAATGTCTTTGTGGATGTTGAATCGTTGGAACTAAGGTAAGTATTTTTACCTTTAGTTCCAATTTGACCTTGAAGCCCTGAATTTATTTGATCAATTTGGACACCTGCCAAAATGACTGAATAATTGGGCTAGGGTTTTATTTCTCATTTTATAAGCTGCTTATTTTGCCACTTGACTTTAACAGTTGAAAATTGTAAGAAAATGTTTAATTCAAGCCACTTCATTGTGGTGTAATGAGATTCCTATGAAAAGCTGTGTTTTCTGAGATATGGCTCACTCTTCCATGTACATGTATTGGCAACTTGAACAACATTTTAATACTGTTAATGTAGAGAGTATAGGTGGGGGATAAGTACACCTGTCGTTTTTTTTTATTGCTGTCTGTCCTGATTAGGGAGATTCGCCCCCCCCCTCTGTTTGTCCTGGTGACCACTATCACGAGAGTAAAAATAAAAGAGAATGCCAAACTTTGAGTTGTCACCAAAACAGGAATAAAGGAGGCTGGTGACAACCAGGGATTTTTCTCACTTTGGAGCAATTTCCTCTCACTTCCTGTTGTGGCAATGGGACTGGAAGTGAATGAAAATCTGTCCAGTGGGACATAGATGGCAAAGTAACTGACAGGGATTTAAGGCTCTCTTGCACAAAAGAGGAAAAAAAAATGGCCTTAATCCTGCTTAAAAGTTGTATTAAGAATAGTTCGATTTAGCCTGACATTCTACTTTACGGATTATGAAGCTCTGTGTTTAATAGGGGCTCTTAGTCCAGTTAGTCTCTTTAAACCTCACCCCTCTACAAACTTATACTGGCCTTCCCCATGCTCCCCCCACTGCCCGTGGCTCTGTTGGAGCTGCTGTTAAATTACATGGCCATTCAGGTATGGGGGAGCATGTGACCTCCCGTGAAGCAGTGTGCAGTATTTGGCCTAGTGGCCAATCATCAGACATGGACATTGTCACACGAGAAAGAGGAGAATAGGTCATCAACCCTGTAAAATCTCTGACTCTGAGCGTAGGAGGACAGTGGAGGAAGAGAACATTGGGAAAGCGAGTACAAGTGTGTATGTGTGAGAATAAAGGGACTCTGTTACATTGCCCTGAATTAAAATGGCTAATATAAAGATGAACTTCAGTAATGGGGAAGGGAGGGTATGTCCCTGGGTTTTGACACAGTGATGCTAATTTGCTAAAGGGAAATAGGGTGTTCACCATATGACTAGGCTCTGGGGGGGCGGAGTGAAACATATTGGGGGCGTGGCCTTGCAGGAGCCCAGGCTGAGGTTGTCTCTTTCATGCCACCATAAGACTCCATGGATGAGCATACCAGGGATCTTTCCTCTCTTCCTTCCAGGATTTTCATTTTACAAGGGCGGTTTGAAAGGGAATTGTCCCCAGAGTCTATTGAATGTGGGACAAAGATTACCCAATCACGTGCAAGGAAAATCATTAAAAAAATTTTTTTTGCTTGCATTTGATTGGATGAGGAAAATCAACAAAGTTTCCACTCATTCATTAAGCTCTGGAGAAAATTCCCTTTCCAATGTGCGACCTCCCTTCCAAGGTGCACAGCCAGTGAGTTAAATGCAATACAGTACACTAAACCTCTATGTCCACAAACCAGAGGTCATTCTCCTATAAGTTGTCTGGCTAGTGCACCTTTGATTCTTGCATCCCAAGCTGTTAATTACAGGTCCCATAGAAGACGGAGGAGCAGAAGTGCACAATCTAGGCTACAAGAAAAAGATCAGTTTTGTCCATTTTCACAGATTTTACTCTTCGATGAGTTGTTCTTTTGGATTGAAACACCAGTTCATTTATTGAAATTATGATTTAGTTCTATTGATTTGAGATTTTGCTTTTAATAGAAACAACAGTAATATTGAACACTAGTAAATTGCAGATCAGCTAAAGCTAATCGGCTACTTGGGGTTCTATCACCATTTGCTTATTTATATCTTGCACAGCCTATTTTTTTCCAGGACCAGGTGGTATACTGTAGGTGTAGCTGGATTTCCCCAGTTGGTTGATATAGCACCCCCATGCTCAGTACCCACACAGCCTGCCAGTCAACCTTACCATTTAGCTATAGTCATGCAACATTTTTTTGCCTGAGCAATATGTTAATTTCCTAGCCTAGGGCTTCAAGCTGTTTTAGTTCTTGCATGCTTGCATTCTTGTGCTTTTGAGTTACCAACTTCAGTTTGTAGCAGACTATTATTATTATTATTATACAGGATTTATATAGCGCCAACAGTTTGCGAAGCGCTTTACAAAATCGGGGGAAGACAGTACAATTCCAATACAATACAATACAGGAAGAATCAGAGGGCCCTGCTCGTTAGAGCTTACAATCTAGAAGGGAGGGTCAAATGGAACAAAGGGTAGTAGCTGTGGGGGATGATCAGATGGACAAGATGAAAATACAGTTGTTAGGTGTGGATAGACTACACTCACTTGTTTGCTGCCTGCCCTGACCTTTGGACCATTCCTGTTTCTGAAATGACCAATCGACTTTGTACCATGCTTTGGTTCTATCCCTGGTCAGCTTCCATCTGCGCAGGTGTGCCAAAAAGACGCAACCTGATAACCCAGTAGGAAAGTCCATCTCTTCTTGCAGGGTGCTCTGGTGAAGATCTGGGGACCTTTACTTGATCCTGCCCCTGTTTCTGATGTTTAGGGTTTGCTTACTTTACCATGGAACAAAGTACTATTTACATATATACGTACTTTTATGTTGCCTATGTGCACCTTTGCACTGGACCCCCTCTTTCGTCTCTTTTCAATGGTGTTGCACCCCCTCATTACTTTATTACTGCTTATACTCTATTAATTCTAGCACTATACATTTTTATAGATTCCAATTTGGATTGCTATACACTTGCACAATAGCCACAATATGGAGAGTCCTATTACTTTTTCTAGTCTCTTATTTGTGCCCATGGACAGTACACCCTTAGCTCCCGACATAGACATTCTCCTGCTGCCCTCATTCGACAGGAACCCATGCTGACCGATGCACTGAATGTTAGACATATTAGGGTAGGTCATCCCACGCAATTGGTGGTTTCCTTTATTTTCCCTTGTGCTCTTCATTTATACTGCATTGTCCATTTTACCATACTAGATTTTATTGTTGTTTTTGTATAGATTTTTTTGTAGAGACTCATGTGTCTGCTCCTGAGGAAGTGGATTTCAGACCATGAAATGCATTGAGCCCTTTCATGCAATCCTATCCCATCATTATGCATTTATATACATTTTAATGTATTTGTTATTTGTTTCCAATGCATATACTGATGATGCAGCATGTCATTATCCAATCATATCTGATGTATATCATCCGACCTTGGACTGAGATTCCAATTATTCATTTATTCCATATGTTGATAAGTTTATTTAAATAAACCAGCTCTCAACAATACTTTGCTACTTTTTTAATTACTTTTTCTTTGTTGATTATGACATTTTGGTTTATCCACTGTAAGCTATGCCTCTCATTTAAAGTCCCACCCCCCCTCTCTTTCGTATTATGAATAGGGATGGAGATACCTTGCCCTAATGTAGGAGGTGCCCTACTCCTAGCACTGAGCCTCATTATAGGCAACTGTCTCATTTAAAGTCCCAAACTCCCCCTCTTTTGTAACCTTGATCCTGCACCTTGGCCCTTTTTTAAAACAAAGGGGGATAAGGTCTGGTGCAACCATTTTATCATCTCCATCCCTATAGAAACAGAAAGGAAGGGTCGCCCTTGGGACTTTAAATGAGGTGGTAAAAATTGGCACATGGTCACCCATATATGTACAAAAATATATATAATTTATTGATTACAAAATGCTGTAAAACAAACGGAAACAACAATAATTGTGTGTCACCAGGCATAGTGGCCCATAGATCCTCAGCCCATGCAGGTACATAAACGCATTTGTGGTGCCCTACGCGTTTCACGAGGCTCTGCTCGCTCATCAGGGGCAAGTGCGTATCGTTGTATCTGTAGTGAGACAGTAAAAAATGTGGTACTAATGAAAAAAGAGGGGGCAGGTAAAGTGGTAAGTAAAAAAGGGTCAAAAGGGAAGGAGACCCTATACTCACCACTGCTCAGGCCTAAGTTACCAATCACGGAGTACCTGGGTGGTAGCAAAGGATCTATGCTATCTGCTAGAAGCCTACTAATCGGTTCTACATCATAATTTTTTATAAAGTATTTTACTGGTTGTGCAATTATGTCCATTGGCCCAGCAACCTCCATCACTGTGTTCTTATACGGATGTAACATATTTGTAATGTATTTAAGTTTATGTGTACTTATGTTGTAAACATAGGCCACTATGCCTGGTGACACACAATTATTGTTGTTTCCGTTTGTTTTACAGCATTTTGTAATCAATAAATTATATATATTTTTGTACATATATGGGTGAACATGTGCCAATTTCTACCACCTCATTTAAAGTCCCAAGGGCGACCCTTCCTTTCCCTTGGCCCTTTTTTAAAGCATCCACCCTCTCCAGATAACAGAGTTTGTCCACTATCCAGTGTGTCCACGACATAGGGATTGATTTGCTAAAACTCGAGAATGCAGAAATCTGGTGCAGCTCTGCATAGAAACCAATCCGCTTCCAGTTTTTTTTTCTGTCAAAGCTTAAAGGATAAGTTCACCTTTTTAAAGAAAATAATAAATTCACATCTTTTTGAAGGCTTTTTTGGGAGCCTGGAAAGCATTGCACCCACAATCAGCAGAGTGTGGGTGCAATGCAGGGCTCTTGCAGACTGTGTAAGCTGTTTGGCCGTACATTGTACTCACAAGCAGTTACACACTAGCAGGAAGCATCAATGAACTACCACAGCGCTCAACGGTGGTTCATTGAGAACTACAAGCCAAAAGCCGCAAAGGCTGCCAGACCTTGTAGTTTTCTATTCACAGAACTCTGTGAATGAGTGATGTGGCTGGGCGGGAGGAGCCCCGCATTGCCCACGTTCTTTGCAGAGTATGAGCCCTGGTTCACACTGGTGCGATTTGACATGTCAAATCGGCGATATTTTCCGCAAATTGCCGGCAATGGCACCGTCCTAATCGGTGCGATGTCGCATCTGCGGCACTGCACCGATTTCAAAAAGTAGTTTCTGTACTACTTTTTGCGATTTCGGGCCGCGATTTACATTGACATCTGTGCAGAAACCTGCACAGATGTCCCTGTAATCGCGGCCGAAATCGGGACTGACAGGCAAGAGTGAAATCGTGCGAGTTCAGCTGAACTCGCACGGCTTCACTCCCGCAGCCCAGTGTGAACCTGGGCTGACAGAGAGTTGGGGAAGAAGATTGTCTGCCGCCTTTCACTTTGGGGAGCCAGGGAGGTACGGGGGGCCAGCGGATTTGTAACATGTTACAGGTTACACACTGAATATGGATGTAACATGTTACAAAACATGAACTTATCCTTTAATTAAACAAGCTGAAGTTAGAAGCTGATTGGCTGCCATGCTCAGATGAGGCTTATTTTGTACTCTCCAGTTTTAGTAAATCAACCCCATGGTGTCATTATGTATATGGTCCGCATTAAAGGGGTTGTAAACCATCGTGTTTTTTCACCTTAATGCATCCTATGCATTAAGGTGAAAAAACACCTTGCACTGAGCCCCCGTTTTACTTACCTGAGCCCCAAACTTCCGTGGGTGCGATCCCGTGTCGTTCTCCCCATGGCTTCTCGGCTCTTCATTGGATAGATTGATAGCAGCGCAGCCATTGGCTCAAATCCAGTGATGCGGCCGCCGGGGGGCGGGGCCGAGTCATACACTCGGCGGCTATGTACGTTGAGTGTATGACACGGGAGCGCACCCGCAAGGTAACCCCCTCGGGAGAGAGCTTCCCAGAGGGGGTTATCTATTGCGGGGAGGAGCCGCTAGAGCCGCCGTGGGAACCCAGAAGAGGAGGATCGGGGCCACTCTGTGCAAAACAAACTGCACAGTGGAGGTAAGTATGGCATGTTTGTTATTTAATTTTTTTTAAACGTGAACCTTTACTTTCACTTTAATTTAGTCTTGAGTAGACTGCCTCTTTTGATATAGTGTCTTCTCCTAGCAGAAGGATGGAAAATAATCTTGCTCTGCTGATCCAATTAAGAATAAATATTTGGCTTTTTTTTTCTGTTGCTCAGCAATTTTAATTTGATTTAGCTCAGCAATTGAATTTAATATATTACCAGACACGTGCTTGGCCTTCTCCTGCCATCTTGCAAGCCTGATCTCTGACCAGACCCTGCTATCTATTTACAGGTGTTCTGTATAATAGCACAGTGCCTTAGCTCAGTGAGCCATTGTGACCTGAGCATGTGGAGGGACTGAGCAAAGCATAAAAGTACAAATGTTTTTTCAGTTCACTGGTGGCTTAAGTTAGCAATTTGTCAAAGTTCTGCCTGAATGAGACAGAGGACCAAGCTATTTGTTATGGCATCCATCAGGCTGTCATTTTGTATTCACCTTTATTTCCTGGACCCTTAATAACTGTCTAATAAAATAATCTGACATAAACTCCACTGTAGAAACTTAAGTTGACTTTGTGCATGTAGGCTCTGTTTGTGGTAAGTGAATTTGCTTCTGTTTAGGAGCAACTGCTTAGTCAATTACGAGACACAAACATAGACATGTTTACCAGTGTTGATCAGTTATTAGTACATGCTGGCTGCAGTTAAATTTTCAAGACATCCCCAAATGTGGTATACACAAAAATCTATGAGGTTTTTTTGCAGGGCTTTTTTTATCTGGTTATAATAGGTGCAGGTACAAAAATGGTGACTGTGTCAAATGGTGGGTGTGGCAAGGGTCTGAAAGGGGCATGGTTAAAGCCCAACTCCGGGCAAAAAGAAGTTTCCCCATACAGTGGGACTGTGCCCGCACTGCATGGGTCAGCTGTTTGTTTTGTTCAGGGGTGAGGCGAAAGCTTATACTCACTCGATTCTTCGGTCCACCGGAAAACAGCGCTCCCCGCGGTCCAGTGGTGGACTGTTCCTAATCTATGGAGCCTACTCTGAGCTTGATGACATCAAGAACATCTACAACTCACAGGGGTGCCAGACTGGTCTTGTGCTGGGGGTATTGGAGGATTAGGGAGGTAAATCTCTTTTCTCCTTACCCCTAGACAAAAACAAGCAGTTAACCTGTGCAGTGCAGGCCCAGCTCCACTGCTTGGGAAAACGTATTTTTTTGCCTGGAGATGGGCTTTAAATAAAACCTCAGTCTGCTCACTGAATATAAGGCATATGTACTGTATGCCACAGTCCTTGTAACCAGCCCATATGCTTTACTTACTGTACCATAAGTAGGAGTCCAACAGACAGGTACAACACTCGGCTCAGTCATTTTTATAAAAAGAATCTCTTCAATTACATATGCTTTTCAGCCTACCTTAAAGCTAAAGTTTAGTATTTTTTTTTTTCAAAATACAGCACCAAACATACATTAGTTATGTGTAATCATGTTTCTTGGCTGTTTGGCTGTGTTAAATATGTATAGTGGGTATAGAAAAGAATCACCCCCCTTTAAAATAATTAAATATTTTTTGCTTAGCTACCGTTGATTTATCCTCCATGCTTTTGCTCGTTTAACAGTGCAGTGTGTGTGTGTTTTTTTTTCCCCCTAATAATAAATATATTTTTCCTGTGCTCAGATTTATGATCACGTGTTCTCCCTTGCTCTTCATCCCGATCTAAGGGAGCCAAGTGGGAGGGGCTGAGATTTCCTGCTCTCCCACAACAATACACTGTGAGACATTGCAGCTTCAGGGGAGGAGCAGCTTCAGAGAAACAGTACAGCCAATGAAGGGGGAGAGGGGAGGGGCGGGGAGAAAAGGAGAGGGGAGGGGTGGGAAGAGAGAGGGGAGGGGCAGGGAGAGAAGGGACGGGAGTGAAGGAGAGGAGATGGAAGGTATGGTCAGGAGAGGAGATTGTGTTCTTACAGAACACTACGAAGCTGACAAGGAGTGGGAGGGGTAGAGGGGGGAAATGCAGAGACACACAGGAGAGAAGCTGAATGACAGAGGCACATAAACTGACCACGCTTTCATGGCTCAGCAGCCATGCTAAACGTGGTCAGCTCACGGAGGGGAAGTCAGGACCATGCAGGATCAACCAGGTACTGTAGAAGATACAAAGGGACAATTGACAAGGCAAAAGCACTATCCTTTAACTTGTGCCTTAACTGGACAGGAGCATGATTTTTTTTGGGGGGGCTAATGTTGACTTAAGCCATTGTTTAGGGCCTATTGTGACTGATGATGGTTATATTAGCTCACAGAGTATTTGCCATTTTGATTTTAAAAGACAGACTCTGTAGCTGAATTCCACCTTTGGATGCAGGAAGAAAGGAAAGGAAGGTGCATAACGTAGCCTTCAGGAAGTACACCCTGGGTGATGCTGGGGGGGGGGTGCTCTTTGGTATTACTAAAGTGGTGATTTACATTGAAAACTTATTTAAAGAGTAAAGTGGGGTACACACTATAAGAAAATCGGGTGAATTCTTGTTTTTTTTTTGTTGTTGTTTATTATTTCTGATCATGCACAGTCTTTCTTTTCTGATTTTCCTTGTATGAAAATCGTACGAAAACGGTACACATTAAATAAAAATCGTTCGTTCTGTTCCTGAGCGAGAAATATTTTGGAGTTTGTCCCTTCGGGAACTTTTGTACCAAAATTCTGAATCGGCTGTCGAAAGTTGTGTACACACTATACGAAAATCGAAAACATTCACCCGATTGTGTACGAGCCTTATGCCCCATACACACGATCGTTTTTCTTGCCTTTTTTTTTCTTGCCGTTTTTCACGTCATTTTTTTTCATGTTTCCTCTCAAGCCTGTCTTGCGTACACACGATCATTTAAAAAAATGATCAAGCAAAGCGCAGTGACGTATACCACGTACGACGGCACTATAAAGGGGAAGTTCCGCTCGAATGGCGCCACCCTTCATGTTAGTAAAGTTTGTTGAGCAACGATTCGCGCTTTTCAGCCTCGTGCTTTTCAGTCCGTTACTGCGTGACGAATGTGCTATCTCCATTACGAACGCTAGTTTTACCAGAACGAGCGCTCCCGTCTCATACTTGATTCTGAGCATGCGCATTTTTTTTCACGTCGTTAAAGCATACACACTATCGTTTTTCACGTCGTTAAAAAAAACGACATGAAAAACGACGTGAAAAAAGAGAGCATGTTCGAAATTTTTAATGGCCATTTTTCACGTCGTTAAAAATGCTCTGGAGCATACACACGATCATTTTTAATGGCCATTTTTAAAAATTGCATTTTTAACGGCATGAAAAACGATCGTGTGTATGGGGCATTAGGCCTCATGCCCACGGACGTTAACGCAATTTTTTTTGCGTTTTGCATTGAATTCAATGCAGGCTTCCCCGCGCTAGCTTTCAGCCGCGTTTTTCTTTCTCTATTCCAAATCAATGGTTCCCTATGGGGGCCCATTGATTTGAATAGAGGTCGCACCAGAAGTTGGATCAAGATGATCCGACTTGCGGGGCGACTCGTGTGCGGAGAATCTTGAAGGGGAACCCCGCAAAAATTTTTACATTTTTTTTGCGTGAGGTTCCCCCCCAGGACGATACCAGACCCTTCGGTCTGGTATGGATCTTGAGGGGGAACACCCACACCAAAAAAAAAATGTCGTGGGGGTTCCCCCTAGGATTCATACCAGACCCTTATCCGAGCACGCAGCCCAGCCGGTCAGGAAGGGGGTGGGGACGAGTGAGTGCCCCCCCTCCTGAACCGTACCAGGCCGCATGCCCTCAACATGGGGGGTGGGTGCTTTGGGGCAGGGGGGCGCCCTGCGGGTCCCGGGGCATGATGGGACATGATGGGACTGCAAAGTCATAAGGGGGCGGGGGCACATCACCCGGTGACCACACCCCATGCCTATATAAGTCGTTGCGCCATGCACACGGCATTACAGCGGCAGACCTCGCCGTGTCAACATCTCAAGAAGAGAAGAGGGAAGAAGACGACCATTAAGACTGGGCCCCCGCTAGCAAAAGAGCTGGCAGAAGATAGCGGAGGTGCCCGGCAGAAGGCACTGGAGAGTGGGAGAAGAACCGGAGAGAGCGGAGAAGTCAGAAGAAGACCCCCGAAGTGTCGGAAGAAGACCCCAAAGTCGGTAGAAGGCCCCCGAAGTCGGTAGAAGACCCCTGGAGCTTCCTAATAAATTACTTTAAAAAGCTGTGTAGTGTGTTTTTTTATTGACACTTTTCCCCCAGGTGAATGGGTAGGGGTACGCCCCCCTGCCCCAAAGCACCCACCCCCCATGTTGAGGGCATGCGGCCTGGTACGGTTCAGGAGGGGGGGGGGCGCTCGCTCGTCCCCACCACCTTCCTGACCGGCCAGGCTGCGTGCTCGGATAAGGGTCTGGTATGGATCCTGGGGGGAACCCACACACCATTTTTTTTTTTGGTATGGTGGTTTCCCCTCAAGATCCATACCAGACCGAAGGGCCTGGTATCGTCCTGAGGGGGAACCTCACGCAATTTTTTTTTAAAATTTTCGCAGGGTTGCCCTTCAAGATTCGCTGCACACGAGTCGCCCCGCAAGTCGGATCATCTTGATCCGACTTCTGGTGCGACCTCTATTCAAATCAATGGGCTCCCAAAGGGAACCATTGATTTGGAATAGAGAAAGAAACGCCGGACGAGGCTTAACACAGCGTTATACCCCGTTAAATCGCGTTTAACACCCTTTTCCGGCGTCTGACGGCTTTACAGCTCTAACGCTGGAGCTTCAGAATGCACTGGTCCTGGGTTTTTTTTGCAGCTTAAAAACGCCTATGCCATTTACAGCTCAAAAACGTCATGGTGGGCATGAGACGGAGAGACGTTTTTAAGCTCCAAAAAACGCTCATAAAAGTGGCTGTAAAAACGTCCATGGGCATGAGGCCTAAAAGCGGAGTTCCACCCAAAAATTGAATGTCTGACTTACTGTAGACTTCTGGGAAAATCAGTAAGCCAATTACACAAGCAGGAAATTATGTTTGGTGGGGGGGGGGGGGGGCGTTCTGTATACATTCTGTGTATAGAACACCTCCAGGTGGCCATATTGCATTTTACAGAAAATTACTGAGCTGCAGATTGAAAAGAAAAGGTAATTTTTAATAACATTCAATTACAATATGACTTGAGTCACAATAGTAATACTCCACAGTCCCTATCACCTATTCAACAGTCACTTTGCAGTAGCCGGAATTGCAGAAAAAAATATAAATAAAAGTCCTCAGAATAAACCAATGCATAATTGGCTCTGTTTAGAAATGTAATATCATTAGGGCATTTCTCTGGACATAATGTAAAGGTCTTCCCGTCTCTGTGTTGTGTACTAACCAAAAGTGCATGTTTTCTCCGTCTCTCCCTGTTTTTCTTGCATTGCCTGTGAGTAAATTCTCATCTTCCATTGTCTGAACACAGTTGGGTTTACAGGTTTCTTTGAAACCTTGAGTGTATCCACAATGGCACGGCTATAGGTTGTGTGCATAACTCAGAAAACTCTGGCCTCTATTGGAGCAGATTGCCACTGAGACATATGCATTTTCAAAGTCACGGGAACAAGCCTGGAAAATGAGGCTCTTCTCTATAAAACATTAAGTCATAAATCATTGTGAAATTCCCACCCCAATAAATCTTCCACAATGAAAACCTTTTGATACTCATTCGTTATTAATGACAAGGAGAACTTAATTCTGTTGGCAAACAGTGGTGTTCCAATTTTATACATAGCATTTAACAGTCTAATGAGAGATGAATTTATACGTGCTGGCTTCAGGTTTACTCTTGTCGGAAAGTTTAAAGCCGAGGGTTCCTTACTCCGTGTATATATATCTTATTTTCCTGATGAATATTAATGCCTAACGAACAATCTGACACTGTCGGTTTGTCATTGTTAAAAGGAGAGCTGTAGTTGCAGAGGTGGAGTTTGCCATTTTCTAATCCAAACTTCTTTTAATGAAGGCATTTGCATAAAGATAATGCTTTGTTTTTAAGTGATGAGCCCTTCTTATTTATGCTTTCAGTTCCTTGTAACGACATTAAAGAAAAAAAAAATCTGATCTTATTCCACCTTTAACATTTCATTATAACTAAACATAATACAAATGTTTGAGTCTCTTATTTGAAGATCTCTCCTTTTTTTTTTTTTTATTAATGGCTGTTGTCAGGGGTAACACCATCTACAGATTTGATATTAATAGCAGACATAACTGCCCTCTAGTGAGTTAGTTTTGTGGTCCTTACAGGGAATATATAATGGCTTGGTAGATCTGTTCTTCATTATGGCAACAATAAAGAAGAAAATATTCATAGAGGGTTATACAGTGCTCAGCATAACTGAGTACACCCCAACAGATTTGTCAGAAAACCTTCACTTTCCTTTCAAAATCAACATTTTCCATGGGTCACTATACTACAAAATATTCCCACAAATGTGGGCCATTGATTGCAACCAAGATTTGTTAATTTTTTACACACAAAAAATAATTTTTCTAACAAATTTATTCAAGACCAAGCAAAAATGAATACACCCACTAAGCTCTGGGGAAAATTAGTGCAACTGCACTTGCAAAGGGCAGTCTACTTGCCTTTAGTAAATCATCCCTAATAACACACTCCCAATTTGGGGAAATATTGCTAATTTTCAGTTTTTTTTAATTTCCTCATATTTTTCATGCTTAAATTGTTACATTGTTTGCATTAAGTTTAAAAAAAGTTTTCAGTTTCTCTGTGCCCCCCTTTCCCGTGTGAAGGGGAATAGAGGGGAGAAAAGATCAGCGCTGGTAATGGCTGCATCTATTCTCCCCTCTTTTCCTCTTTACACAGCATTAGGAGCCAATCAGATGCAGTGAGGAGGAAGTGGGGGGCGGGCCTAAGTCCCACTGTGTAAGTCTTTAGAGCGCGGCTCCATAGAAGCACAGGTCGAGAGCGCACAGACTACACTCTCCTCATAGCCAGCGGCTGCCAGTCCCTAAGAAGAAGAGGAGGAGCCAAGATTGCCACCGGGGACCCCAGAAGAGGCGGATCGGGGCCTCTCTTTGCAATACCACTGCACAGAGCAGGTAAGTATAACATGTTTGTTATTTTAATAAAAAACATTTTTTTGGACTTTAGTAACACTTTAACCACTTAAGCCCCGGACCATTTTGTAGCTAAAGGACCAGGCCACTTTTTGCGAATCGGCACTGCGTCGCTTTAACTGACAATTGCATGGTCATGTGACGTGGCTCCCAAACAAAATTGGCGTCTTTTTTTTCCCACAAATACAGCTTTCTTTTGGTGTTATTTGATCACCTCTGCGGTTTTAATTTTTTGCGCTATAAACAAAAATAGAGCGACAATTTTGAAAACAAAATTCAATATTTTTAAGTTTTTGCTATAATAAATATCCCCAAAAAATATATAAATAAACATTTTTTTCATCAGTTTAGGCCGATACGTATTCTTCTACATATTTTTGCTAAAAATAGGCGTTTATTGATTGGTTTGCGCAAAAGTTATAGCGTCTACAAAATAGGGGATAGTTTTATGGCATTTTTATTAATAATTTATTTTTTTACTAGTAATGGCGGCGATTAGCGATTTTTATCGTGACTGTGACATTATGGCGGACACATCGGACACTTTTGACACTATTTTGGGACCATTGTCATTTTTACAGCGATCAGTGCTATAAAAATGCACTGATTACTGTGAAAATTACACTGGCAGTGAAGGGGTTAACCTGTAGGGGCGCTGAAGGGGTTAAGTGTGACCTAATGTGTGATTCTTACTGTGTGGGGGCGTGGCTTGGCGTGTGACATCACTGATCGTCGTTCCCTATGACAGGGAACAGACGATCAGTGACAATCTCACTAGAAAGCACGGGGAGAGGTTTGTTTACACTTACCTCTCCCCGTTCCTCAGGTCTGTGACCCAATCGCGGGACACCAGCAGCGAATCGGGTCTGTGGGTCCCGCTTGCGAGGTCACGGAGCTGAGGACCGGGTCGCCAGCACGACCCACGGCTGGGCATCTTAAAGAGGACATACCTGTACGTGCTTGTGCCCAGCCATGCCGTTCTGCTGACGTATATGTACAGGTGGCGGTCCTTAAGTGGTTTAATATCTTGTGTTACCGAATGAAACTGTCTTACTACTATTTGCTTACATTTGTGACTGAAACCACCGGACACTGGCTACAACAAGCGCCTTGAGCCGATTTAGTTCGCGTGTGTAGCGCTATACAAGTTACTCATTCATTCATTCGTGCCAATGTATGTGTAGAAGAATGTTGGATGTTTTTATATCCTTGCAATTTCAAAATAAAATATATAGAAAAAAAAAAAAAAACTCTTTATTGTACACTTCATTTAAACTCTATGCACAAAAGGGTTGTTGCAATTCTTTATAGGAATATGGTTATCAGAACCATTGAACTCTATAAGGCCTCATGCCCACGGGCGTTTTTTCAACCGCGTTTTTGAGCGTTTTTTACAGCTTAAAAACGCCTGTCCATGTTAGTCTATAGCTTCATGCCCACCTAGGCGTTTTTGAGCTGTAAAGAGCATAGGCGTTTGTAAGCTGTAAAAAAAACCCAGGGCCAGTGCGTTCCTCAGCGTCAGAATTAGGCAGAAAAAAACGCGAGCGTCAAAAAACGCGCAAAAACGCGCACTAACACGCAAAAAAAAAAAAAAATATATTTACAATAACATGGACAGGCGTTTTTAAGCTGCAAAAAACGCAGCTGTAAAAACGCCAGTGGGCATGAGGCCTAAGAATGCATGTATTGATGAAAGCGGACTTGTTGTACACCCATGCACTTGCATTTCTTTGTGTGACCAGGAACACTGCATACAGTGTTTGGGCAACAGCAGACAGCAGCAGCTTATTGACTTTCATTGCATTCTCTGGCAGCCCCACAATGTACAGCGGACAGGTCGGCCCAAATGGGCAAAGCGACGTGCCTGTATGTCGCTGCCTACTATTGGGTTTAGGGCACCGGCACCCTCTGTGATTGTACACAGCGGGAGCCTGTCAGCAAGTCCCAGGCCAATGATTCATGGCCGGGACCTGCTGATCTGCTGTGTTCAATCACAGCCCAGAGCTCTGTGTTGAAAGTCAACACAGAGCTCTGTATAGAGTGAACAATATCTTTGTTTCTCATCCCTGCAAAACCCTTGATTGCTCTAGATGTTAACCCCATCCTAGCCAGTGTCATTAGTACAGTGACAATGTATAGTATTGTCACTGATTAGTGTCAGTGGCAGTTAGTTTCCCCCCAGCGTCAGTTAGTGTCAGATTGTCCGCCACACTATTGCAGTCCCATTATAAGTCGCTAAACACCGACATTAGTAGTATTAAAAAAATATATACAAATTCCAGTATATATACCATAGTTTGTATGCCCTATAACTTTCACGCAAACCAATCAATATACACTTTTTGGGATTTTTTTTTATCAAAGACATGTAGCACGATACATTTTGGCCAAAATTTATGAATAAATTAAATATTTTTCTTTTTCGTACACCACGGGAAACAGAGCATTTAATCATTACATAGTGGGTTGTATAGTTCACCAGAGGTGATTGGACACTGGCAAACCCAATGAAGACGAGTTCCCCTCTATATAACCCCTCCCATAAGGGAAGTACCTCAGTTTTTTCACCAGTGTCTAAGGTGTTGGTCGCGACTAAGGATGTGCTAAAGAAGAAGCTCTACTAAAAATCCCTCCGGGGGTCAAGGAGCTATGCAATCGGATCCATCCAAAAAGCTTAGTAAATACGCTAAAATGGATGGTACCCGGGCCTCACAGAAGGACCGAGGTTTTGCCTGTAATGTCTCTCTTTTTGAGGACTGGGCTCTGGGATCCAGTACTTTTGCTATACATAAAAATGCGCAAAAGTTTCTGGCAGAGTCTTTTACAGGGTCTAGAGAAGAGGTCTCCTTTAACCACTTCCCTACCCAGCCATAGTCAAATGACGTCCACAGATGGGATCTCCCATCCTGGGTGGATGTCATATGACGTCCTGGCTTTGTGGGGGGATATCTGAATGATGCCTGCAGCTAGAGGCATCATTCAGATATCCTTT
The DNA here is from genome assembly GCA_029206835.1 of Rana muscosa. Taxonomy (NCBI): domain Eukaryota; kingdom Metazoa; phylum Chordata; class Amphibia; order Anura; family Ranidae; genus Rana; species Rana muscosa. The sequence continues at coordinate 275,741,171 of CM055123.1, forward strand.
TAAAATGCCGGCGATTCTGTGCGCCATAAGAATGATCATAGCGGCGGTTCCGCCGCTTGATCGTTCTTATAGGCGGCGGGAGGGGACATCCCCCCCTCCTGCCGCCATCCGGTGCTTCTCCGGGCTCTCCCGTACGATCGGGGACCCGGAGCGAATCTTCCGGAGCCGTTGGTGGGTCACGTGACGAGCATAGAGATGACTGGTGACCATATGGTCACCAGTCATCTCTATGATCGTCGGAGGCCCGGGCGCGATGTGATGACGTCACGCCTGGGTCCTCAAATGTAAACAAAGCCGCCATTGCGGCTGTAAGTATGAGATAAGTGAAAAAAATTTCGCTGATCTCATGCTTTCCAGCCTGGAGGAGAGATGTGGGGTCTTATTGACCCCGCATCTCTCAATAAAGAGGACCTGTCACACACATTCCTATTACAAGGGATGTTTACATTCCTTGTAATAGGAATAAAAGTGATCAAAAAAAAAAAAAAAAAGTAAGATAATTGTAAAAAAATAAATAAGTAAAAAAAAATAATAATAAAAAAAAAATTAAAACGCCCCTGTCCCCGGTAGCTCGCGATCAGAAGCGAATGCACACGTAAGTCGCCCACATATGTAAACACCGTTCAAACCACACATGTGAGGTATCGCCGCATGCGTTAGAGCACGTGCAACAATTCTAGCACTAGACCTCCTCTGTAATTCTAACCTGGTAACCTGTAAAATAAATTAAAGCGTCGCCTATGGAGATTTTTAAGTACCGAAGTTTGGCGCCATTCCATGAGTGTGCGCAATTTTAAAGCGTGACATGTTAGGTATCTATTTACTTGGCGTAACATCATCTTTCATATTTTCCCAAAAAATTGGGCTAACTTTACTGTTTTGTTATTTTTTAATTCATGAAACCATTTAAAAAAAAAAAGTGATTGCGCAAATATCGTGCAAGAAAAAAAGTTGCAATGACCGTCATTTTATTCCCTAGGGTGTCTGCTAAAAAAACATATATAATGTTTGGGGGTTCTGAGTAATTTTCTAGCAAAAGAATGATGATTTGTACATGTAGGAGAGAAGTGCTAGAATAGGCCCGGTATTGAAGTGGTACAAAAAGCCCTGTATTGAAGTGGTTAAGTAGGAACCCAGATCCCTGAAGGTTGGCACAACAAAGCCACCGAGAGGGGTGAAGATAGGTACTGTCTGGTCTTCAGCAGTCCTGCGGCGGGGATAAGGTAAGTCAGAAAGATCATAAGTTGAAAAACTTTAAGGACTTTCTTCTGTGAGTAGTGCATGTCTTACCTGTGTCCGCCACTAGAGGGAGTAAAGAGCTGATGTTTTACTTACCAGGAAACGAAAAGCTCAGTGTCATGAGCTCCTCAGAGAGCACACTTCTTCCGCTGCAGAGCTCTGCCGTGACCATGGAGAAGTCTCTCGCATTTGGGCCTTGTTTGGGAGTGCCTTTCCTCTCTCCCCTTCCTGCCTCGGTGGCCGCCATCTCCCTACACATGTGTGCTTTTAGAAGTTCGCGGCTGGAGGGAGAGAGGGGGCGTGGTCACGCGAGCAGGCACGTGCGGCGTGCACGCCACTCTACTGCGCATGCGTGGAGCAGGAGTCTTGAAAGAACCTCAGATGTCTGAAAGAACTCTGCATACGGAGACACAGCAGCTTCGGGGCCACGTAAGCTTCTCTATGTGTGTTGGATACAGGCACCCCGGACGCCTACGCAGCATCAGGCTGTGCAATTAGTTGCAGGTTATATGTTATATTGCTAAACTAGCACAGTACTGTATGCAATTTTTAGTACCTCTGCTTTTTGGCGTAGGACTATGTCCTCCCATAGGAGGAATTCAGAGACAGCAAAGAGGGGCACTAAAGCATCGCCACCTGAATTGGGGGGTTCTAGCCAATCCTGCCTTGTTCCATCCTCTCCTGTTAGACCTGAAGCACCTGCACAGGATGAGCCACTGCCTTTATCTGGCATAGCAGCCTCTTCTGTTGTACCAGCTCCTGCATATGTCACTGAGGACACTTTGGCAGCAGCTTTGAACAACTTGGAAGGGAGGATCGCTACCTTAATCGCAGCATCCTCACAGAAGGATAAAAAGCGGAGCAGGTCCCCTTCTGTTGTTCTAGATCCTCCTTCTGAAAAATCTGATGAGGAGGATGAGGATGTATCTCCATCAGGGGATAAGGATGAGGAGCAGTCGGATGGATCAGGGGTATCAGAAGAACCTTTTTCTGCTTTCCAGGTTCTTAAACTGCAGGTGCAATGTTATGCTGAAGCAGTGCGCTCAACATTTAAACCCTCTTCTGGGTTAACTGAGTTAACTGAGTCACCTGTCTCCTCCCTGGGTTCATTAAAATCCCAACAGGCTGCATGTTCCTTTCCGGTTCATCCTCTATTGGAGAATCTTATTTACGCAGACTGGCTACATCCAGACAAGCGTTTTTCTCCTCCTAGGAAATTTGATATCCTTTATCCTATGGAGGAAAAGTTTACCAAGAAGTGGAGGCTGCCTACAGTAGATGCGGCCATTTCTTGTGTAAATAAAAACCTAACTTGTCCTGTAGATAATGCTCAGGTATTTAAAGATCCTTCTGAAAAGAAACTGGAATCTTTGCTTAAATCCTTCTTTTCTTATGGCTGGCACCGTAACCCAAACGGCTGTGGCAGCGGTTGGTATGTGTCAGGTCCTAAAGGAACAGGTAAAGCAAGGGCTTAAGGATCTCCCTCCGGATCAGGTCAAATTATGGGAGAACCTGCCTAAGGCCTTATGTTTTACGGTGGATGCCATTAGAGATTCTATTCAACAGGCATCCCGCCTCATGCTCCAGCTGGTGCACATGCGCATAATTCTTTGGTTGAAGCATTGGTCAGCTGAAGCCCCATGTAAAAAACTTTTGGCCGGTTTCCCCTTCCATGGGGAATGACTCTTTGGGGATGTACTGGATAAATACATCCAGAAGATTTCAAGTGGTAAAACTACCCTGTTACCAGATAAGAAAAAGAATAAGCACCCTTGTTTTAAGCGTCCTCCAGGCAGTGGCGATGGCATTCTCTGCCAGCCACAAGAGCTAAGACCCAGAATCAAACCCAGGGTCACAAAAAGCCACGGGTTCAAAAAACTAACAAGCAAAACCACAAAGCCCCCTTGTGAAGGGGCGCCCCCTCTCGGCCGAGTGGGGGGGGGGGCTTTGGCAGATTTCAGCGGCTTGGCAGACAGAGATCCAGGACAAGAGGGTAGTTTCCACAGTATCCCTAGGGTACAAACTGGAATTCCGAGAAATCCCACCTTATCGGTTCCTAAACTCAATCCATTAAAGAGAAAACCCTTCTTCCAAGCATTGGATCACTTGCTGTCTCAGGGGGTAATCATGGAAGTCCCCCTAAAAGAGCAAAGTTCGGGGTTTTATTCAAACCTCTTTGTGGTTCCGAAAACAAATGGAGACGTCAGACCCATTCTGGATCTAAAAGCTTTGAATCATTTTCTAAACATTAGCTATTTCCGAATGGAGACTATTCGTTTGGTAGTCTCCACCCTACAAGGCGGAGAATTCTTGGCGTCAATAGACATCAAAGATGCATATCTTCACGTGCCTATCCATCCCGCTCACCAAAAGTTCCTAAGGTTTGCCCATAGAATACCGCCACTTCCAATTTGTGGCTCTGCTTTTTGGCTTGGCTACTGCACCCTGGGTATTTACAAAGGTTCTGGCCCCGCTTTTGGCAAATTTAAGGGCGCGGGGCATAACGGTGATGGCTTATCTAGACGACCTCCTCCTGATAGAACAGTCAGTAGCACGATTAAATCACAGTGTGATCAGTACGGTAAATTATCTAGAGCAATTAGGGTGGATCCTAAACCTACAGAAATCCTCTCTACAGTCCTTAAAGCGGAGGTTCCGCGGCAAATCGTTTTGTTTTTTGGTTGCATTCAATGTATTTTTAGATCACCAATTAGCACTCACGTGTTTGGTGACTTCAAACCTCCCCTGTCTGTTTTCGGGCAAAAGATTAACTTTTAAAATCAGCTATAGGAATTTTCCATTTTGCTCTGCCGAAGAAGGTCCCCCCGGCGGATAAGGACCCCCCTGTACTGCGCAGGTGCGGCACGAACCTCAACAGAGTTTCCGAAAGTAGCCGAACATGTAGAGCTGCGAGTTAGTTCTACACAGCGCCTGCGCAATAACTAGGAGCCGTGTAGAGCTGACTGCGCAGCTGCCGTGTAGAGCTGACTCGCAGATCTACATGTTTGGCTATTTTCGGAAACTCCGTTGAGGTTCGTGCCGCGCCTGCGCAGTACAGGGGGGTCCTTTTCTTATCCGCCGGGGGAACTTTTTCACCAGGACATGACACATCTGGGCGAACTCCCAGATTACATTGCGCCTCAGAATAGAATTGCCTACTCCCGCGGGAGCGAGTACCCGGAAGCCGAAATTGACATAATACGGTATGTACAACAGAAAAAAAAAAAAAGATGTGGCTACTGGACATGTTAGTAGTGTAAGGAGTGTGCTCGTATATAGATGTTATTTTGGGTGACACTGCACTTTAAGAATGGTGGAGTATTTGGGCATGATCATAGACACGGCCCAAAGCAGAGTATTCCTTCCTGAACCAAAGATCAAATCTTTAAAGGAACTGGTCCGCATGGTCAAGACAAAGTAGTGACCATCCATCCACCTTTGCATGAAGTTATTAGGGAAAATGGTGGCCCCCTTCGAAGCCGTTCCTTATGCCCAGTTTCATTCGAGACTGCTTCATAACAGTATCTTGACTGCCTGGAACAGGAGAATCCAAGCTCTAGATTTACCAATGCGCCTGTCTTCAGAGGTGCGTCAAAGCTTCAGTTGGTGGTTAAAGACCAAAAATTTGCGAAGCGGAAAATCTTTCCTCCCGGTCACCTGGAAAGTGGTGTCTACGGATGCAAGCCTTTCGGGCTGGGGGCCAATTCTGGTAGAGGCCTCGGCCCAGGGAACTTGGTCCAAGTCCGAAAGAAGCTTGCCCATCAACATATTGGAGATTCGGGCAGTGTATTTAGCCCTCAGAACCTGGACACACAGGTTACAAGGTTACCCTGTTCGGATTCAATCCGACAATGCTACTCCGGTAGCTTATATCAATCATCAAGGGGGCACCCGGAGTCTGGATGCTCAGAGAGAAGTGAACCAGATTTTGATATGGGCGGAAAGTCATATTCCTTGTCTTTCTGCAATCTTCATTCCAGGGGTAGAAAATTGGCAAGCGGATTACCTGAGCCACCAGCTACTGTTGCCAGGAGAGTGGTCCCTTCACCCCGACATTTTTCAGGCTATATGTCAGAAATGGGGGACCCCAGATGTAGACTTACTAGCTTCCAGGTTCAACAGGAAGTTGGACAACTTTGTGTCAAGGATAAGAGATCCTCTGGCCTACGGAACGGATGCACTAATGATTCCCTGGGATCAATTTTCACTGATCTATGCCTCCCCTCTGGTTCCACTCTTACAGAGACTGCTTTGCAAAATCAGAAAAGAGGGAATACCAGTATTCCTGGTGGCTCCGAATTGGCCTAGAAGGTCTTGGTACACCGAAATCATAAGGATGGCGGTGGGGAAACCTTGGATTCTTCCACTTCGCCAGGACCTGCTATTGCAGGGTCCAGTGTTCCATCCTTCCTTACGAAAGCTAAATTTGACAGTCTTGCTATTGAAACCTACATATTGAAGAAACGTGGGCTCTCGGGTCCGGTTCTCTCCACTCTAATTAATGCTAGAAAGCCGGACTCCAGGCTCATCTACTACAGAATCTGGAAGGCATATGTTTCCTGGTGTGAATCCAGAGGGTGGAACCCTCAAAAGTATGTCATTAGTAGGATTCTGGCCTTTTGTCATACCATTAAGGTACCATTAAGGGTCAAATCTCAGCTCTATCAATTTTTCTTTCAGAGACCGCTGGCATCTCATTCCCTAGTCCAGGCATTCATAAAGGGGTTACTGCGCGTAAATCCGCCATCCAAACCTCCCTTGTGTCCCTGGGATTTGAATCTAGTTTTGTCGGTCTTGCAAAAGCAGCCCTTTGAACCTATTTGCCATATTCCGTTGATTCTTTTGAGTAGGAAATTGGCCTTTTTGGTTTCTATCTCCTCTGCTAGGATAGTTTCTGAATTAGCAGCTCTTTCTTGTAAAGAGCCTTATTTAGTTTGTCACAAAGACAAAATTGTGTTACGTCTCCGTCCTACTTTCCTTCCTAAGGTTGTGTCAAAGTTTCATTTAAATCAAGATATTGTTTTACCCTCCTTTTTTCCACAGCCACGTCGCACGACCGCGCAATTGTCAGTTAAACCGTCGCAGTGCCGAATCTCAAAAAGTGGCCTGGTCTTTGACCACCAAAATGGTCCAGGGCTGAAGTGGTTAAAGGGGCAGATGGGACATGTGTACTGGTGATCAAAGAAAGCAGAGAGCCTTTGCAAAGTGCCTAAAGCCTCGTACACACGACCGGTTTTCTCGGCAAGAAAACTGCTGGGAGAGCTTTCTTGCCGAGAAAACCGTGCGTGTGTACGAGGCTTTCAGGTTTCTCGTCAAGACTGCCCAGAATCTCGACGAGAAAAAAAAGAAGACCTGGCTTCATAGTAGGTTGTTTTTGAAGCCATAAAAGGCATTCTAGAATAAAGAAGCAAGGGTGGAAGGTTCCTTTAAGTAGTTCTGCTGTTTAACCATGGGGAGGCCTATTACATATTTTCTTGTAAATATGTTCTTTTAGTAATGGAAAAGCAAAGCTGACAAAAAACAAAAACAAACCCAGGTGTCATTGTGAGCATTTGTTTTAGCTGGAAAAAAAAAGCATACACAGTAAATTTAAGATGAATATAAAAGTTAAGTTGCTGAGTAGAGAAGCTGACTTAAGGCAGCAAAGAAAAAAATGTTCAATATTATGAACCCTGCGCTTTGTGAACATTTCTTTCTAATGCACAATAAGTGACTAATAAAACCAGCAGAAAGAAGCGTAAGCAATTTTTACTTTTTACATTTCAGAATAAGAAATAACTTGGAGGCTCATAACAGCAAAACATTCCACAAAGCTGTAAAACAAAATAAATAAATCTAGCTTGCTTTGTATGTTTGGTGTTTCAGGCATCTGTAGATATCTATGCTCAACCAAAACATAGATGTGTCACTTAGGTGAACCTGTGGCCATACTCTGGACATTCAAGTGTTTATATATTATTAAGTATACAGTGCACCCGGAAAGTATTCACACGCTTCACTTTTTCCACATTGTGTTATGTTACTGCCAAAATTGATTAAATTCTTTATTTTCCCCAAAATTCTACAAACAATACCATATAATACTAACATGAAAGAAGTTTGCTTGATGTCTTGCAAATTTATTAAAAATTAAAAACAAAAAAAATAAATAACATAAGTACATAAGTATTCACAGCCTTTGCCATTACACTCAAAATTGAGCTCAGGTGCATCCTGTTTCCACCGATCTTCCCTGAGATGTTTCTACAACTTGAGTGGAGTCTACCTGTGGTGAATTCTGTTGATTGGACATGATTTGAAAAGGCACACACCTGTCTATATAAGGTCCTACAGTTAACAGTGCATGTCAGAGCACAAACCAAGCCATGAAGTCCAAGGGATTGTCTGTAGACCTCCAAGACAGCATTGTATTAAGGCACAGATCTGGGGAAGGGTACAGAAAAATGTCTGCAGCATTGAAGGTCTCAATGAGCACCGTGGCCTCCATTTACTGTAAATGGAAGAAGTTTGGAATCACTAGGACTCTTCCTAGAGTGGGCCACGTGGCCAAACTCAGTGATCGGGGGAGAAGAGCCTTAGTCAGGGAGGTGACCAAGAACCCGATGGTCACTCTGACAGAGCTCCAGCATTTCTCTGTAGAGAGAGGATAAGCTTCCAGAAGAACAACTATCTATGCAGCACTCCACCAATTAGGCCTGTAGGGTAGAGTGGCCAAATGGAAGCTACTTCTCAGTAAAAGGCACATGACAGACCATCTGGAGTTTGCCAAAAGGCACCTAAAGCACTCTTAGATCATGTGAAACAAAATTCTCTGGTCTGATGAAACAAAGATTGAACTCTTTGGCCTGAATGGCAAGTGTCATGTCTGGAGGAAACCAGGCACCTCTCATCACCTGGCCAATACCATCCCTACAGTGAAGCATGGTGGTGGCAGCATCATGCTGTGGGGATGTTTTTCAGTGGCAGGAACTGGGAGACTAGTCACGATAGAGGGAAAGATGAATGCAGCAATGTACAGAGACATCCTTGATGAAGACTTGCTCCAGAGCGCTCTGGACCTCAGACTGGGGTGAAGGTTCATCTTCCAACAGGACAACAACCCTAAGCACACAGCCAAGATAACAACACAGTGGCTATGGGGCAAATCTGTGAATGTATTGTTGTGAAGTTTGGGAGTTAATTTCTTTACAATGCCTCCTCAGTGAAATGAATGGAAGTCTCCTGAAGGTTAGGGAAAGCAAATTTTTTATCAGTTGTCACCGAAACAGGTGTTCGGTGACAACAGGAAAGTGACTGGTTCTCCATTACTTTGTCTTGGTCACAATAGTCACTATGAAATATTGAGAGGGTACTCTCTCTAGTGGGGGTCAAAGGCCACAATAAAAGCCTGACAATGGTTCCAACCCTTCCACACCTAATGCAAAACTTAAACCAAGTTTAGACTTTAGATATACTTTAAAGTGTAAGTCCAGGCAAAAACTAACTAACTCTGAGGCCCAGTTCACACCTGTGCGAATTGGTTGCGGCTTACACCGCATCCAATTCGCATAACATTATAAAATACATTGATTCCATTGAGGCTGGTTCACATATGTGCGATGCATTCGCACTGCGCATTGCCGAAAAAACGTGTGTGTTCTTTAGGCATTGCGGTGCGGCTCAGGTGCGAATTCAGGTCCATTATGTTCTATGGGCACGCATCTGATTCGCACATGTGTTGCGTTCTGAACAGGGATCTTGAGGGGGAACTCCACGCCAAATAAAAATAAAAAACGGCATGGGTTCCCCTCCAAGAGCATACCAGGCCCTTAGGTCTGGTATGGACTTTAACGGGAACCTCTATGCCGAAAAAAACGGCGTGGGGGTCCCCCCAAAGTCCATAGCAGACCCTTATCCGAGCACGCAACCTGGCAGGCCGCAGGAAAAGAGGGTGGGACGAGAGAGCGCCCCCCTCCCTCCTGAACCATACCAGGCCGCATGCCCTCAACATGGGGGGGTGGGTGCTTCGGGGCAGGGGGGCGCACTGCGCCCCCCCCACCCCAAAGCACCCTGCCCCCATGTTGATGAGGACAGGGCCTCTTCCCGACAACCCTGGTCGTTGGTTGTCGGGGTATGCGGGCGGGGGGCTTATCGGAATCCAGGAGCCCCCTTTAATAAGGGGGCCCCCAGATCCCGGCCCCCCACCCTATGTGAATGAGTATGGGGTACATCGTACACCTACCCATTCACCTGGTGGAAAAAAAATGGCAATAAAAACACTACACAAGTTTTTTAAGTCATTTATTAGTCTTCTTCCAACTTCGAGGGTCTCTTCCGACTTCGGGGGTCTCCGGTGTCGTCTCCGCCGCGCTCTCCGGATCTTCTCTCGCTCTCCGGTTCTTTCTTCCTTCTGCCGGGCCTCCGCTATCTTCTTCCAGCTCTTTTGCTAGCGGAGCCCGGTCTTCTTCGTCGCCTTCTTCCCTCTTCTCTCCTGGAGATGTTGACTCGTCGCTCTCTCTGGCTGTAATGCCGTATGAGCGGAGTGCATTCACTTTTATAGGCATGGGTGTGGTCACCGGGTGATGACACCCAGTGACCCCGCCCCCATATGATGTCACAGTCCCGGGGAATGATGGGACTGTGACGGCATATGGGGGTGGGGTCACTGGGTGTCATCACCCGGTGACCACGCCCATGCCTATAAAAGTGAATGCACTCCGCTCATACGGCATTACAGCCGGAGAGAGCGACGAGTCAACATCTCCAGGAGACAAGAGGGAAGAAGGCGACGAAGAAGACCGGGCCCCGCTAGCAAAAGAGCTGGAAGAAGATAGCGGAGGCCCGGCAGAAGGAAGAAAGAACCGGAGAGCACGGCGGAGACGACACCGGAGACCCCCGAAGTCGGAAGAAGACCCCCGAAGTTGGAAGAAGACCCCCGGAGCTGACTAGTAAATGACTTAAAAAAACCTGTGTAGTGTTTTTTTTTATTTGCCATTTTTTTTCCACCAGGTGAATGGGTAGGGGTACGATGTACCCCATACTCATTCACATAGGGTGGGGGGCTGGGATCTGGGGGCCCCCTTATTAAAGGGGGCTCCTGGATTCCGATAAGCCCCCCGCCCGCATACCCCGACAACCAACGGCCAGGGTTGTCGGGAAGAGGCCCTGTCCTCATCAACATGGGGGCAGGGTGCTTTGGGGTGGGGGGGCCGCAGTGCGCCCCCCTGCCCAAAGCACCCACCCCCCCATGTTGAGGGCATGCAGCCTGGTACGGTTCAGGAGGGAGAAGGGGGCTGCTCTCTCATCCCGTTAAAGTCCATACCAGACCTAAGGGCCTGATATGCTCCTGGAGGGGAACCCATGCCAGTTTTTTATTTAAAATTTGGCGTGGAGTTCCCCCTCATGATAACAGCAGCGAGACTTCCCAGGTCGGCAAGTCCGCAGGTAAAAACGCAATGGAACCGCTGAACGACTGATTGCGAACTTGGCAAAGACTCCAAGCTCAAAAACGCAACGCATAGGTGTGAACCCGGCCTAAACCTGCTCTCTGCCACATTATAAACATAATCTAACCCTGTAAAGCAAAATTCACTGTACTTACCTATTCTGCAGCCGATCCGGTCCGGTTTCCTGTGATGGAAGCTGTGTGCAGTAGAGGACCGACAACGGCTGGGAAGTGACGTCACCCATAGAGTTACTATGGGGCTTTCGTTGTCGGCTGCCTGTCCTGTACCCAACTCCAAACTGAAGCCGCGGGTGACAGCTGATGCTGGGACCGGACTGGATCGGCAGCAGAATAGATAAGTATAGCCATTTTTGCTTTACAGGGTTTAATAGATTAGATTTAGAATGTAGCAGAGAGCAGGTTTAGCGTTAGGTTTTGCCTGAACTTCCACTGTAAGTTCCGCTAATTATAAGCTATGAGTATTAAAAACGTTATTTATATGGGGCATTAGGAACTGTATGCCCTTGGAAATTCATCATCAGAAAGATATCACAAAACTGCCATGTGGATGCAAAACTGACATTTATTCTTGAAAGAGGTATGTCTTTCCTTATTCCCATTGCCAACTGACCAATGGCACAGACTGGTGCATGGTTAGTGAGTGGTTTGGTTTGACTGTTTGAGTCCAGTGTTCAAACATGCAGCACAATTGCCAGGTTAGACCTGGCTGGCTTGTGGCAACCTTAGGCCATGGTTAAAATGTTATGACTTGTTTTTCTCACCTCTTCATAGCTTGAAATTGGAATATAGGAAGGATAGGGTGTAGTTCTGGTTAGAACCTTTTAATTGCAGCGCTCTTCATTACAGATCCTTCCTCTCTGTATAAAACGATAATGTTAAGGTGAAGAGGAGTAAGGGGGTTGGAGCAGTAGTGTGGTGACTATGACTTGTAGATGCCACAAGCTAGAAGGGGTTTTCTTAGGCTTACTTTAAGCACAAAACATTAAAGAAAACCTGTCATGAGAGATATATTGTAGTGGCCATTTCTTATCTCCTAAAAAAAAAAAAAATTCTAGTTGCTTGGCTGTCATATTAGCCCACATTTCTCAGTTAGACCGCTTTTACACATAAGGCGTTTTTCTGGCGCTTTAGCGCTAAAAATAGCGCCTGTAAAGCGCCTGAAAAATGCCTCATCTGCAGTCCCAGTGTGAAAACCTGAGTGCTTTCACACTGGGGCGCTGCGCTGGCAGGACGTCAAAAAAAGTTTCTTTGAGGCTCTTTTAAAGCGCCCCTGCCCTCTGAAATCAATGGGCAGCGCCGCGGCAGCGGCTCTTTGCGGGCGCTTTTAACCCTTTATTTGTCCGCTAGCAGGGGTTTACAAGCACCCCGCTAGCGACTGAAAATCGCAGCTAAAACAAGCGGTTATTTACTGCCGTTGCCCCTGCGCTGTCAGTGTGAAAGGGCTATTACAGACTTGGAGTGTACAGATAAGGACTTATGATATTCCTCTGACATTGCATACCTGAGGAGTAAGGCCCCTTTTACACTGGGGCGGTTTGCAGGCGCTATTGCCTGCAAACCGAGCCTAAACAGCGGCTCCTTTCTCTCCAATGTGAAAGCCCTGAGGGCTTTCACACTGGAGTGGTGCGCTAACAGGACTTAAAAAAAAGTCCTGCTAGCCGCATCTTTGGAGCGGTGAGAGGAGCGGTGTGTTTACCGCTCCTACACCGCTCCTTCCCATTGAAAGCAATGAGAGACCGCGGTAATACCATCTGCAAACCGCGGCTGTAGCCGCGGTTTGCGGGTGGTATTAACCCTTTTTCGGCCGCTAGCAGGGGTTAAAACCGCACCGCTAGCGGCCGAATACCTCTGCAATCGCAACGGTATAGCGCCGCTAAAAATAGCGGCCCTCACCGCCCCAGTGTGAAACCGGCCTAACTCCACTTTAGTTGGGAAAAAAAACATTCCCCTCTGGATGCATCAATATATATTTCAAGAATTTAAACAAACGTTCTTGCAGATTTTTACTTGATCCTTACCTGTTTCTGCTCTTCAGAAAAAGCTGTATGTTCCAATTGTGTCTTTAGATACTGATTCCAAATGGGAATGACTAATTCATCAGCTGGTGCACTTTTCGTGTAAGTTGCAGTGTCTGCATCCCTTTTTAAGTAATTAACCCTTGGGGTGTGTCTCACCAAAAATTACATTACTGTTGCAGAGGATGCCTACAACTTGAGTTGTATTTGGTGCAGAGTTTTTCACCCCTCCAAAAAAATTACATTCTTGGAGGTGTCCATCAACTGTAATAAGTAAAGAAGGCCTCCAAGTTTCCATATTAAATGGAATTATACATAAAATGACAGTACCGCAGTTTTAAAACCAAAGGCCAATTTTAATAATATTATGGGTTGTGCAGCAAATTGTATAGTTATAATAATTTTTTTAATTTTTTTTTTTCGAAAAGTGGAGTCACCCTTTAAGATTCAGTGACTGAGAAAGTCAGTAAGTCAGGATAAAAGCCAGGTAACTGGCATTTTCAGAAGGTCAGCAATGACACCCCTATACTTCTACGATGAGGGTAAAACACAAAAAGTGCTGTATACTCCTATCCCTCCATGGTTCTTTTTGTTGAAAATTATATATCTTAAAGGAGAAGAAAGGTTTCCCTATTTCTCCTCTGGATCACAGGAGTGCAGTTCGCTCTGCACTAGTTACCCATTTTCAGCCGACAGGCTGACGTCACTCAACTGGTCTAAGCACTGGATTGATCCCATCTTTACAGTCAGGATCCACCCAGATGCCTGGACCCTCAGCTGGCCCAGCCTTTTAGAAAACCCTGGGAGACTGAGCCTGCCAGTTACCGCTCTCTGCTCAGAGTGGACGGGAGAACTGAGCGATCCGTGGTGTTTGATCGCTCAGTTCTCAGTGTAGAGGAGGCAGGGGACAGATGCAGCATCAGATTGATGCCACATCCACCTAGGTGAGTATAATTTGTTTTTGTTTTTTTGAAACATCATACTTCCTTTTTAATTAATCTGTACTTGCTGTCCCATGACCGCTGGACTGATTCTTTGCAGTAGCACCTGCCAGTAGAAGGCAGAACAGCAGCTTCAAGTCACAACAGTGAATGACATAGACTGGTCCTATGGAACTAAATGTCCCATAATTTAAATAAATAGATATGATTAGCAGTTTTGTACATTCTGAATTTTCCAAAGGCTCAATTACTACTTGTATCTTACCTGGTTAATTTTGCAATAAAACAAAAGTTATATTCAGATATCTGAAAAGCAGCTGAGGGGTTTGAAACCCCACAGGGTGAATATTGCTGACTGTGACCCTACAGGGAAGTTTCCTACTGCCTTTGCAAATCTGTAAAAATCAGGGCTTTGTTGTGTAGGTCCCCTCTGTTTAAGGTGTATTATCCCTATACTCTTAGAGAGTCCATTAAGGGCAGATGACACCTAAGGGCCCATTCACACCAGAAACTGCACATAACTGTGTGTTTTTGACTGCATGTTTACTTGCATTCCAAACGCGTTTGACGTGTGCTTGACGCGCATTTGATGTGCGCTTGACGAGCATTTGAAGTGTGCTTGAGCGCTGCTTTTTTTATGCAGTGCATTTTTCTATACGTTTTTTAAGCTTGAATGTCTTGTATTTCCCCTAGAGGTCACTTCCCTCTTCGTAGTGTGTAGAGAAGTAAGAATGTCTGCTCTTGTCGGCATAATTCTAGTGCTGACCATTGCCATAAAACAAGGCCATGGATAAATCCAAGGAAAGATCCAAGCTTACTCACTGACCAGCCCGCTGATAACCGAATCAACCTGTCTATAGTAACAGTATGCGATAAAACATGGGTTTAGTCTGCACACATTTGCAAATACATGAGTATGCCACAGAGCTTTGTCACGGCACCCTGGTATCTGTGATCCTGCATTCTGATAGATAGGTGAAGGGCAGGTGGACCGAAGGGAGCCCACCCCTTCTTAAAGGTACAGGGGCACACTGAACACCCAGCAAATCGCACAATGGCTGCAAAGGTGTCAGTGCGTTGCCTGACCAATATAACAGTAATACAAAGAAGGTGTCCACTACCCCCACCTATAAACTGGCCATTGCAGCAAGTAACATTGGAAGGCAACATATGATATAAAACAAGGCCAAGGAAAGATCCAAGCTTACTCACCGACCAGCCCGCTCACAACCGAATCAACCTATCCAACAGTATGCGTTAAAACAGGGGTTTAGTCTGCACACATTTGCAAATACATGCGTAAGCCTCAGAGCCTACTTATTTTAAGACGGCCTACTCATAGGAGGCATCGTTACTTGGTTCATTTACTACTGATGGAAAGAGAGGCCAAGGGGCAGTTCTTGTCCCTCTACATCCTTCGTTCATATCCAGACAAGTTTGATTAAGCAGAAAATAATTTTTGTGGTCTCTTTTTTGTCTATAATAAAAGGAAAAAATAATAATAAATTATATATATATATATATTGTGATATTGGGGTGTGTAGCTCAAGTGGATAGATGCATTTTTGTGCAATGAGTCCACGTCAGACAGGCTTGTGATAGTTAAGGGCCTGGTAGCCCACGTTTATTAAGTGAAAAAACAAAATCAAAAAGTCCATTCAGTATTCCCACGCAGGGGTTTAACTAAATTTAGCAGTCCAAAAATAAGGAAAAACATACCGAGCCACCTGGCTCTCTTGTCAGCAGTTCCTCTGCTTGCTCTCAACAGATTTCAAGATTCTTTCCAGCCCCGTGGACTTACTGGCTTCCTCAGTCTCCCCGACTCTCAAGGCTGGCCAGCCTTTCCCAGTCCCTGGCCAAAGAATGGGGAAGGAAAGGGAGTAGCCATATAGGCTCCCCTTTCCTCATGGGGTCACTGTAACTGCAAGGTTAATACATAAGTTTCTAAGAAGGTTTAGCTACAGGGCTAGAGAGTCAATAGTTTAAAAAAAAAAAAAAAACCCCAGTCAGTAGATTTGATTAAGCTCAGGTGTGTTAGAGAGTTCTGGAAATCTGAGAATCAGTAAGGGATTGGTTAGTGAAATCAGGTGTTAGATCAGGAAAATTCTAGAAGCTGGTTTCTGGTCCATTTAAGGAGCAGTTCCAGGCAGGTTAGTGGTGCGATACCAGAAGATTCCAGCAGGAGGAGCTCACGTATCGTCATGGAAGCCCTGATTCGTCAACTGATCGAAAAAGCCGAGGCTGCGGGAGGGGAAGAATGGATTCGACAGTGTCTTGCCTCACCTTCATATCCTGAAGCAAGCAGCACGGAGGACCGATCAGCTGGGCAAACGAACAGCGCGGCGGGACCACACCAACAGCCATGCCCTGGAGCGGAGGGAGCGGTCGCGGGATTCCCCATCATACAGCGGCGGGGACGGATGACGCCGCAGAAGAAGAAGAGGAGGCTGGTCGGAGGTCAAGCAAGAGAAGACGCCCATTGAGGAGGAGCGCAAGCCCGGATCAACCCGCTTCTGCCCATGGCAGCCAAACTTTTTCTTCTCTCCCTTATAGGAGCCGGCGCACATGCGCAATGACAGAGCCCGGAGAGAGGGGACAAAGCACGCTGGGGACAACAACAGCAACAGGAGAAGTACGCCAGCAGCCCGCCCGTGGTCGGCAGGGGGCTCGCAAGGGCGGAAAGGGAGGACAGAGAGCTGCATGTGTGACCACACAGCCTGAAATCCAACAAGCCGACAGAATCCCTGTGCGGTGTGCATCGCCGGTGTCATCCCCTGGAGTGATCCCTGCTCAGGGGGCAGTTGGTGAGTCAAACACAGCACATCAATTATCTATATTAGCTAAATCCTTAGAACGATTGTTAACTGTAATGCAGGCACAGGCTACAAATCAGCAGGTTCCCAGAGATAACAGTGCAGGGGTTTGGCCAGCTTGTACAGCTGAGCCCATGTGTATATCTAAGTTAGCCAGTGCATCTAATAACAGTAATGTAGAAGCAGTAAGAGGGGTGCAAGTCACAGGGCAAAAAGAGTGCATGCCTTGTTTTCTGTCCCCGCTGGGGTTTCACTTAGCCTCTACAGTAAAGGAAAAGATTTGGAGGGGGGAATATATTGATCTCAGTTCAATTCCTCCCCCTTCAAAAGAACCATCCAGGTTTGATAAAAAAGATGATAGGACAGATGAGGAGCGTCGCAAAGCTCTCATTAAGTCCTTTTATGGGTGGTTACAATCATTTATAATATACGCTAGTGTGCTTTGTGAAAAATCCCCTGAATTAAGCCCCCTTTTATTTCAACACATTGATATCGTTTTAGAAGCCTACAGGAGTTTCAGTGGCTTGTCATGGTTGCTATACGATGAAGCATTTAGGCAGAAGCTAGCGGTGCAGCCATCTCTACAATGGGGTTCAAAGGATGTTGGCCTATGGCTCAATTTATTTCTGCCTCAAAAACAATCAATTTTTCGCTCAGCTGCGGCTGCAGGGCCCCAGGTATCATCTAATGTAAATTATAAGAAGGGTGTGTGCTTTGCTTACAATGATGCACATTGCAAATGGATGGCGTCTTGTAAATACAAGCACGAATGCGCTTTTTGTGCTGGGAATCACCCAGTTTCCAAATGTTTTCGGAAATTACAAGCAAATGCAAAGGAAGGTATTTCCAAAAGCAGCAACACCAGTGATGCTCTCAAGCATGCTGCCATGGCTGCTTCTCTATCCAAACCAGCAGATAGCTTCATTGCTAATTAGCGGGTTCACAGTGGGTTTCCAGTTACCTAGTTTTCAAGGTAAAGGTTGTACAGTAGTGGAAAATATGAGATCTGTTAATGAGGCACCTTTAATAGTAAAAATAAAATTGCTAAAAGAGGTCGCGTCAGGAAGGATGGAGGGTCCGTTTGACCATCCCCCCTTTTTGGATTTCAGGATTTCCCCTTTGGGTTTGGTACCTAAGAAAGAGCCAAATGAGTTTCGTTTGATACACCATTTATCATTTCCTTTTGGCAGTTCTTTGAATGATCAAATCAACACTGAGGCTATATCAGTGTCTTATTCATCTTTTGATTTAGCAATTGAGAAGATACGGTTGCTAGGGAAAAATGCTTTGATGGCAAAGGCAGATATTCGATCAGCCTTTCGGCTTCTTCCTTTGCACCCAGATTGTTTCAACTCACTCGGTATATGTTTTGACAATAAATTTTACTTTGATAAAGCATTGCCGATGGGCTGCTCAATTTCTTGTTTTTACTTTGAAGCTTTCTCAACATTTATAGAATGGGTGGTAAGTATGGTATCACATTCCACCTTTATTATTCATTATTTGGATGACTTTTTATTTTTAGGCCCGGAAGGTTCAGAGGACTGCGGTCAGCTATTATCTTCATTCAAATTAGTATGCCAACATTTTGGGATACCATTGGCGGAAGATAAAACTGTTTTTCCTACAACATGTATTGATTTTTTGGGTATAACACTGGATTCGGTCACCATGGAATTTCGGTTGCCTGGTGAAAAAATCGGCAAATTATCCCAATCTTTGCATTTTTTCTTGGGTAGAAAAAAGGTGACATTGAAAGAAATGCAGTCCCTTTTGGGGCAATTGGCATTTGCCACTAGGGTTCTTCCCATGGGTAGGGTTTTTTCCAAAAGATTGTATGCTGCCATTTCAGGATTAAAGAACCCGTTGGCCCATATCAGGCTATCTTTAGAGATCAAGCAGGACTTGATGGTCTGGTTGCAATTTCTGGAGCAATTTAATGGGAAAACCATGTGGCAGCATGATTTTGTGCTGGACAAGGATTTTCACCTTGAAACAGATGCAGCTGGCTCGGTTGGCTTTGGGGCGGTTTGGAGAAACCATTGGTGCGCTGCTGGGTGGCCTCACGGGTGGGTCATCAATGGGTTCTGCAGAAATATAGTATTATTAGAGCTATTCCCAGTCGTAGTGGCATTGGAAATATGGGGCAGTTTATTCGCCAATAGAAGGTTGCTGGTGAGCACTGACAACAAGGGAGTAGCCTTTGCAGTTAACAGTTTGTCATCTAAATCTCCTCCCGTGGTTTCTTATTTAAGATATTTGGTTTTTCTGTGTTTAAAATGGAACATCTGGTTAAAAGCGAAATACGTCCCAGGAAAGAATAACGTCGTTGCTGACGCTCTTTCTCGCCTGCAGATGGACCGGTTTTTCAAGCTGCTGCCAGAAGCGGATCCAGTGGGGGTAATCTTCCCTTCCCGTTTATGGGAGATAGCATAATTTTTCAAAACATCCAGGACTCTGTGGCGGCTTCTACCTGGAAGAGCTACAGTTCTTCATGGTTATTGTGGTCAATCTTTTTAGCATCGATGAGTCTGTCTTTATCTAATCATTCGGAGGACCTAGTACTTCTGTTTCTACAATCATTAATGTTGAAACAGTATTCTTGGTCTCACATTAGTAAGACATTATCAGGGGTGTCATTTTTTCTGCGCCTTTATAATCTGCCGGCTTGTCACAGTTTTTTCTCGGTGCGGCAGGTGCTAAAGGGATACAGGAAGAATAATTTTAGAAAGGATATGAGGTCCCCAATTACCCCGGCTATATTAGCACGGATTTGTGGGATAACTTCAGAAGTATGCTTTTCTGCTTATGAAGCTGTCCTTTTTAAATCTGTGTTTACGCTCGCATTCTTCGGTGCGTTTCGGATTTCTGAGATCCTTCCTGCATCAAAGAGAAGTAACATAGGCATGTTATTATCTAATTTGTTTATGGGTTCAGATAATATAAAGTTATTTATAGCTACAAGTAAGACGGATGCGGTTGGTGTTGGTAATTGGGTGGCTTTAAAGAGGTATAGTGTTGAGAATATCTGCCCAGTAAGGACCCTTCAGGCTTACATGGCAGTTCGCCCGCCCAGTTCAGGGTTTTTGTTCATTCACAAGGATGGTTTACCAGTAACAGTTTACCAGTTTTCATCAGTATTGAAGAAATGTTTAGCAAAACTTCAGTTGAGCAACACTAAAATAACGACTCACTCGTTTCGAATAGGAGCAGCCACAGAGGCTGCCAGGATTGGTCTAGAGGAGAGTACAATTAAGAAGATTGGTAGATGGAGGTCAGATTGTTACAAATTATACATTCGTCCATATTAATTAATTATTTTGTTTCAGGTCCCCTACATACAGTCTGGATTATAGGGCATTCTTTTATTTTTTTGGGCACAGAAGAGAGCTGCTGATAGAATATATTCGGAGAATTTGGGCCTGGACCCTGCAGCCTTCCGGATTCATTGGTATGGTCGTAGGGGAATGATGTGGGAGGATTTGTTGTTTGAATTAAGTAGGCTATACGCTTTACATGAGGCTCCAGATATAATAATTATACATGTTGGTGGTAATGACATTGGGAAGTTAAAGACATTTGATCTGATTACCGATATGAAGGATACATTTAAGTTTTTACGTTTAGCCTCTCCAAATACGGTGTTTGGGTTCTCAGAGATAATTCCACGTCTGAGGTGGTTGGAATCCGCAGTTTTCAAGCCACTAGAGAAGGTCCGCAAGCGGATAAATAGAGCCATGGCGAAGTTTCTGAGCGATGGTATGGGTTTTTCATTTCGGCACCATGAGCTGGAGGGCGGTTTACAGGGTCTATATAGGGATGACGGGGTGCATCTATCGCCCATAGGTCTAGATATCTTAAACACAAATTTGCAAACATGCATAGAGTTGGCCGCGGTTTGGGGGGTTGGGGACGGGAGGGGTGCTGCAAGCCCCCCTCCCGTCGGTTGGGAGAATTAAGGAAAGTCAAGTTCAAGTAATAATCAGCTCGAGTCTCAGTGGCTGGGTTGAGTACGGGTATTGATAAACACTTGGTTGGAAAGTATGTTTTAAAAGTTAAAATTGGTGGATTATGGATTTATGTTTTGAAAACCAGTGAATCAGGCCGTGGCCAATAATTATCCAAAAAAAAAAAAAAAAAAAAAAAAAAAAATAATAATAATATATATAAAAATAAAAAATGTTACATGGAGATTAATAAAATTGGTTGTTTAAGTTATAACTTGCTCTGGTGTTTTTTGTGCTCTATGCATGTTTGCGGGGGTGTGCATGATGCATGTGATCCCATGGGGAAGGAAAGGGAGTAGCCATATAGGCTCCCCTTTCCTCATGGGGTCACTGTAACTGCAAGGTTAATACATAAGTTTCTAAGAAGGTTTAGCTACAGGGCTAGAGAGTCAATAGTTTAAAAAAAAAAAAAAAAAAAAACCCCAGTCAGTAGATTTGATTAAGCTCAGGTGTGTTAGAGAGTTCTGGAAATCTGAGAATCAGTAAGGGATTGGTTAGTGAAATCAGGTGTTAGATCAGGAAAATTCTAGAAGCTGGTTTCTGGTCCATTTAAGGAGCAGTTCCAGGCAGGTTAGTGGTGCGATACCAGAAGATTCCAGCAGGAGGAGCTCCCCACCCTACCCCCCCCCCCCCATCTTTTTCCCGTCGCGGCCAATTCATGTGGTAGGCTCCCTCTGGTGAATTGCCAGAGGGGAGAATTAAGGAAAGTCAAGTTCAAGTAATAATCAGCTTGAGTCTCAGTGGCTGGGTTGAGTACGGGTATTGATAAACACTTGGTTGGAAAGTATGTTTTAAAAGTTAAAATTGGTGGATTATGGATTTATGTTTTGAAAACCAGTGAATCAGGCAGTGGCCAATAATTATCCAAAAAAAATAAATAAAATAAAATAATAATAATATATATAAAAATAAAAAATGTTACATGGAGATTAATAAAATTGGTTGTTTAAGTTATAACTTGCTCTGGTGTTTTTTGTGCTCTATGCATGTTTGCGGGGGTGTGCATGATGCATGTGATCCCATCCCCTTTACATGGGCTGCAGTCTCCCACAGGGCAGACAGCTCTCCAGACATAGGTCTGTCTTCACACAGCAGTAGCAAGCTGCTCACTCTCCACCATCCTCCACTACTGCTCTCTCCAGCCCCTGCTGGCTGTCCATAAGACCCGGACACAGGGTTGGAGATCCTGTCCCACCCAAGTCTCTTAAAGATCTCCAAACGACAGAGTCCCATACTAAACTAGCAAACTACACTCTGTAGTCTTGCAGTCCGCAGATATGCAAACCCTGTGTCCCTTTTACCTCCAACTTCATTGGGACAGAGCCTCGCTCTGCCACAATATATATATATATATATATATGAAGTCCTCTGCATTTATTGGTGTCCCATATGCCATTTTGGCTGTACTCTGCTCTCCACACACACCACATGCACAGAGCCAGGAAGTTAATGGGAGGGACAGAACGTAGGAAGGAGGGACAGGTTATAATATTTAGTACAATTATTTATTGCTGCATGCTCTACTTTTTTTAACTGCGCTGAGCTGCACTGCAATGATGTGAACTATGCCCATAGAAATAACTTGATTTTGGGCTGTCTATGCAGTTGGAGTGCAGTTCAAAATGTAGCCAACTGCATTCAGTGTGAAAGGACCTTAACTATTGCTTTTACCAGCCCTGTAATGGATTCTCCTTTTAAAATACACATGTACAAATCTCCTCATAATGGGGACTGAGAACTTTGTTGTTGCATAAATGCCCCTAACTACCGACCAGATATTGGAAGTCTTATCCCCACTGGGGTCAAAGTCAACAGGAAACACCCAAAAAGGGTTCCAAACACCTAAAGCTAAAAGAAAAGAATAGACTTATGCCGCATACACACGATTGGAATTTCCGTCGGAAAAACCTTCGATGGTTTTTTCGACAGAATTCCGCTCAAGCTTGGCTTTTGCATACACACGGTCACACAAAGGTTCTCTGAACTTTTGACCATCAAGAACGCGGTGACGTACAACACTACGACGAGCCGAGAAAATTAATTTCAATGCTTCCGAGCATACGTCAAATTGTTTCCGAGCATGCGCAGGAATTTTGCGTGTCGGAATTGCTACAGACGATCGGAATTTCCAATTGGAATTTTTTCCGTCTGAAAATTTGAGAACCAGCTCTCAAATTTTTGTTGGCGGAAATTCCGACAGGAAAAGTCTGATGGAGCATACACACGGTCGGAATTTCCGACCAAAAGCTCACATCGGGCTTTTCTTGTTGGAAATTCCGACCGTGTGTACGCTGCAAAAGAATCTGTAGGTAGGGTCCTACAACCTGTGATTACAAATAGAGACCTCTTCGAAAGAGAAGTAAGAGAGAGACCGAGGAACATAAAGCAAAGTTATATAATTAAATTTAAAAAAGGAATTGGAAGTATTTCAGTTTTGTCAGCTTGCAGGAACAATGCACTTAAAACCGAATCCCGGATAAGTTACAGCTGTCTGTGTAGGTTCTAGTTAATGGCAACTGAGTTTAGTGTATCATTTCTCGGCAAGGTGGCAGCGTAATAATGAATATATTGAGCAATGGCCATCGAGCCTCCTGTTTGTTGCAGGAGGAATCCTCCGGTGGGAAGAGCTGGAGTCTTAGCAGAAAGATATAAGACTGTAGTTAATTCCACCGAAGTTTGGGGAAATCAGAAATGGCTAGTATTCATTGCATTGAATTTATTTATGTACTACATGTCCATATCTTTTTAGTGAAATCTCCAAGTCCTCTCTGAGTGATGGTAATGTTATTCCATACAAAGCTCTAGCTGCTCGTTGTAGTGGGATTTGAAGATTGAGAGAAGTTTTTGGTACACAAGTGTCTGAAAGGTTTCAAGTAAAATAGTATTGATGTACTGTACCTTCTCTTTTGCCACAACTTGAAAAGTTCAAACACCTGTGATGTGCTACAAATGTGTTCCCGCTTGACTCACAACTGAATCATAAATCTGTATAAAGGGACTTAGTAAGGTTGCTGGTAGTTTTGCTAATTAAACTCTGTATTGAACGGAACATGCACTGACATGTTCCTGAAATACATTGGAAGGCTTCCTTTTACAGGAGCCTTGTATTTTTGTTTCTTTGAAACTTACTGGTAATGTATTGGAAAATTTGCAGCCAGTCAGATCACTTCATTTAGAAGATAAAAACACCTGCTTCACTTATTTGCTTCATGCTCTTGTAAAACAAACTCCTTTGACACAGTTCATATTGATGCAGAAAAATTTGTCAGGCCCAATTCACACTTCTGTATTTAAAAGCCATAGAAAATACAGTACATCCAAACAAATCGGCGTGCAGAGATCATGGTGCACAGTGGAACAATGGATAAAATACTGAATCACGTACGGTAGGAGCATGAATACAATCACTCCCTTCATACATATCTGATTTTTTGTATACGGCAATGTTTACTGCCATTCCTGAAATGCTGTTTCCTTTTAAAACCTAATTAGTGCCCATGATTTTTTTTAGAAGCATACCACACACTTTTCTTGTGATATACACAGTTACAGTATTTTACAAAAGTGAGTACACCCCTCACATTATTGTAAATATTTTATTATATCTTTTCATGTGACAACACTGAAGAAATGACACTTTGCTACAATGTAAAGTAGTGAGTGTACAGCTTGTATAACAGTGTAAATTTGCTGTCCCCTCAAAATAACTCAACACACAGCCATTAATGTCTAAACGTCTGGCAACAAAAGTGAGTACACCAAGGTGAAAAACAAACTTGTCCACCGCCCCCATCTATAGCTGGCCATTGCAGTAAGCAGCATTGGAAGACTGAAACGGGTAACAACAAAGCCTGGGGAATGCCCAGGAAAAAACCAAGCCTACTTACCGACCAGCTCGCAGACAACCTATTAACCTGTCTAACAGTATGTGTTAAAAAACAGGGGTTTTGTCCGCACGCATTTGCAAATGCATGCGTGAGCCACAGAGCCACGTCAAGGCACCCTGTGCGAGGTGGTCGTTAAAGCGGAAGTAAACCCATCGATTTAACAGTTTCAAAAAGCAGTTGGAATGCTAACTGTCACATTGGTTGTGCTCTCAACCAAACTGTCAAACAATCCAATGGCTGGTGTCATAACTGATCACATGTGCAGCCTTATGGCAGTTGAAAATTAAACAGAGGCCAAGATTCAGCTTCCTTGCCTGAAAATGATAGTAGGGTTTACTTCCACTTTAAGTAAGCTTATTTTTTTCCTGGGCATTCCCCAGGCCTTGTTGTTAAACGTGAGTACACCCCTAAGTGAAAATGTATAAGCAAGCCAAACGCTCAGTCCCTTGCTTGTGATAGTGAGTGATACCTGTGTTGTTCCTGATCGAGCTTGCTGTCTGTCTGCCCCGCTGTACTAGTTTGGATTTCCCTGTGTATGACTTCAGACCGGATTTTTAGACTATTCCTTGAACTTAGCCTTCCTTTTTACCTGGACTGTCATAGAACCACCCTACCTGTCTGCTAACTGTAAGTATCTCTTGGCTTTGATCGGTTCGCATCTGCACTGGTGTGGTGGACAGGGAGTATAGCATTGTGTTATAAGTCCTGGGGGCAACTGAGTACCGGTAGGCCTGCTTGCCTTAAGGGAGCTTAGGCAAGAATGAGCTTCATATAGCCTGATTGGAATCAACAACTGGTGCCATTAAGCCTGAATTTGAACAAGTACATTGCCGTGCCTTTAGCTGTGACCTTGCATCATTGTATGTTTTTAACTTTTTTATTTTTATTTTAATACACGACATTATTGTTATTTTAATACACTACATTATTCCACACTGAAGCATACAATAGACAGAAATCATCCTTTTTGTATTTTGAAAGGAATAATAAAGGACAATGTAGGGCTCTTCTCCTCAGTTGAGTGTATTCCTTTTCGTTTAGGAGCTGAACATTCATTAGTTTGCAGTACTTTATGAGCAGCTTATGCTGCCATAGAATGTGGGACAGTGATGCTATTATTTGCTGGGCTGAACTTGACTGAATTGTTTAAAGAGTTCATTAAATCAAATTCTACAATGCAGATCTAGTCAATTAGAGGACAATTCTGGTCTGCAGTTTGATTCTGCCTTCTCTTATTTAGGATTAAGGCACTGGAAGACATGAAAGTCCCTTATACTTAATTGAGCGCTGTGTTTCTTGATTTGCATATATAGTACATCTGATTTGCATTGTACAAGTGTAACTGCGCAACTTTCAGCCCCTGCTGGTTACCCTACTATAAACTTGAGAGTTGTAATACATATTTTGTTCTCCTCAACAGTCTATATGGAGGATCGTGCCTATTAAAATTCAGCTACAAGATAACCTCTGTCTCATTTTTAAGGGGATTTAATTGTTGTAACGGGGCTCTGTCAGCTGTTCTATATTTGAAATTCTCATTGAGGGCATTGCGGAAACCACTATTAAAATGGTGTCAAAAGATTAATTCTCTAATCCCAATTCCTGTGAAAACCGGGGATGAAAGAGACGAAACAAAAATGCATTTTATTTTGCAAATGATCCTTAATTTGCCATGAAAATCAATTCCTCTACTGTAGTCAATTAATATGAATGGCTTCTAGCTCTTGGTAAGAATCGGTACAGATTAAAGGGCTGTGATCTTGAGAAAGAAGCAGACCTTGATCTTGTGCAGCCACCCTGCCAAGTTGGACTACACTGCTGGATTGGTTGTTGGGCCCTCAATGTGGTCATTTAGGGGAGCAGAATCTAAAACTGAGTTTGAAAGGGTTATCAATCTTCAGGTGGCTTAAACATATTGTTTTGTACAAGTTCTTCTACAGCTTTTACTAATTATCGATTCCGCACTTCCCCTTTGCATAATTTGTCCAACAATTACTATTAACTGTATGTCAGGAACCATACACAGCTGTAGCAGTACCATGGGGAACTAGGTTCTCTCTATTCATTGACGTTGAATTGTCAAAGAAGAATAGAAAATCGGACTATATAACATAAACGTTATTTTAATTACTATACAGGTTTTTTTTTGTGTTTTTTTTTTTTCTTTTTTTAACTGGATATAAAATAAGAAATTGCTTTAACTGAGGAATGAAAAGCCATCTTATATACATACAGGTTAAGGCGTAAATAACTCAGAACTAGGCTACATTAGAGTAGGTTATATGTACTGTTCACCTACAGAAAAAAATCCCTTCTTATTTTTTTTATTACTATGTTTTTAAGGGTTCTTTTCAGGGATACACTCTGTTCCATTCAGAGGGGGACCCATGGGCAGATCTTCTGCTGAATCAGAGCAGCAGAGGATAGATGCCAGTTTTGTGACTTCCATGCCTGTTCAGTCTTTGTACTCTCTGTGTTGAACCCATGTTGGATCTATGACAGTGGTTCTCAACCCTTCTAGTGCCGTGACCCCTTGATACATTTTCCAAAGTTGTGGGGACCCCTAACAGTAAAATTATTTTTGTAGCGTGGGTTGTCAGCACCCAAGGCAAGCCAAGTAATTTGGGCCCTAACCCACGGACATTTAGCGCTCCCTGAGTCCCTTCCACTCGTACAGTATTAAAACCCCTTATGGTACATTTTAGGATGTACCACTCTTTCTCTTTGTTCTCCTTTCTTTCCATTTTATCTCTCTCTATCCTGATTTCTTGCCCCCCCCCCCCCATCCCTCTCTCTAGCCGTCTTTCTTGTTCTTTCTATTATTCTTTCTCTCCCTTTTTTCTTTGTTCCTCCCCCTCTTTTTCTCTCTTTTCCATGTATTCTCTATTTGTATTACTTCTCTTACTCCTTGGTGGAGGGAATGGGATGAGTGGCAGCCAGCGCTGGTGGGGGGGGGGTGTAATGAGTGGCAGTGCTGGTGGGGGGGTGGGATGAGTGGCAGTGCTGGTGGGGGGGTGGGATGAGTGGCAGTGCTGGTGGGGGGGGGGGGTTGGGATCAGTGGCAGTGCTGGTGAGGGGGTAGGATGAGTGGCAGTGCTGGTGGAGGTGGGATGAGTGGCAGTGCTGGTGGGGGGGTGGGATGAGTGGCAGTGCTGGTGGGGGGGTGGGATCAGTGGCAGTGCTGGGGGGAGTTCTGATCAGCCAACTTAGGTGCGCTTCATCAAGGTCATCTGCTGATCTGAGAACTGTAGTGGGGACTTTTAATGGCAACTATAGTCACAGGTAGCGTTACTCACTGTGTTTCTTGGTCGCGAAAAGGCTGGGAGAATGGTGCGGGCTTCAGGAACAGCCCAGGATTCGGTGACCCCTGGCAAATCGCCATTCGACCTCCGAGGGGGTCCCGACCCCCAGGTTGAGAACCACTGATCTATGGGCTGCCGGATGTCTTGTGAGACTTGTGTCCATTTACATCAGGCTACTTTCTATTCATCATGTTTGGATCCTGAAAAAGACACAGTCCCTTTCCATTTTTTTTCTGAACCTGTACAGGCTAAAGCCCTGTACACACGATCGGATATCCTATGGCTTCTAATCCGATGTTTTTTTCCATCAGAAATCCGATGAAACTGTCTTCCATCAGTCTTGCCCACACACCATCAGTCCAAAAAACGACCGTTTCAAACGCCGTGACGTAAAACACTACGATGAGCCGAGAAAAATTAAGTTCAATGCTTCTGAGCATGCGTCGACTTGATTCTGAGAATGCGTGGGTTTTTTATCTGATGGATTTCCACACAGACGATCGGATTTTGCTATCGGTTTACCATCGGAAAAATCTAAAACATGTTCTAGCTTTTCACACCGATGGAAAAAAGACCGATGGGGCCCATACATGATCGGTTCGTCCGATGAAAACAGTCCATCGGACTGTTTTCATCGGTAAAACCGATCGTGTGTACACGGCTTAAGAGGTAGGTGAATGTAAAGGGACACAAGTCTATATTCATCCGCTAGCCTGTAAGTCCTACATGTAGCTTCCGATTTGGTCTACCTGAAAAACTGACAGGCGGATCTGTTCAGAAAGTCTGTGTGAAAGGGGCCGTACTATCTAAAATGGTGCTTTCAGTTATTTCTTTTGCACAAATCCAGCGAACTACAGAAGGCACGCTAAGTTAATGCTGGTTCACACTGGTGCAATTTGTGATACGTCTTGGTTTGCACAGAATCACATGTCAAGCGAACTGTGACTCTGTGTGGTGTGGTTTTGATAAAGGTTCCTGTGATACTTTGGTGCATTTTCAGTACGATTTGGCTACATAGAATATGCTAATCACATCCAAAGTTGCATCAAAGTCATACTACATAATCACACTGTAAAATCGCATCAAAATCACATCACAGTAGTGTGAACCAAACCTTCTACATTTTTGTTGTATGTTGCATGCACAGGTCAATTCACAAATTGCTGCAAATAAATAGATATACATTTTGGAAGTCAACCAATCAAAAAAAAAAAAATTCCAATCCAATCCTGTGAGTAATGTTTAAGGGTCAAGAAAGTAAGTGCTTCAATTAGCAGTTATAAAATCAGTTCCAAATAGATCTCCGCTTTACCTTTTTAAGATGTATGGTCAGCCTGGTTGATTGTACTGTACAGTATATGTCTCTAGACCAGGGGTCTCAAACTGGTGGCCCTCCAGCTGTTGCAGAACTACAATTCCCATGAGGCATTGCAAGGCTAAACAGTTACAAGCATGACTCCCATAGGCAGAGGCATGATGGGACTTGTAGTTCCGCAACAGCTGGAGGGCCGCAGGTTTGAGACCCCTGCTCTAGACCCTATGTCCAGTATAAGACAGCCTTATCCCCTGTACACACGATCGGTTTTACAGATGAAAACAGTCCGATGGACTTTTTTCATCGGACAAACCGATCGTGTATGGGCCCCATCGGTCTTTTTTCCATCGGTGAGAAAAAATAGAACATGTTTTAAATTTATCCGATGGAAAAAAAAAACGATAGCAAATTCCGATCGTCTGTGTGGAACTCCATCGGAGAAAAAACCCACGCATGCTCAGAATCAAGTCGACATATGCTCAGAAGCATTGAACTTTATTTTTCTCGGCTCGTCGGAGTGTTTTACGTCACAGCGGTAGGTAAGACTGATGGAAGTCAGCTTCATCGGATTTCAGATGGAAAAATCCATCAGATTTGAATCCATAGGAAATCCGATCGTGTGTACAGGGCTTTAGATTTAAAATGGTTCCAAAGGCAGAAGTTTTTTTTTTTATCATAATGCAATAAAGTAAAAAACCCTCTGGGAGCAGCTCCCCCCCCCAGCCCCCCCTTATACTTACCTGAGCCCCATTTAGATGCAGCGATGTGTATGGGAGCAGCGGCTCTCCCAGGTTTCTCTCTCCTCATTGGCTCTCACAGCAGCATTGGCCCATGCTGCTATGGAAAAAAGCAGTGGAAACTTTTTGGGGGAAGAGGAGTGGGGCCACTCTGTGCAAAACCATTGCACAGAGCAGGTAAGTATGACATGTTTGTTTTTAAAAAAGAAAAAAAAAATCACAACCTTTACAATCACTTTAAGTGTCAAGGGAGACAGAAGTTAATTCATAATCATTTATGCTTGCATTGCCTTAACCACTTGCCGACAGGCTCTCGCCGATATACGTTGGCAAAGTGGCAAGTTCCCGCGAATCGCCGTATGGGTACGTCTTCCCCTTTAAGACCCATAGCAGGCACGCGAGTAAACAAACAAATCCCTGTTCTGACAGGGGAGGAGATACAGATTGTCTGTTCCTAGTAAGTAGAAACAACAATCTGGCTCCTCCTCTGGTCAGTCCTATCCCCTCACAGTTACAAACACACCTCCCAGGGAACATATTTAACCCCTTGATCACCCCCTAGTGTTAACCCCTTCCCTGCCAGTGTCATTTACACAGTAATCAGTGTTTTTTTATAGCACTGATCACTGTATAAACGTCAATGGTTCAAAAAATTTGTCAAAAGTGTCCGATCTGTCTGCCGCAATGTCGCAGTACCCCTAAAAATCGCAAATTACTAGTAAAAAAATAAATTAAAAAAAATGCCATAAATCTTTCCCATAGGTTGTAGATGCTATAACTTTTGCGCAAACCAATCAATATACACTTATTGCGATTTTTTTTACCAAAAATATGTAGAAGAATATATATTGGCTTAAACTGATGAAGAAATTAGTTTTTTAAAAACATTTTTGAGGATATTTATTATAGCAAAAAGTTAAAAATATTGTTTTTTTTTTTAAATTTACGCTTTATATTTGTTTCTAGCGTAAAAAATAAAAACCACAGGGGTGATCAAATACCACCAAAAGAAAGCTCTATTTGTGGGAAAGAAAGGACATCAATTTTGTTTGGGTACAACATTGCACGACCGCACAATTGTCAGTTAAAGCGACGGAGTGCCGTATCGAAAAAAATGGCCTGGTCATTAAGCAGGAAAATCTTGCGGTCCTTAAGTGGTTAATAAAAAGAAAATTCCATTGTTATTGTCTTTAAAAGAATTTCATCTAAAAACATCCTTTTTTTTTTATATATGCAAAAGTGTGGCGTTATTATGCAGATTAGTGACATGCGTTGCGAAAATAGCAATGACATTTAATAGTATGTGTTGCAAATCCCATGAGGAGGAAGTCGATTTTGGGAAGAAGTTGCACACAATTACAGTGGGTACGCTCTTCGTTCCCATTCTCAATAAATCGTATCTATGGTCAAAATGTAATATCATATATTAATTTCTACATTATATTTCAATTATTTCTAGATTACTCCTATTAATCTTAATGATCTTGAAGTTTGTAAACTTACTTTGTGAAGATCCCCACACATTTACTTTCTTGAATTCTGTGATGTACTCACTATACTCTGTAAGGCCCCTTTCACACTGAGGCATATTTCAGGCCTTTTTGCGCTAAAAATAGCGCATAAATAACGCCTGAAATACTCCTGCCCCAGCATTCTCAATGTGAAAGCCCTGAGGGCTTTCATACTGAGGCGGTGCGCTGGCAGGAGACAAAAAAATCTCCTGCAAGCCGCATTTTTGGAGCGGTGAAGGAGCGGTGTGTATACCGCTCCTTCCCATTGAAATCAATGGGACACCGCGGTAATACCACCCGCAAACCGCGGCTATAGCGGTATTAACCCTTTTCCGGCCGCTAGCGGGGGTGAAAATCGCACTGCTATACTGTCACCGCATGTGCCCGTCCCCAGTGTGAAAGGGGCCTAAGTAGGCACTGCTGTGTCACACATTTCACAGAGCCTGCCTTCTGAACTACAGAGGTGCTGAGAGGAGACATTTTGGGAGGATGAGTCAGTACAGAGATCACGGTTTACAGACAGCAAGGTACCATGGGATATGTAGTCCTTAGAAACTGAAAACAGCAGAGGAGATGCTGCAAAGCATGCAGGGAATCCAGGAAGTTGTGGAAAGAGGTGCCAGCAGACAGACAGCACTCACAACAGCTCTGGTCGGATTGTCAAAAATAACTATTGTTTGTATTGCTAATACAATAATGATGATATAAAATGAAAGTGTATGCTGTGACCATAGATTTAATTTAAAGGGGAACTCTTTGTCCTACTTGAGTAACAGCAATAAACCACAATTCTTCCCTTAGAGAATTGCAATATTATAGGGTTGATTTACTAATACTGGAGAGTGCAAAATATGGTGCACCTCTGCATAGTAGCCAAGCAGCTTCTAACTTGAGCTTGCTCAATTTAGCTTTGACAAAACTAAAACTGGAAGCTGATTGGTTTCTTTGCAGAGCTGCACCAGATTTTGCACTCTCCAGTTTTAGTAAATCTATCCCTATGTGTTCCAGCACGCTCCCAGATATTTGTCAGCAGGTGACATAGCAGAAAAGGGGTGGTACTTAGTTTTGTGTTCCTGCAACACCAGAGCCCAAGCCCTCCCACTGTTGATTTTTTTAAGTTCCCCAACTTGTATGCAGCTTTCTGAAATAAGTGGCTCTAAGGTTATTGCCAAATTGTCAGCTGCTCACCATTTCCTGACCTGGTCCAGCCATGGAGGCTCAAAAGCATTCAAGTTGCTCAGGTTAATCCAGCCACTGCAAGAAAGAGCCAAGGCCACATCCCCACTCAGAGCAGCAGCGGCTCACATGAAGTGACTAACTGGTGGATTGTGGTGGGATTGTGTATGAGTTTACTCAGGCTAATATGTAGATAGTTGACCATGTTGCTTCCTCTTGAATAATTGAAAGTTGTTTTACCCTGCCCCCCATGATAAACAATGAATGCATTTAATGGCTCTTTTCACAAGGAATAGGTTTGATCCTTATCAGTGAATTCATTGTGTTACAGATGTCTGTCATAAGTGGAAACTGCAAACTGCAAGAGGTCCTGATTAAAAGTTCTATTGGAGAAATCCTGATATCCGGGTGCAAAGAAGGGATACATGAGATAAAGCTGAACGGTGATGGAGCTGCTGAATATGAGTGAGTTTAATATTCAACAGTTACCGCTAATACACTGTAAACTGTAAGCTTCACGGACAACAAGATTCACAGGTCGATATTCCACATCCATAATTTCTGTTGGCAAGAATTAGGATACGTTTAAGTTTTGGTAGGTTTGCTGCCTTTTACAGTGCCTTGAAAACATATTCATACCCCTTGATATTTTCCACATTTTGTCATGTTACAACCAAAAATGTAAATGTATTTTATTGGGATTTTATGTGATAGACCAACACAAAGTGGCACATAATTGTGAAGTGGAAGGAAAATTATAAATGGTTTTCAATTTTTTTTTACAAATAAATATCTGAAAAGTGTGGGTTGCATTTATATTCAGCCCCCTTTACTCTGATACGCTTAACTAAAATCTAGTGGAACCAATTGCCTTCAGAAGTCACCTAATTAGTAAATAGTCCACCTGTGTGTAATTTAATCTCAGTATAAATACAGCTGTTCTTTGAAGCCCTCATAGGTTTGTTAGAGAACCTTAGTTAACAAATCGCGTTATGAAGGCCAAGGAACACACCAGACAGGTCAGGGATAAAGTTGTGGAGAAGTGTAAAGCAGGGTTAGCTTATAAAAAAAAATCCCAAGCTTTGAACATCTCACAGAGCTCTGTTCAATCCATCATCCGAAACTGGAAAGAGTATAGCACAACTGCAAACCTACCAAGACATGGCCGTCCACCTAAACTGACAGGCCGGGCAAGGAGAGCATTAATCAGAAAAGCAGCCAAGAGGCCCATGATAACTCTGGAGGAGCTGCAGAGATCCACAGGACAACTATTAGTCGTGCATTCCACAAATCTGACCTTTATGGAAGAGTGGCAAGAAGAAAGCCATTGTTGAAAGAAAGCCATAAGAAGTTTGCGAGAAGCCATGTGGGGGACACAGCAAACATGTGGAAGAAGGTGCTCTGGTCAGATGAGACCAAAATACAAAATTTTGGCCTAAAAGCAAGACGCTATGTGTGGCGGAAAACGAACACTGCACGTCACCCTGAACACAACATCCCCACCGTAAAACATGGTGGGGGCAGCATCATGCTGTGGGGATACTTTTCTTCAGCAGGGACAGAAAAGCTGGTCAGAGTTGATGGGAAGATGGATGGAGCCAAATACAGGGGAATCTTAGAAGAAAACCTGTTATGCCTTGTACACACAACCGGATTTTCCGATGGAAAAAGTCAGACGGGCACTTTTCATCGGAAATTCCGACCGTGTGTATGCCCCATCAGACTTTTTCCGACGGACTTAGATAGAGAACATGTTCTCTATTTTTCCGACGGACAAAAATTTCTATTGGAAAATCCGTTCGTCTGGATGCAATTCCGATGGACTAAAAACCACGCATGCTCAGAATCAAGTCGACGCATGCTCGGAAGCATTGAACTTAATTTTTCTCGGCTCGTCATAGTGTTGTACGTCACCGCGTGTTTGACGGTCGGATTTTACTGTGACCGTGTGTATGCAAGACAGCTCAAGCGGAATTCCGTCGGAACTCCGTCGGACAAACCATCAGACTTTATTTCGACGGACAATCCGGTTGTGTGTACAGGGCATTAGAGTCTGCAAAAGACTTGAGACTGGGGCGGAGGTTCACCTTCTAGAAGGACAACGACCCTAAACATACAGCCAGAGCTACAATGGAATGGTTTAGATCAAAGCATATTCATGTGTTAGAATGGCCCAGTCAAAGCCCAGAACTAAATCCAATTGAGAATCTCTTGAGGATTACTCTCTCGATGTGAAAAGCTGGTAGACACATCCCCAAAAAGACTTGCATCTGTAATTGCAGTGAAAGGAGGTTCTACAAAGTATTGACTCAGGGGGGCGCCATACAAATCCACACCACACTTTTCACATATTTATTTGTAAAAAAATTT
This sequence comes from Rana muscosa, assembly GCA_029206835.1. NCBI lineage: Eukaryota > Metazoa > Chordata > Amphibia > Anura > Ranidae > Rana > Rana muscosa. Next base: position 275,775,929 of record CM055123.1, read on the forward strand.
GAATACCATTTATCATTTTCCTTCCACTTCACAATTATGTTCCACTTTGTGTTGGTCTATCACATAAAATCCCAATAAAATACATTTAAATTTTTTGGTTGTAACATGACAAAATGTGGAAAATTTCAAGGGGTATGAATACTTTTTCAAGGCACTGTATACATTTTGTGTGTTCAAATAATAAACTACTGTATTTGTAACCATAATGCTAACCATGGAGATCTGCCAGCTGTTCATGTTCATGGTGGTCTGAGGGAGTCGGAATACATGCTAGTCTTCAACTGATCCCCTCATTATATCATGGCTGTCATCATCTGATTGCTGTCATTATTGCTGTGGACATAAGCAGTAACCACGTTTTAGGTACTAAAAGGTAAAATACCATGAAACTTTATTCATTGCTTGACGTGATTCATAAATACATATATTAACTCTGGTGAATACTTTGCCTTTAGTAATACTGCTATATAACCTGTGCCCTCATACTGACATGTAACAGACCTACAGTTCCTGGACACCTACATTTGGGGAACTTTTTGTATTGCTTTCTATTTTCTGCTGTGTACTAAATGAACTCTATTTTCCTCTTACTGTTTGTATTTGGTTTGTATTTACTGGTATGTCTGTCATTTATTTATGTTTACCCCCTTGTAGCATAGAAGATATGTCGTCCTATGTCAGATACACATAACTTGTGTCTCCCTAGCTATGTGACCGAGCTGAGCATTGCTAGAGTAAAGAGCCTAAAACATGCAAACTAAGAATTGGTTTGACTTTATCACTACGGCTTTTTCTTTAAAAAAATGGATTTTTTAAATGTGTAGTGATTATGCAATAATATTACATAATTTTACACCACATTAGTATAACCCTGTACACTTGGTCAGCTATCTTGCTAAGAAGAGTCTGTATGTGCAAATACAGCATAGGCCACAGTTGCCATGTTGCATTATCTTCGATATTTGTGGGCATATTATTTCACCTGTGCAGATTGCCCAATTCATACATCTCCTTTATATTATTGCAGTTGCATGCGTCAACCTATATGTGCATGGTGCCAAATGGCAGAGGGGGCCTATTCATACTGTTTTGTGCATCAACCCCAATGTGTCAATGCTTGTGACCAAGTGCTGAAACTTTTGCATGACAGTGTGAATGGCAAAGTGCTGCCTACTCTTTATATATGGTGAGAGCCCTACTACTGAAGGTACCTAACTATGGATGAGGTGGACTGCCCTGCATGGCTGTAGTGAGACTTTTGTTTTTTGATTGTCAATGGTAGAGGGCCTGTGCTGCTTCCACACCCTTCTCACTTCTGGGTGTGCTATCATCTGAGAGTAAGTGCCGATTCACACAGGGGCAACCCGACTTACAGCGCGACGTTGCAAGGCGATTTGGAGGCGACTTGAGCGCGACTTTGAGCAACTTACAACGCGACTTAAAGTTGCCCCCAGGACAGGCGACTTTGGCTGTTGCCAATCACAGAATAATCGGCTCTGTGGGAGGGAGGGGTTTGCCTGGGTAAACTATTTTATTTTTCCTGTAAAGTCGCTTCAATATAGATGGAGATCTGACTTGGAGGCAACTTCCATTGAAATCTATGGGTACAAGTTGCCTAGAAGTCACCTTGAAGTAGTACAGGAACCTTTTCTGAAGTCGGAGCAACTTCAGTAGTGTACATTAAGACAGCTCTCATTCACTTCAATGGAATTTCTTATGTCCAGCGACTTGGGGCAACTTGAGGTCTGACAAGTCGGATCCCAAGTCGCTGTAGTGTGAACCAGCACTCAGTGGACTTCAGTGGGTTTGCAGGAAGTGACCTCAGCTGATACTTTGTATATAGATAATTAGTGAAGGATAATTTATGGACTACTAGCATCGCCTAGAAACTTTGCCATAGTACCCAATTGCCCAAACTGCGTACTTTATTTCAAGTGTTATATAATTGTGCTATGTAGCCATAGAGTACTTGGAATGGCAATTTAGCCCTTGGCCACTCATACTTTGTTGTGCATTTTGCCTATTTCTTTCTCGTACATCACGGGACACAGAGCGGCATAGTCATTACTATGTGGGTTATATAGATACCTTCAGGTGCTGGCACTGGCAACTTCCAAAACCGGAAGTACCCTCCCCTATATAAGCCCCTCCCATCCGGGAGTACCTCAGTTTTTTGCCAGTGTCTAAGGTGTTGGCCAAGAAGTAACATGTGTTTCACTGAGCTTGCGTACAGGTTCTTTTGGGGCCTCAGTAAGCTATTCCGGATCCGACCAAAAAAGCTTCATAGCTAAACAGTCGGTACCCGGGCCTTGCAAGAGAAGAGCAAGGTTTTGCCTGTAATGCCTCTCTTAGGAGGGCTGGACCCTGGGATCCAGAGCTCTGGTCATACCAACGACCAAGATGTTTTCTGTGCAGGGTGCTATACAGGTCCAGGGGAGTGGAATCTTTGGGAACCCGGTCCCTGAAGGTTTGATTACAATGCCTGCCGTGATAGGTGAAGTTTGGGCTTCTGTGGACCAAACAGAGTCCTGCGGCAAGGAAAAGGTAAGTGGGGGCCCCCAGGAACTTGGTTCTATTGGGGGACCCCCAAGCCTATTTTGTCTTTCTGCCTGTTACCTAAGGTATTCCCGCTAAATATTCTGTGTATGCCTGTTACTACTGAGAAAATGTAATTTTTTTTTATAGTAGGCAAGGAAAAAAAAAAAATGTAAGACCGCGGTACCTGTGTTAAACACTAGAGGCCGCTATGGTTCTTTTTTCTTGTAATGTGGATTTTTTTCTTCCGAAGTCAAATCCAGGCAGTTGGTAAGTTCTCTGCTGGGAAGCTGTCTCCTCTGCCCTGTTGCTGCGCTCATCCATCCCCGGGCCCTGCGGCAGGGACCCTGGCTCCCATCTAGCTCCTGTTTTTTTCAAAAAAGGCACCGAAGGCGCACGTGCCCGCGCACGAGCACGTGCACACGCCTCTCTATATAGAGGCGATCTGGAAAAGGGGCGGAGCGGGTGGATGACGCTCGGTGTGCGCCGCGGCGCTACTGCGCATGTGCGGGCGGCCAGCATGTTTTAAAAGCAATCAAGCTGGCTATTGAAGTGCACAAACAGAGCTAGCAACAGTAAAAAGGCACACAGAGGCGGTTGATGCAGGCATCCCCTAGAAAGGCACTTTAGTAGACACCAACTGATATATAGCAGCAATTGTGCTAGACTATTCTCTATTGGAATACCTCAGCTTTGGGCTTAGGAATATGCTGTCCAGAAGCTCCGGAACTAAATCTTCCAGGAAGCAAAAGGGGTCTCCATCGGGCTCTGAGGATCTTGGGCATGCTTCTGCTGCACCAGTCTCCCCTGAAAATTCAGAGGTTAGTGACCGTAGAGACCCCACAGGAGTGCCTGGTACTGTGGCTGTCCTCAGTTCACCTGCTCCTGTGTATGTAACAGAGGAGGTTTTTTCCTCAGCTCTGGGAGGATTAGAGGAGAGATTGTCAACATTAATCGCTGCCTCCCTGTCACAGGGAAAGCACGCCCGATCTCCGTCTCCTCCTTCAGAGTGCCTGTTAGCGGAGCAACAGTCCCATACAGGGATCGACCTGCCTGAAGGGGATCAGGAGGAGGTTGATTCTGTTATAGAGGAATCAACAGTGGAGGAACCTTTCTCAGCATCTCAAGCTGAAAGATTATGGTTTCAGTCTTTGACTAACATGGTCCGATCAGCATTTAAAATGCACCTTGCGGAACCATCAACCACTACTGTCTCCTCGCTGGGGTCGCTAAAAGCTCCCCAGACTGTCTGTTCCTTTCCAGTTCACCCTTTATTGGAAGGGCTCATGTACCAGGATTGGGAACATCCTGATAAAATATTTACTCCCCCCAAGAGATTTCCGGTGGTGTATCCCATGGAGGATAAGTTCATCAAAAAATGGAGGGTCCCTACAGTGGACGCAGCCATCTCTTGTGTGAATAAATCACTGACATGTCCAGTGGATAATGTCCAAATGTTCAAGGACCCAATAGATAAAAAATTGGAGTCCTTATTAAAATCTGCTTTTTCTACAGCAGGCTTGGTGACACAACCAGCAGTGGCAGCTATTGGGGTCTGCCAAGCAGTGAAGGATCAGTTGAAACAGGTCTTAAGGGACTTGCCAGATCAGCAGGCCCTTGCCCTAGCTGATCTACCTAGAGCCTTGTGCTTTGCGGTTGACGCCATAAAGGATTCAATCCATCAGGCCTCCCGCCTTACGCTGTCTGTAGTACATATGCGCAGGCTTCTATGGCTAAAAAACTGGTCTGCTGAAGCTCCCTGTAAAAAATTGCTGGTTAGCTTCCCATTTCATGGTGAACGCTTATTCGGGGAAGACCTGGACAAATATATCCAGAAAATTTCCAACGGTAAAAGTACACTCTTGCCGGTTAAAAACAGAGTTAGAGGTCCCTCTTTTAAGAGGCCTGCTTCTCCAGTCCCTGGGGCATCGGCTGTGAAACAGTTCCGACGGCCTCCTTGGTCAAATCCCGGGGGGTAAAAATCAGGGACAATCGCAGGGTAATAAGAAACCCTGGGTCAGGAGAGGTACAAAACCTCCCCCAAAGTCAAATGCATGAAGGGTTGCCCCCACTCAATCGGGTGGCGGGAAGACTCCAGTTGTTCGCAGAGACCTGGCGGGAGACGATCAGAGACAGATGGGTGCTCTCCGCAGTAAGTCTGGGATACAGATTGGAGTTAAAAGACTCTCCTCCTTCCCATTTTATGAGGTCAAACGTGCCAAGGGATCCCCGGAAGAGAGAGTCCCTCCTGTTGGCACTAGAACAACTATTGCTCCAAGGAGTAATTATGGAGGTTCCCCTGGAAGAATGGGGGTTCGGGTTTTACTCAAACCTCTTTACAGTCCCAAAGCCAAACGGGGACGTGAGGCCCATATTAAATCTAAAAGGGCTAAACAAATTCCTGCATATCAGGACTTTCCGGATGGAGTCGATCCGATCGGTGGCCACTGCCCTACAAGGGGAGGAATGGTTAGCCTCGATCGACATCAAAGATGCTTATTTGCACATTCCCATCTTTCCAGTCCACCAAAAATTTCTACGCTTTGCAGTAGAAGGGCGCCATTTTCAGTTCAGAGCCTTACCCTTCGGTCTGGCCACAGCACCACGAGTGTTCACAAAAATTCTGGCCCCATTATTGGCCAATCTAAGAACGCAAGGTGTAACGATAATGGCATATCTAGATGACTTGTTGCTGATAGACCACTCAGTGAAAAAACTAGAAGTGGTCGTTCACAAGACAATCAAGTATCTGGAATCTCACGGTTGGATTATCAACCGAGACAAGTCGGCCCTAAAACCAGTCAAAAGTCTGGAATACTTGGGGCTAAGGCTAGATTCAGGCCAGAAGAAAATATTCTTGCCTCGAAAAAAGGTGTTGTCTTTGAGAGATTTGATCCACTTAGTGGGTACAAAAAGACAGCCGTCCATACGCCTGTGCATGAGGCTGCTGGGAAAAATGGTGGCATCATTCGAAGCAGTACCCTACGGTCAATTCCATTCAAGGAATTTGCAAAGGGCCATACTGTCAGCCTGGAACAAGAAAGTTCAGGCCCTAGACTTACCAATGTCCTTGTCCCCTTCCGTTCGCAAAAGCCTCCGTTGGTGGTTGGTTCCCCAGAATCTGGAAAAAGGGAAATCCTTCAGTCCGATTTCTTGGAAGGTGGTCACTACAGATGCCAGCCTTATAGGCTGGGGAGCAGTACTGGAGCAATGGTCGCTCCAGGGCAGATGGTCGGATGCAGAAAAGGCCCTGCCCATCAATCTTTTAGAGATACGAGCAGCCCGGTATGCCCTAGTAGCATGGACATCCAAACTCCAAGGGTCCCCTGTCAGAATTCAATCGGACAATGCCACGGCAGTGGCATATATCAATCATCAGGGTGGCACCAGGAGTCGTGCAGCCCAGAGGGAAGTAAATTGCATCCTGAAATGGGCAGAAAGATATGTCCCAGCCATATCTGCGGTATTCATTCCAGGAGTGGAGAATTGGAAGGCGGACTTTCTAAGTCGCCAACAATTATGCCCAGGGGAATGGTCCCTTCACCCCGAGGTTTTCCGGACAATATGTCAGCGGTGGGGAACACCGGATGTAGATCTGCTAGCATCCAGATTCAACGCAAAAGTGGACAGGTTTGTCTCTTGGACAAGGGATCCCCTAGCTTGCGGCTCGGATGCCCTAGTGTTCCCTTGGGATCAGTTCAAGCTGATATATGCATTCCCACCGCCACAATTGTTACCTCGATTACTCCGCAGAATCAGGGTAGAAAAGAAACCAGTGATTCTGGTGGCTCCAGCGTGGCCCCGAAGAGCATGGTACGCGGAGATTGTAAAAATGTCTGTGGGGAGTCCTTGGACCCTCCCACATCGTCCGGACCTGCTTTCGCAAGGACCGATATACCACCCTTCCTTACCAGCCCTAGGTTTGACGGCCTGGCTATTGAAGCCCACATTCTAAAAAAGAGAGGTCTCTCTAATCCTGTGGTATCTACCATGATCAATGCCAGGAAGCCTGTATCCAGGCAGATCTACTATAGAATCTGGAAGGCGTACATCACGTGGTGTGAGGCCAAGAAATGGCATCCACGTAAGTACGTAATAGGTAGGATTCTGGACTTCCTACAGTGGGCTGTAGATAGGAAGCTTGCCTTGAGTACTATCAAGGGTCAGATTTCGGCCTTGTCAATATTTTTTCAAAGGCCCTTGGCTTCGCATTCACTAGTCAAAGCCTTTATACAAGGAGTGATGCGTATTAGTCCTCCGGTTAATATTCCCATATGTCCATGGGATCTAAACCTGGTTCTCTCGGTTCTACAGAAACAACCATTTGAACCATTACAGCATATTTCCTTGGTTCTTCTCACCAGGAAATTGATTTTTCTAGTAGCCATTTGTTCGGCTAAAAGAGTGTCGGAATTAACAGCTATGTCCTGTAAAGAGCCATATCTGGTTATCCATAAGGACAGAGTAGTGTTACGTCCTCATCCAGCCTTTCTTCCTAAGGTGGTATCGAGGTTTCATTTGAACCAAGATGTGGTTCTTCCTTCTTTTTTCCCCAATCCTAGTTCGGTAGAGGAAAAGTTATTGCATTCGTTGGATGTAGTAAGAGCAGTTAAAGCTTATCTAAAAGCCACTGCTCAGATTCGCAGAACGGATACTTTGTTTATTCTGCCGGAAGGCCCCAGAAAGGGTCAGGCAGCGTCAAAATCTACTTTAGCCAAGTGGATTCGACAGGTCATAATGCAAGCCTATGGCTTGAGAAGGAGACCGCCTCCGTTCAAAGTTAGGGCGCACTCCACGAGAGCAGTTGGAACTTCATGGGCAGTGCATCACCAGGCCTCCATGGCTCAAATCTGTAAGGCCGCAACATGGTCTTCAGTACACACATTTACTAGGTTCTACCAGGTGGACGTTAGAAGTCAGGAGGATGTCGTCTTTGGGCGCAGTGTGTTGCAGGCCGCAAAAGATCCTCATGTCTGATAGCGCTCAGCTTATGTATGGTGTATCCCCCCCCCTCATTGGGCATTGCTTTAGGACATCCCACATAGTAATGACTATGCCGCTCTGTGTCCCGTGATGTACGAGAAAGAAAATAGGATTTTTATAACAGCTTACCTGTAAAATCCTTTTCTTGGAGTACATCACGGGACACAGAGCTCCCACCCCTCTTGGGGACACTTATTGCTTTGCTACAAAACTGAGGTACTCCCGGATGGGAGGGGCTTATATAGGGGAGGGTACTTCCGGTTTTGGAAGTTGCCAGTGCCAGCACCTGAAGGTATCTATATAACCTACATAGTAATGACTATGCCGCTCTGTGTCCCGTGATGTACTCCAAGAAAAGGATTTTACAGGTAAGCTGTTATAAAAATCCTATTTTTATAGGTGATACCAGAAAACCACACAGGTTTGTGTAGCGGCCTCACTCTCTCTCTCTCTCTCTCTTGTTTCGGTTGTTTGTGGCTGTTGTCTAGGGGTACTCTGGAGGAGAGAGTACAGGTCACTACGCCAAGCTCTCACCCTCCGTGTATGTGAGGTTTGAGCAAAGTCTTTTCTTAATTACCTTCGGGTCTGCATATGGAGCCTCCGCTTCTTCCGTGGAGGTGTATCTGCCAGTAATAGAGCCCCACACCATTAAAAGTTCAACACTCTTTTATTTCTTCAATGCCAGAATGAACATAATCAGTTGAACTTCCATAACAGACAGACAGGGGTGTGGATACGAGTAGGCCCAGGCACAATGAACTCTCCTATCCCTTTCTCGTGCGGATAGGCCTGGCGCACGGTCTTTGCCACCGACCGTGAAGTTGGTAGCTGCCACCTACCGGGTGAACTGTTTGGAGTCTCTGTCACGACCTTAGAGTAACGGTCTCTGTCACCGACCTTAGAACATGGACCACCTTCCGTGTGAATATGGCCCCTGTTTGGCGAGGACATCCATCCCGACGGTCTCCGGAGGCCCTATCCCGGCACTTGCAATCTGCTTCACCAGATCTACGGGAAGGTCACCTGCGCTGTCCCTTATGCCTGGATTCAGACACCCGATTCTGTGGGTGCCTTAGGATGGTTCCTCCCGGGTGGATCCCAGTGGAAGAAGCTGGGCCCCAGGCCTGAACGATGCACCTCACCCCAGACTGAAGGTGTCTGGGGTGACTCCCGAACTCCACGTGTCCAGGCCTGGGCCGCCTGGACACCGACCGCTGGACAGCAGCCCTCAGGCTAAAGGTGCCTGGGACTCGGACCTCGTGGCGAAGATGTCCGCCCCCTTTATAGCCTCTCCCAGCTAGCACAGTGGGTTCCCCGCCCCGCCGTACAACCGCTGCGAGAGACCAAAAAGGGTACGGCACTCCAGCGATGGTTCAACCCCGGCCCAAAGTGACAGCGCCACCCGCTGGGCCGCAGGGAACTGGACATCACTGATGTCTCCACCCGAATCAACATATTGAAAAGTACCTACCCGCTACATTTGTTTTAGCTGCGGTTTTGTCCATATATTATCAGGCACCAAAATGATCTGCTCCAACCTAAAGTGTAAGTTTGCCTTTTACAGAAAGATCTGTAAGGTGAACTTACACAGAACCCCACTCCGACCTGGACCACGGCAATCTCCTGTTCTGAGCCCCCGGTATTTCCGTGTCAGGAGTCCGAGGCTTAAAAATCCCCTCAGCTGAATGTCCAAAATGTACCTCGTCAGGAGCATTCTAATTGGTCAGCGCCATCACATGGGTGGCGCCGACCAATCAGAAGCCGCATAGCCAGTCTTGTCAGCTGGGAAGAAGATGCGTGGATAACGAGGGGATTTCTAAGCCCCAGAATCCTGACGCGGACCTACCGGGGCTCAGAACAGGAGATTGCCGCGGTCCAGGTCCGTCAGTGGGACCGGGGGAGGTGAGGAGGGGGTCCTGTGTATGTTCACCGTACAGATTTTTTAAGGTGAACTTACCCTTTAACGTTAAAGCAGTATTCAACACTTACCATATGGCAAACAATGATACGCCTTAGATGGTTTCTCTGCTCTGGTATACTGGTTGAATGATGGTCTCCAATAGTCAGGCACTGTTCAAAAAAAGCTCACCCATGGGAGCCCAAATGATGCTCATATAGTGTAGTAATTTATTGAACTAAAAATCGAATACAAAAGCTGCAGCATAAAAATCAAACAAGGCCAGAAAGACTTACATAAAAAGCCACCGCTCCTACCACGAGGATGCAGAGGCAATAACCTCAGCACGTAGGCCCTATAAAGTATTAGCTGGAGTTTTGCTTCCATTTGTTTTTGTATATTTAAATCTGCTAGTCCATCCAACACTCCCCTCCCCCAGACTGACAATTCTGCTGTCCAAAGGTGCCCTCTGTGCTCCTTAATCCAGAGTGGGGGGACTCTAATACAGGAGGTGTGTTACTGGCCAGATTACCAGGCCGAAACAGAAGGGAAAGCATAAAAAAAGAAAACAAATGCAGCCAACAGATCTAATGATTGGTAAGCTTCAATATATATATTTTTGGGGGGTTTTGGGTGTTACTAAAGGTATATACAGTATATATTTTTTAAATTAAAATAATAAACGTGTTATACTCACCTGCACTGTGCGATGGTATTGCACAGAGCAGCCCCAAAACTTCCTCTTTTGGGGTCCCCCTGCTGGCGATTTTGGCTCCTCTTTTTTTTGTATGCCACTTCAGGAAGCCACTTGCTTGGGGGCACACATGCGTGCTTGCTCCTGAGCTGTGCTCTATAGACATGCACCATGCGGTTTGGCCCCGGCCCCGCTTCATCTTCACAGTATTTGATTGACAGCAGCAGGAGCCAGTGGCTACTACTGTTGCTTGAGTCCCTGTGTGAAGAGGAATGAAGGAGAGCCGTGCACAGTGCTGGATCGACTGAGGAGTCAGGTAAGTATTTAGGGGAAGAGGACAGGAAGATTTTTTACCTTACTGCAGGGCAGGCATGAAGGGGAAAAAAAAAAAGATCTTAGCTTTAGAAAGACTTTTATACTACTTTAACCACTTAAGGACCAGCCGCCGCAATTAAACTGTGGCATGTTGGCTCCCCCGGGCCAATCGCCGTTCCTGTACGTCGGCCACTTTAAGAGAGCTGTAGGGGGCTTGCGCGCACCCGCCGGCCACCCGCGATCGCTTCTGACAGAGACAGAACGGAGATGTGTCCATGTAAATAGACACATCTCCGTTCTGTCAGGGGAGGAGAGACAGATCTCCTGTTCCTACTGATTAGGAACATCGATCGGTCTCCTCCTCCAGTCAGTCCCATCCCCCCACAGGTAGAAACACCTCCCTAGGTAACACATTTAACCCCTCAATCGCCCCCTAGTGTTAACCCCTTCCCTGCCAGTGATATTTATACAGTAATCAGTGGCTACTTTTAGCTCTGATTGCTGAATAAATGTCACTGGTCCCAAAAAAGTGTCAAACGTGTCCAACATGTCTGCCGCTATGTCGCAGTCCCGCTAAAAATCACAGATCACCACCATTACTACTAAAAAATAAATAAATAATAAAAATGCCATAAATCTATCCCCTATTTTGTAGACACTATAACGTTTACGCAAACCAATCAATAGTAGGATTTTTAAAACAGCTTACCTGTAAAATCCTTTTCTTGGAGTACATCACGGGACACAGAGCAGCATAGTCATTACTATGTGGGTTATATAGAATTACCTTCAGGTGCTGGCACTGGCAACTTCCAAAACAGGAAGTACCCTCCCCTATATAAGCCCCTCCCATCCGGGAGTACCTCAGTTTTGTAGCAAAGCAATACGTGTCCCCAAAAGAGGGGTGGGAGCTCTGTGTCCCGTGATGTACTCCAAGAAAAGGATTTTACAGGTAAGCTGTTTTAAAAATCCTACTTTCTTGTTCATACATCACGGGACACAGAGCAGCATAGTCATTACTATGTGGGACGTCCCAAAGCAATGCCACATGAGGGGGGGGATACACCATACATAAGCTGGGCGCCATCAGGCATGAGGATCTTTTGCGGCCTGCAACACACTGCGCCCAAAGGCGACATCCTCCTGACTTCTAACGTCCACCTGGTAGAACCTAGTAAACGTGTGTACTGAAGACCATGTTGCGGCCTTACAAATTTGCGCCAGGGAGGCCTGGTGATGCACTGCCCATGAAGTTCCAACTGCTCTCGTGGAGTGCGCCCTAACTTTGAACGGAGGCGGTCTACTTCTCAAGCCATAGGCTTGTATTATGACCTGTCGAATCCACTTGGCTAAAGTAGATTTTGATGCTGCCTGACCCTTTCTGGGGCCTTCCGGCAGAACAAACAAAGAATCCGTTCTACGAATCTGAGCAGTGGCTTTTAGATAAGCTTTAACTGCTCTTACTACATCCAAAGAATGCAATAACTTTTCCTCTACCGAGCTTGGTTTGGGGAAAAAAGAAGGAAGAACCACATCCTGGTTCAAGTGAAACCTCGATACCACCTTAGGAAGAAAGGCTGGGTGAGGACGTAATACTACTCTGTCCTTATGGATAACCAGATATGGCTCTTTACAGGACATGGCGGCTAATTCCGACACTCTTCTAGCCGAGCATATGGCTACTAAAAATATCAATTTCCTGGTGAGTAGAACCAAGGAAATGTGCCGCAAAGGTTCAAATGGCTGCTTCTGCAGAACCGACAGAACCAAATTTAGATCCCATGGGCATATGGGAGCCTTAATCGGTGGAATAATACGAGTCACACCTTGCATAAAGGATTTGACAAGTGAATGCATAGCCAGGGGCCTTTGAAATAGTATTGACAAGGCCGAAACCTGGCCCTTGATAGTACTTAAGGCAAACTTCCTGTCTACAGCCCACTGCAGGAAGTCCAGAATTCTGCCTATAACGTACTTACGTGGATGCCATTTTCTGACCTCGCACCAAGTGATGTACGCCTTCCAAACTCTATAGTAGATCTGCCTGGATACAGGCTTCCTGGCATTGATTATAGTTGATACCACAGAGTTAGAGAGACCTCTCTTCTTTAGGATGTGGGATTCAATAGCCAGGCCGTTAAACTTAGAGTTAGTAAGGAAGGGTGGTATATCGGTCCTTGCGAAAGCAGGTCCGGACGACGTGGAAGGGTCCAAGGACTCCCCACAGACATTTTGATGATCTCCGCGTACCAGGCCCTTCGGGGCCACGCTGGAGCCACCAGGATCACCGGCTTCTTCTCCAACCTGACTCTGCGAAGGAGTCGAGGCAACAATTGTAGCGGAGGGAATGCATATATCAGTCTGAACTGATCCCAAGGGAACACCAGAGCATCCGAGCCGCAAGCGAGGGGATCCCTTGTCCGGGAGACAAATCTGTCCACCTTTGCGTTGAATCTGGATGCTAGCAGATCTACATCCGGTGTTCCCCACCGCTGACATATTGCTCGGAAGACCTCGGGATGAAGGGACCATTCCCCTGGGCATAACTGTTGGCGACTCAGAAAGTCCGCCTTCCAATTCTCCACCCCTGGAATGAAGACAGCTGATATACATGGGACATGCTTTTCTGCCCATTCCAGGATGTGACTTACTTCCCTCTGGGCTGCACGACTCCTGGTGCCTCCCTGATGATTGATATATGCCACTGCTGTGGCATTGTCTGATTGAATTCTGACAGGGGACCCTTGGAGTCTGGATGTCCAGGCTACTAGAGCGTACCGGGCTGCTCGTATCTCTAAGAGATTGATGGGCAGGGTTTTTACTACATTTGACCATCTGCCCTGGAGAGACCATTGCTCCAGTACTGCCCCCCAGCCTATAAGGCTGGCATCTGTAGTGACCACCTTCCAAGATATCGGGCTGAAGGGTTTTCCCTTCTGGAGATTCTGGGGGATCAACCACCAGCAGAGACTCTTCCGAACGGAAGGGGACAAAGCCATCGGGAAGTCTAGAGCCTGAACTTTTCCGTTCCAGGCTGACAATATGGCCCTTTGTAAATTCCTTGAGTGGAATTGGGCGTATGGCACAGCTTCGAATGATGCTACCATCTTTCCTAGCAGCCTCATGCACAGGCGTATGGACGGCTGTCTTTTTGCACAAAGCAGACGGACCAAGGCCCTCAAAGAGGATACCTTGTCTAGAGGTAAGAAAATCTTCCTCTGGTCTGAATCCAGCCGTAGCCCTAGATATACCAGGTTTTTCACTGGCTGTAGGGCTGACTTGTCCAGGTTGATGACCCAACCGTGAGATTCTAGATACTTGATTGTATCGACAATTACCACTTCTAGCTTGGCAACTGAGTGGTCCATCAACAACAGGTCGTCTAGGTATGCCATTATCGTTACACCCCGTGTTCTTAGATCGGCCAACAGTGGGGCCAGAATTTTTGTGAACACTCGTGGTGCTGTGGCCAGACCGAATGGTAAGGCTCTGAACTGAAAATGGCGCCCTTCTACTGCAAAGCGTAGGAATTTTTGATGACCTGGAAAGATGGGAACATGCAAGTAAGCATCTTTGATGTCGATCGAGGCTAACCATTCCTCCCCTTGTAGGGCAGCGGTGACCGATCGGATCGACTCCATCCGGAAAGACCGGACGTTTAGAAATTTGTTTAGACTCTTTAGGTCCAATATGGGTCTTATGTCCCCGTTTGGCTTCGGGACTGTGAAAAGGTTTGAGTAGAAACCCAACCCCCACTCTTCCATAGGAACCTCCATAATTACTCCTTGGAGCAATAGTTGTTCTAACGCCAATAGGAGAGACCCTCTTTTCAGAGGGTCTCTTGGCATGCCTGACCACATAAAATGGGACGGAGGAGACTCTTTTAACTCCAACTTGTATCCCAGAGTTACTGCGGAGAGCACCCATCTGTCTTTGATCGTCTCCCGCCAGGTCTCTGCGAACAACTGAAGTCTTCCCCCCACCCGTTTGAGTGGGGGCAGCCCTTCATAGGCTTGACTTGGAGGCTGGTTTAGTACCTCTTCGGATCCAGGGCTTTTTATTACCCTGTGGCTGTCCCTGATTTTTACCTCCTGAGTTTGACCGAGGAGGCCGTCGGAACTGCTTAGTAGCAGACGTCGCAGGGATAGGAGAGGTAGTCCTCTTAAAAGATGGACCCCTAGACCTCTTTTTACTCGGTAAGAGAGTACTTTTACCACTGGAAATCTTCTGGATATACTTATCCAGGTCTTCGCCAAAAAGGCGTTCCCCATGAAATGGGAAGCTAACTAAGAGCTTCTTACAGGGAGCTTCAGCAGACCAGTTTTTGAGCCACAGAAGCCTACGCATATGTACCAAAGACAGCGTGAGGCGGGAGGCCTGATGGATAGAATCCTTGATGGCGTCAACCGCAAAGCATAATGCTCTAGGCAGATCAGCCAGAGCCTGGGCCTGCTGGTCTGGCAAATCCCTCAGGACCATTTTCATTTGATCCTTTAAAGCTTGGCAGACCCCAATAGCTGCCACTGCTGGCTGTGTAACAGCCCCTGCTGTGGAAAAAGCAGATTTTAATAAAGATTCCAATTTTTTATCCACTGGATCTTTGAACATTTGAACATTATCTACTGGACATGTCAGTGATTTGTTCACAGAAGAGATGGCTGCATCCACCGTAGGAACATTCCATCTCTGGGTGAACTTTCCCTCCATGGGATAGATCACCGGAAACCTTTTAGGCGGAACAAATAGTTTATCAAGATGTTCCCAGTCCTGGTATATAAGTCCTTCCAATAATGGATGTATTGGAAAGGAGCAATTAACCTGGGGAGCTTTTAGCGACCCCAATGAGGAGACAGCAGTAGTTGATGGTTCAACAAGAGGCATTTTAAATGCAGATCGAACCATGTCAGTTAGGGTCTGGACCCACAATCTTTCAGTCTGTGATGCTGAAAATGGTTTATCTACTGTCGATTCCTCAAAAACAGAGCTAACCTCCTCCTGATCCCCTTCAGGTAGGTCGGTCCCTTCCTGGGACTGTTGCTCTGCCAACAGGCACTCTAATGGAGGTGATGGAGATCTGGCGCGCTTTCTTTCCTGTAGAGAAGAAGCGATCAATGCAGCCAATCTCTGCTCCAATCCCTCCAGAGTTGAGGAAAAAACCTCCTCTGTTATATATGCAGGAGCAGGTGGACTGAGGACAGCCGCAGTACCTGGCACTCCCGGGGGTTCCTTATGGGTATTAACCTCTGATTTCTCAGGGGAGGAGGGTGCAGATGACTGCTCCAGATCCTCAGAGCCCGATGGAGACCCCCTACACTTCCTGAGAGGTATATCTCGGAGTTTTTTAGGCGGCATATTCCTTAGTTCAAAGCTGAGGTATTCCAGCCGCAATACACCCCTTACTGAAATAGTCTAATGCAATTTGCTGCTATGTACATCAGTGGGTGTCTACTAATGCGTCTTTCTGGGGATGCCTGTATCAACCGCCCGCTGTAAGCCCCTATACCATGCTACCAGCTCCTTTTCATGCTCTGTGTCCATAGCAAGCAGCCCGGACTGAGTCCTTTTATCTTGCTGGGACGCCCGCACATGCGCAGAAGCGCTGGGCGCACAGAGCGCGTCATCCGCCAGGCTCCGCCCCCTTTTTTGAAGCTAAACCTTATAAAAGGAAAGCATGTGTGCGCGCGCGCGCGTGCACGTGTGCGCTCTTGGCGCCATGTAGGGAGAGGAGCCAGGGTCCCTGTTTCACCAGGACTCAGGGATGGAAGGAAACTACTTGGCAGCATGACAGAGGAATGCAGCTTCCCTGATAGAGAGCTCACTCATCTGCCTGGACTTTCACCATGGAAGGAATAGTCCCAAGAAAAAAGACGTTCCACAGCGGCCTCTAGTGGACAAACACAGGTACCGCACCTTTGTCTTTTTTTTTTTTTTTTTTTAAAACCTCCTTTATGAAAAAACATTTCCAGGTTTACAGTTTTTTTTAAATTTCCCTTATGAAAAAACATTTCTAGGATTTCTTAGGCATATACAGCTATTAGCGGGAATACCCTTTAGGTAACAGGCAGAAAGACATATTAGGCTTGGGGGTCCCCTCAATAGAACCAAGTTCCTGAGGGGCCCCCACTTACCTTTTCCCCGCCGCAGGACTTTGTTTGGTCCACAGAAGCCCAAACTTCACCTCTCACGGCAGGCATTGTACTAGACCTTCAGGGACCGGGTTCCCAAGGATTCCACTCCCCTGGACCTGTATAGCACCCTGCACAGATAGCCTCTTGGTTTTGGGTATGACCAGAGCTCTGGATCCCAGGGTCCAGCCCTCCTAAGAGAGGCATTACAGGCAAAACCCTGCTCTTCTCTGCAAGGCCCGGGTACCGACCGTTTAGCTATGAAGCTTTTTTTGGTCGGATCCGGAATAGCTTGCTAAGGCCCAGAGAACCTGTACACAAGCCCAGATGAATACATGTTAACCTTGGCCAACACCTTAGACACTGGCAAAAAACTGAGGTACTCCCGGATGGGAGGGGCTTATATAGGGGAGGGTACTTCCTGTTTTGGAAGTTGCCAGTGCCAGCACCTGAAGGTAATTCTATATAACCCACATAGTAATGACTATGCTGCTCTGTGTCCGTGATGTATGAACAAGAAATATGTTTATTGCGATTTTGTTTACCAAAAATATGTAGAAGAATACATATCAGCCTTTAATTGAGGAAGAAATTCGTTTTTTTTATATTTTTGGGGGGATATTTATTATAGGAAAAAGTAAAAAAAAAAGTTTTATTTCAAAATCGTGGCTTTTTTTTGTTTATAGCGCAAAAAATAAAAACCACAGAGGTGATCAAACATCAGAAAAAGAAAGCTCTATTTGTGGGAAAAAAATGACATAAATTTTGTTTGGGTACAGCGTCGCAGGATCGCACAATTGTCAGTTAAAGCGACGCAGTGCCGTATCACAAAAAATGGCCTGGTCATTAAAGGGGCAAATCCTTCTGGTCTTTAACTTGCCGACCGCCTCCTGTACATTTATGTCGGCAGAATGGCACGGACAGGCACATCAACATACCTGTACATCCCCTTTAAGTGCCTGTCCGTGTGGTCGCGCGCGCGACCCTGCCGCCATCCCCGTGAGTCGGACCGTAGGTCCCGCGGACTCGATTGCGGCGGGGATCCCGCGTGCATCTCCCGGCTCTGCCTAGTGACAATGACACGGATCCTTGGCTCCATGTACTCAGAGCGGAGATCAGTGTCATGTGACACACAGCCCATCCCCCCTACAGTTAGAAACACAATGCAGAGAACACTTAACCCATACAGCGCCACCTAGTGGTTAACCCCTTCACTGTCAGTATCATTTTCACAGAAATCGGTGCATTTTTATAGCACTGCTCGCTGTGAAAATGACAATGGTCCCAAAAATGTGTCAAAAGTGTCCGATGTGTCCGCCATAATGTCGCAGTCACGAAAAAAATCGCTGATCGCCGCCATTACTAGTAAAAAAAAAAATATTTATAAAAATGCCATAAAACTATCCCCTATTTTGTAAACGCTATAACTTTTGCGCAAACCAATCAATAGACGCTGATTGCAATTTTTTTTACCAAAAATATGTAGAAGAATCTGTATCGGCCTAAACTGAGGAAAAAAAAAAGTTTTTTTTATATATTTTTGGGGGATATTTATTATAGCAAAAGTAAAAAAATATTGCATTTTTTTCAAAATTGTCGCTCTATTTTTGTTTATAGCGCAAAAAAATAAAAACCGCAGAGGTGATCAAATACCACCAAAAGAAAGCTCTATTTGTGGGGGGAAAAAAAACGTAAATTTTGTTTGGGAGCCACGTCACACGACCGTGCATTTGTCAGTTAAAACGACGCAGTGTCGAATCGCAAAAAGTTGCCTGGTCTTTAACCAGCCAAAATGGCCCGGGGCTGAAGTGGTTAAGTGGTTAATATGCAGCAATGTAAACAAAATTAGGGAGAGGGGCACACACTTTGTCACAGTGCTGTAGGTTCCCTCTGCAGCTTAACTGGTGGTTTTCTGCCAGCCCTGAAAAAAAAAAAAAATCGTTTGAACCGATAAACAGTGAAGAAGTTCCCGTGTGTATTTGTTTGAGTATTAAAAGTTCCTCACACAATATTGCAGGAGTATAGAGGAAAAAAAAATAGTTCACTTGTTTGCATGCTGGCTGATGCCAGAGACAAACCTTATTCTCTCTCATTGGCTCCAGCAGGTGAAGCGTTTACAGCATTCTCTCGCAGCGTATCTTTTGTTTGGGACACAGGGGAGCCCCTCTTCAGCGCTCACAAATGAAAAGCTGCTAAGCCCTCCAGCCAGTGAAGCACGCATTCAGCTTGTTCCCATACTATTAGAAAAAATAAAAACGCACACAGCCGGTGCCAGTGTAACATTGTGTTTCATTGTTTGAAAGACAGGTTTCTTGGTAGCCATTCAATTTAAAGGATAACCCAGGGGGCCTGCACTATTTATGTTTGCTGGCTAAGAAATCCATCTTAAGCAGGTTTTATAATTTGTTTTGGATAAATACATAAAGTTCTTCTCTGGCCTTAAAGTGCACCTGTAATCTTGGCCAAAACAATATGCTGTAAAGAAGGGGAACGTAGTGCTCCTGGTTTACTACTATTATGTGATTTTAGACTATGCCTTGGTTACTTCCATGTTTTGTTATGTTCTACCCCTTTAGAATGGAGCAGTTTTGTGTCATGGATTGCAGTGTGGTGTTCTGGGGCGCTAAATGTCAGTTGAGCTTGTCGCACCTAAACAGTTTCATCTGCTAGCAGAGACTTTATAACAGGCGAACAGTATGGAATCACAAGAGGCTAGAAGTAAACAAATACCTTCTTCAACAGTGAAAAGCAAGTACAGCACCTCCATGTATTATGGTGAAATGCATTTAAAAATTAGTCACACATTATTTCCAATAAAGGTGTTCCACTAGCACATTCAAAATTAACTGGCTACCTTAACTCAATGCATAATGTGAATGGGGCCTAAACCTAAAGGGGGTTTCCAACTTCCGATAAGCCCCCTTCCCACAGACCCCCACAACCACTGGCCATGGCAGAGCCCCCTGCCCTAAAGCACCCCCCCCATGTTGAGGGCATGTGGCCTGGTGTGGTTTGAGGGAGGGGGGCACTCGCTCCTTCCCGCCCCCTTTCCTAACCTGCCTGGATAAGGGTCTGGTATGGATCTTGTGGGTGACCCTACGCTGTTTTTTTTGTTTTTTGCAAGGGGTTCCCCTTAAAATCCATACCAGGCCCAAAGAGGGGGTTGTGGGGGGGGGGCCCAAACCATTTTTTTTTTCCAATACACTGTTTTGAATTAAAACAGTTAAGAAATAAGAAGACAGTAAAGTTAGCCCAATTTTTTTCTATAATGTGAAAGTTAATGTTACACCGAGTAAATTGGTACCCAACCTGTCATGCTTTAAAATTGTGCACGCTCGTGGAATGGTGACAAACTATGGTACTTAAAAATCTCCATAGGCAACGCTTAATTTTTTTTTACAGGTTACCAGTTTAGCGTTACAGAGGAGGTCTTGGGCTAGAATTATTGCTCTCACGCTAAAGATTGAGGCGATACCTCACATGTGTGGTTTGAACACCGTTTACATACGTGGGCGTGACTTGAGTATGCGTTCGCTTCTGCGCGTGAGCTCGGAGGGACGGGGCGCTTTTAATTTTTTTATTTATTTAACTTTTTATTTTTACACTGTCCCTTTAAAAAAAAAAAAAGTTTTTGATCACTTTTATTCCTATTACAATTAATGTAAACATCCCTTGTAATAGAAATAAGCATGACAGGGCCTCTTTAATGTGAGATCTGGGGTCAAAAAGACCTCAAATCTAACATTTATACTTAAATAATAATATTTTTCTACATAAAAAAAATGGAACCTTTTAAGGCCAGGGGGCGGAAGTGACATTTGACGTCGCTCCGGTCCTCCAAGGGCATAGAGTTGAGTGGGGGCCATCTTGCCCTCACTCGAATTCTTGCCCATCAGTACACTGGATTGGATCATTTCCAGTGTTGTTAATCTCTCCAGTAAGTGGCGGAAACGACCGGAAAGTGGTGGGAGGGTCACCTCTCCCGCCACCCATAAAAGTGATTCCATGGTAAACCTGCCGCTGAGACCACTTTTATGTGAAACAGGATCACCCACCATGTAAAAATATACCGGAGTTATGGCAGCTAGCTGCTACCATAACATTGGTATATAACGTAACAGTAGAAGTGCGGAAGTGGTTGAATATAATTTGACTAGTTTTTTTCTTTATAAATGTCATTTTTGCTGCAGCATGTTCTATATATGCTACAGATGTGCCACTTTACAGGCAGACTAAGGGGACCCCCCAGGCACTATATTTAAAGGAATTTTTCGTTTTTATTGTTGCACTTTTAGCAGCCTTAACCACTTGCTTACTGGGCACTTAAACCCCCCTCCTGCCCAGGCCCATTTTCAGCTTTCAGCACTGTCACACTTTGAATGACAATTGCGCGGTCATGCAACACTGTACCCAGATGACATTTTTATAATTTTTTTTCACACAAATAGAGCTTTCTTTTGGTGGTATTTGATCACCACTGGAGTTTTTCTTTTTTGCTAAACAAACTAAAAAAGATGGAAATTTTGACATTTTTTTTTTCTTTGCAAACAGGTAATTTTTCTCCTTCATTGATATGCGCTGATGAGGCTGTACTGATGGGCACTGATGAGCACTGATAGGCTGCACTGATGGGCTGCACTGACAGGCACAGATAAGGCGGCACTGATAGGCAAAGATAGGGCGGCACTGATGGGCACTGATAAGACGGCACTGATGAGGCGACACTGATGGGCCCTGATGGGTGGCACTGATAGGTAGCACCTATAGATGGCACTGACAGGCTGCACTGATGGGCACTGATAGGCACAGATAGGGCGGCACTGATGGGCACTGATAAGACGGCACTGATGAGGCGGCACTGATGAGCCCTGATAGGTGACACTGATGGGCACTGTTAGGTGGCACTGGTGGGCACTGCTAGGTGGCACTGCTGGGCACTGCTAGGTGGCACTGATGGACACTGATAAGACGGCACTGATGAGGCGACACTGATGGACCCTGATGGGTGGCACTGATAGGTAGCACCTATAGATGGCACTGACAGGCTGCACTGATGGGCACTGATAGGCACAGATAGGGCGGCACTGATGGGCACTGATAAGACGGCACTGATGAGGCGGCACTGATGAGCCCTGATAGGTGACACTGATGGGCACTGTTAGGTGGCACTGGTGGGCACTGCTAGGTGGCACTGGTGGGCACTGCTAGGTGGCACTGGTGGGCACTGGTAGGTGGCACTGATGGGCACTGGTAGGTGGCACTGATAAGCAGCACAGGTGATGAGGCACTGATTGATAGTTAGCACTGTGGGCACTGATGGGTGGCACTGTGGGCACTGGTAGGTGGCGCTGTTGTGCACTGGTAGGTGGCACTGGCGGGTGGCACTGGTGGGCACAGATGACTCCTCGGCTGCTCTCCTTGATCGGGACCGATGTCCCTATGACAGCCATCTGTGATCTGCTTTTTTTCCGGCTGATCGGCTGATAGCATGAGGAGAAAAAATAGCTGATTACCAGCTCTGTTTACATCACATGATCAGCTGTCATTGGCTGACAGCTGATCACGTGGTAATGGGTCAGGATCGACTCCTTACTCCGATCTGTGATCAGCCGAGTCTCATAGAAAAAACAATAGTTTAAAAAAAAAATATCTGCATTGATACATGTCCCCCAGGGCAGTACCCGAACTCCCATATACTTTTTATGACCAATTACATGCACATAAACCTTCAAAATAGATTTTTCCTGTTCAGCTCCCATAGACTTTAATGGGGTTCGCCATTTGAGTTAGAACTTTTTCCCTGTTCGGGAGTTCTGCTGTAAACCGAACAGGGGGGGTGTTCGGCCCCTCTATAGTTACTACACTCTAAATTAATAATAGGCAGCACTCCAAACAGCTAACTTTTCAAGTTTCATATATTTATGAAGGGAAACATCATATAAAGACATAACAGTAAATTGTAGTGAAGGTACAAAATCGCCCCACAGTTCTTCCATCTAGACAAAGGCAAACTCTCAGTCACCAGCATCATATACATTTTCATTAGAACAGAAAGGAGATCCAGGCTAAAAGTACCGCAATTAACAAACATCAATACACATAGATAGATAGATAAAAAAAAAACTTCAACTGGGATGTGAACACTCCAGTGACCTAGCTTGACTTTTTCAAGAAGTCAAGTTTTGCATATTAAATTAGATGTCTATATCTTTGGATCTACAGATTGTTTTGACATGTGGTTTTCAATAAATAGGCCTTGTTTTAACACAGGTTTGAATTGCACACATTTCTAACAGATTCAGAGTAATATTTGACAATTTTATGTTAGCCAGGTGTAGAAATTGTTTCTTTTGCAGGCCTTGTATGTGTTTTTTTTTTCTTTTGCTTTCTTTTTATAAAAAAATTTCTGGAATGGGTGTCTGCAGATAGATATCGATATATAAGACATTTCATAACCTTTATGAATATGTCAGGTATGCTTCTTAAACATCTATTTTTTCCATTATTTATTAAAACTTTTCATGCAGTGAAAACATTTTACTTGTTAATGAGGGAAAGTGGAAGAAATTAATGACATAGATCCCGGGAACCTCCAAGATGTCTCCTTTTAACCATGCACAAGCGGCTCTCTCTTTCTGACTCTATGTAGTTTAATTTCTTTGATAGGGTTCAGTAAGCAAATGCAAATAGATTTAATGATTTGCATCAGTAGATCATTTCTCAGTTTAATATCCTCTGATATTTTGGTCAAGGACTTCTTCTTTTTTTGGTGGCTGGTGGAATTTCGTATAATAAAAAAATATTAATGTGGGATCCATTATGATACATTCAAATTAAATGGTATATATTAACCATTTATTCATAGGGAATATTTTTCAAGGAGCTGTTTCTGTCAGTCTAGTGACAGTCAAAAAGGAATCGATCTTGAAAGAAAATGGAATAACTCTTAAAAATGAATATGGAACAGACATATTAATGCACTTTTAAGGAATAATCATTACGGTTTGGGTTCTGACGTGCGATGATTGCCTGTAGGCCTCAAAAGTCCTGAGCCACAAAAAGGGTCTTTAAAAAAGACTGAATGCAAATGCATTATTCTGTCAGAAATGAAAAATACAGGCTTCAAACAACTGCGGAGATAGCCCGAAAATAGATGCTGGATTGGTGGATCGGCTCATAAGTTATTTTTCTTTTAATGGTAAAAAAAAAAGATCATTTGAGGTAAGTTTTAGCAAATGCTTTGCATTGCAGGCTGAGACTTTTCATTTTCTTTCTGGGCAAAAAAAATAAAAAATACACAGCAGACATGTACAATGTATACAGTATAATTCTGAAAGGATCGTGCTTTTAAGTTCTTAAGAATTTAAGGTTGGTGGACTAAAAAAAAAAAAAGGCTGCTTAATGCAGTTTTGTGCTTATTTTTAAAAATAAAAAACTGTTTGTAAATGCATCTAATGTAAATAGATAAGGGCGGCACTAAAAGCAATTGTACTTGGCTGCAGGTACATGTGCCGACAGTGAACATACTGGGAGGAGCAAAAAAGGGTTACGTCGCAAGCTGGAACTTTGGTCAGATTTACAGTAGGGAACCTATGAGGATAGAAACATAGAAACTAACACTGCTGTTTTTTTAATGTTTTTTTTTTTAAAGGCGCAGGCTAGTCCCTTCTTCCCACTACTTAGTGAAACACTGACAAAGTTGTATGTGACGAAACATGTTGGGGACGGAGTCAGACCGTGCAGGTGGATCTTTGCTAAGCAGTATGTGAGACCAGGAATGCTCCTTCACTGACTGCCGAGTACTTTTCTTGTTAATTTTGTTTATTGAATTTCAATAATTAACAACAAAGGGGCAGTTGATATATTACATACAGAGAAACAATTTGTGGTAGCGGAAGTAAAGATCATATACAAGTATATAGTATCAAACTGAAGTTTCAATAATATTTTAGGATATTGTGACTTAAAGCAGAGCTCCACCCTAAAGTGGAACTTCTGCTCATCGGAACACTCCCCTCCTCCGGTGTCACAATTGACACCTTTCAGGGGGGAGGAGGGTGCAGATACCTGTCTAAGACAGGTATTTTCACCCACTTCCGGGAGTTCTCTCTGCGGGAAATCTGCAGGAAGCACGTCACTTCCCGTAGAATACCCGTAGAGTTCTGGGAGACACTCGGCTCCCAGAACACAGGAGGACCAGTCAGAACGGCGCAGCGCGACTCGCGCATGCGCCGTAGGGAACCGGGCAGTGAAGCCGCAAGGCTTCACTTCCTGGTTCCCTCACCGAGGATGGCAGTGGGGGCAGCAGAGTGACGAGCGATTGCTCGTCTTCTGCTGCGGACGTCGCTGGACTCCAGGACAGGTAAGTGTCTTAATATTAAAAGTCAGCAGCTGCAGTATTTGTAGCTGCTGGCTTTTAATATTTTTTTTTTCGGCGGAGCTCCACTTTAACCAATTTAGATAGAAATCTAGCATCACGCAAAAGAAATATGTTTTATGTTGAAAATGAAAGGTTAAAACTCAGATAGAGTACATATTTATAATATAATCTCAGGAGCTAGAGAGAGATACAAAACTAAAAAGAAATCAAAAGTGTGCGTTAAATTATGGAACAATTATAACATTTGTTTAATGCCATATAAGGAAATAAAGGAATAAGAAATCTGCTACCAACTATGTGTATAAAGAAAATTGAAGAAGGGAGAAAAAGGGGTAAGGAGAAAAGTTTGAAAAAGGGAAAATGAGAGAGGAAAAAAGAAATCAAAGATAGTGGGGATCCCCGGAATATCACATGGTGATAGTTTTATACTCTGAATGTATAAAATCTAAGTATGAAGTAGAGTTACAAAGGCTTAAGTAAGGAGGTTTCAAAGTTGGGAGGAAAAAAGTAAGTCACCCAAGGACTCCATATTGTTTTAAATTTGTATGCCCAGTACTTTTCTTTGTTGAGGAGTGAGTGTCTAGCTAGCTGCAGGATTTCAGTGAGGCTGTTTCTCTCTGAGTTTCTTTTGCACTGCGACATTATATCATTGTAACGACATAAATGTGTTTTAGGCCCGGTTCACGCTGGTGCGACATGCGCTCCGACTTTGAGAGCACGTCTCATGACATGTAAAAATCAATGTTTTCTGACTTGTGTCACTCCGACCTTGGAAAAGGTTCCTACACAACTTTGGTCTGACTTTTTTTCGATTTCAGCCCATAGAATAGAATAGAAGTCACATCCAAATCGGATCCTTATCTTAATTGATGTGATGTAGATCCAACATTGCAGGAAGATTACACAGGCATTCCCTGAAGTTGCTTCGAAGTTGCATCAAAGTCGCCTGGCAAAATCGCGCGACTTTTATGTCTGAGCAGCGTGAACCCGGCCTTAAACAATATCACATTATGTGAAGTTTCTTTTTGTGGTGACCATCCATCCTCCTGGATCTTTGGAGCACTTGGATTTAAAGTGATTGTAAACGATCTCCTTGTGAAACAAGCCATTCCGTTTAAAATAGAAATGAAAGATGAAACATTTGTGTATAGATATAAAAAAAAAAAAAAACATTTTTTTTTTCCTTTTTTTTATAAGTAATCACATTCCCTTTGTTCTCAGCTGCAGAAGCGCCGGGGTAGGAGAAACAAAGGTACACTAGCTTTCCAGTGAATGGTTGTGCAGGAAGGGGGGGTGGGGGTGTCAGGACAAGTCTGATCATTGGAGGAGAGCAGGCTGAGTTTCCAGCATAGCTAGAGAACTGACCACAATGTATTCTCCTGCTTAGTGTGGTCAGTTTTTAATAGGAAAGCAAGAGGACTAGCAGGAACATCAGGAATTTCACACAAAGGAAGCAATACAAAGAACAGGATACTTTCTCATACAAGTACATGGTACAGCAGGCACAAATCAGGAATATGAAATGTTGGAGTAACAAATGCTTTAACACAAGCTAAGCTTGCCTATCTTGAATAAAGACAGGCATGTTCTTTTGATGAGTACAATCTTGATTGTAAGGTGAAGGGATCACTAAGGAACAGTGTAGATTTATATGAAGATTCTCTGGGTGAACTATTTTTTGAGGAAGAATTTCTAGAAGGAAGAATTTCATTATACTTTTTATGTTGGACACTTTTCTTATCCTTTGATTATCACTATAATGCGGCGTACACACGATCGTTTTTCATGCCGTTAAAAATGCCATTTTTTAAAATGGCCATTAAAACCGATCATGTGTATGCTCCAGAGCATTTTTAACGGCGTGAAAAACGGGCAATAAAAATTTCGAACATGCTCTATTTTTTCACGTCGTTTTTCATGTCGTTTTTTTTAGTGACGTGAAAAACGATAGTGTGTATGCTTTTAGGAGGGAAAAAAAAAACGCGCATGCTCAGAATCAATTATGAGACGGGAGCGCTCGTTCTGGTAAAACTAGCGTTCGTAATGGAGATAGCACATTCGTAACGCTGTAACGGACTGAAAAGCACAAGGCTGAAAAGCGCGAATCGCCGCTCAACAAAGTTTACTAACATGAAGGGTGGCGCCATTCGAATGGAACTTCCCCTTTATAGTGCCGTCGTACGTGTTGTACGTCACTGCGCTTTGCTCGAGCGTTTTTTTTAATGATCGTGTGGATGCAAGACAGGCTTGAGAGGAAACATGAAAAAAAACAAAGAGAAAAACGTCGGTTAAAAAAATGGCATGAAAAACGATTGTGTGTACGCCGCATAAGGCTCGATTCACATCAATGCATGTTGCTTTTGAGAATTTCTGCAATGCTTTTTGCTGTGTTTTCTGTGTTTACCACAATTTTAGTGTGATTTTGCTGCGATTTGCGTTGTTTTTTTTTTAATGCTTTTTTTGGGGGGGGGGGGGGGGGGATTTGTTATTGGGTAAATTTAAATTTGCAAAACACAAATCGCTGCAAAATCGTGGAAAAAACGCACTACAGGCCTTTCTGCAGCTTTTCCATTGAAGTCTATTGAACCAAAAAAAGCACAATTTTGCGTTCAAAAAAGTCCCTGGTCCTTTCCAAAAATGCAGAGGCACAAAAATGTATTGATGTGAACATGTTCCTTAGGAACCCATGTTAAAAAAAAATGTCCTGCATTTGTGCAAAAAGCATGAAAAAATGCATTGGTGTGAATGGAGCCTTAAGCCGTGTACACACGATCGGTTTTACCGATGGAAACAGTCCGATGGACTTTTGCCATCGGACAAACCGATCATGTATGGGCCCCATCGGTGAGAAAAAATAGAACATGTTTTAAATTTATCCGATGGAAAAAAAAAACGATCGCAAATTTCGATCGTCTGTGTGGAATTCCATCGGACAAAAAACCCACGCATGCTCAGAATCAAGTCGACGCATGCTCAGAAGCATTGAACTTAATTTTTCTCGGCTTGTCGGAGTGTTTTACATCACAGCATTTTGGACGATCGTTTTTTTGACTGATGGTGTGTAGGCAAGACTGATGGAAGTCAGCTTCATCGGATTTCCGATGGAAAAATCCATCGGATTAGAATCCATAGGAAAACCGATCGTGTGTACAGGGCTTTAGACTTTTTTTTATTATTTCTGGGTGTGTTACATGGACACTAATTATCACTCAGCTTTTTGTATGTGGATTTTTCACTATTTTCGAGTGTATTATACTTTCTTTTTTTTATATTATATTATATTATTTTTGATTCTATGATGTGGTTTTAGAATGATGATAGCGCTGTACTATATGAAGAAACCCTTTACTTCATATTTTGCTTTTTGGTGAGTGATTTAAAGCTGTTCTTTAGTCTGAAACAAAAAATCTAAAGTCAGCAGCTACTAATGTTGTAGCTGCTGACTTATATTAATGGGATACTTGCCTGTCCAGCGATCCAGCGTGGTCCTCACCCAAGCCAGCTCTTCGGGTCTGGGTGTCGACATGTTTACTTTGAAAAGCCGGCTGTGACTGCTTTCGGCTTCACAGCCGGTTTCTCGTCAGAATTGGTAATGGAAGTGACGTTTGTCTCCGCCATCTTGCTACACCCCACACTCCTCCACTGTAATGATACACCGAGAAGGGGGCAAGTGGACATATTGTTACACCCACCGGAGTTTTGCATTTCACAGTTATTTTTAACACAAAACTGAGCTTATATGCTTAAATACAGTATTTGGAAATCCGACCGACTGTTTACATGTTGAATTTTAAAATCAGAGGTGTTCTGTCACATTAGCAAACCTGTGAGGTCAGCAGGTTTGCCGCTGCTTTCAAAATTTAACATCTAAGCAGTCCGTCAGATTTCCAAATACTGTATTTAAGCAAATAAGCTCTGTTTCCTGTTAAAAATAACTGTGAAATGCAAAACTGTCCACTTGCCGCCTTCTCGGTGTATCATTACTTTGGAGGAGTGTGGGGTGTAGCAAGATGGCGACGACGGAACGTCACTTCCGTTACCAATAACAACGGGTCGCCTACTCTGACACCGGCTCCCAATGTGCATAAGAATGTAAATGGTCCCGCAGCTTTCTTGGACCTGTGACGTGTCCCAGAAGGCTGCGGAGGGAGGGGGGGGTGAACTTGTAGGAAGTGGGAGCGGGTACCTGGTTTTGACAAAAAAGAAATAAAGTGACAAGTTAAAGAGGAGGGTGAAGCTCCGCTATAAGTACGGCAGCTGCTTTACATATATTTGGTTTGTGTGTACTGGAGTGTGTTTTCGCAGTTTTAATTGTTGCAGCGTTTATGGTTCTTATTATTTTATTCTTTATCTTTTTTATTTTTTTAGCTCACAAACATATTCACCTTTTTGTGGTTAAGGCAGAGGGGTTGCATCATTAGTAGAATAAAGATTCCCTTTTTACACAATCTTTGACCAGGATTCACCAGAGAAGTGTGATGTTTTCCAGGTGCAATGTTTTCAATCAGGTATTATATAATTTAGAAGGAATTCATGCTTATTTGCATATTTTCCTGCACTGCAATCATTCCATACGTCTCTGGATACATTTTATGAAATATTTTCCTGGTTTAAGCAAAGCAATTAGCTGTCAGCATCTAAAAGTTACACTAGGTGCTACTCATAGTTGGTGTTGGCAGGTGGGGAATGCGTGGCCCATGTGGCCGTTCCGTCTCTCAACACAAGCTTTAATTGCACCAAAATGGGACCGTGTACATACAGGGGATTCATAATTTCTAGACTGTAAATGGCCATCAGATGTTAAAGACCACCAGTGCTTCTTCCAGTTACAGTATTTGTAGCTGCTGACAAAGGCTTGGTTCAGGTAGAGCAGGGGTCTCAAACCTGCGGCCCTCCAGCTGTTGAGGAACTACAAGTCCCATCATGCCTCTGCCTATGGGAGTCATGCTTGTAACTGTTTAGCCTTGCAATGCCTCATGGGAATTGTAGTTCTGCAACAGCTGGAGGGCCACCAGTTTGAGACCCCTGAGGTAGAGGAAGGAGAGGCCAACATGTGTCTATTATTTAGTTTTGTAGTTCAGGTGTGTCTTTGCGGTCTGAGAGTGTAAATATATTTTCACACAAAGTAGAATTATCCTACTCCCCTTCCCTTTGACAAACCTAACTGCAAACACTGATAAAGCAGAAAATGTGGCGCTCATTGCATACATTAAATAAAATTACTCAATCCTAAAAATTGCAGATAGTACTCTTAAAATCACAGATGGACCTGTTGTAGAAAATTACTTTATGTCCAAATTTAGGGGGATGACCCGAGCACTAGTATGGCTCGGGCCTTCTAATTGTTCTGGACTCTGCTTTGTTGCTGTGTGCCTATGTAGAGTTCCCTGTGGCCTGCAGGTGGCGCTGCCATGCTGGGTCAGGGTTGAACCATAGGTTGCATTGGCGCGATTGGATGTCCTCTCTCGGCTACCATGCAGTGAGCTGGTTCTGCCTGCTGTGCATGCCGGGAGAGGATATAAAAGAGGCAGATGCCATTATTCAGGGAGAGACCCGGGGACAAGTACCTGGAGGAGTGTGCCCCCTAAGGAGGGGGGCGTGTACACCGACTGAAGAGTCTCGGGCACCTTCGGCCCGAGATCGAAACGTTCCGGGTAGGCCCAGTACCTTCAACTTGGTCTACAGGCAGAACTTTGGAGTCCTAGGATGCCCGGGTGAGGGTATCCGCTCTGACCAAGAGGAAGCCAGGGGAGGATCGGTCCCATAACAGGAGATGAGTGATAGTTAGATTGCTGTCTCTGGAAAGGCCTGGTGACCTGTCGGAGGGAAGGATCCTATGCTCCGCAGAACTGACCCTGCGGAGTGCTGCTGCTCTTCGAGGACATACTGAACTTGTCCTTGGAGGATTTAAATTGCTTGTTCGAGCTCCACATCGGCTGCTAGGACCATTGAGGGACTATCCGGGTGAGCTGTACCCACTGTGGAACCGAGTGGTGATAAATCTGGGAGTTCTGTGCCTGAATCTGCTTTGGTTCAACTATTATCTCTCTCATCTACTCTCTCTCTTACCTATCAAGCAAAGATACAAAATAAATTCAACGTTGGAGTTTAAGTGGTTTGGACATTGACTTTATTAACTTCTTCAGACCTGGGCCATGTACAAAATACGGCCACAAGGTGGCTCTAGAAATCCGGGAGGCCGTCTTTTTAGGGCCTCCACTCCTCCGGCCATTTGGGGGCGTGCGAGTGCCGGCGGCGGCAGCGCACGCCCGGCGTGTCACTGACATGCC
Source organism: Rana muscosa (assembly GCA_029206835.1). Classification (NCBI taxonomy): domain Eukaryota; kingdom Metazoa; phylum Chordata; class Amphibia; order Anura; family Ranidae; genus Rana; species Rana muscosa. Next base: position 275,807,148 of record CM055123.1, read on the forward strand.
GATGCGCGTGCCTGGCTGCCGCGATGTCCGCCAGGTACCCGCGATCGGCCGGCACAGCCAAGGACATGGATCTCTGTGTGTAAACACAGAGATCCACGTCCTGTCAGGGAGAGGGGACCGATGCTGTGTCCCTTGTACATAGGGACACAGATCGGTCACCTCCCCCAGTCAGTCCCCTCCCCCCACAGTAGTAATCACTAATAGGGCACACATTTAACCCCTTCCTCGCCCCCTAGTGTTAACCCCTTCCCTGCCAGTCACATTTATACAGTAATCAGTGCATTTTTATAGCACTAATCGCTGTAATAAATGTGAATGGTCCCAAAATAGTGTCAAAAGTGTCCAATGTGTCCGCCATAATGTCGCAGTAACAAAAAAAATCACTGATCGCCGCCATTACTAGTAAAAAAAATTTTTTTTTATAAAAATGCCATAAAACGACCCCCTATTTTGTAAACGCTATAACTTTTGCGCAAACCAATCAATAAATGCCGATTGCGATTTTTTTTTACCAAAAATATGTAGAAGAATACGTATCGGCCTAAACTGAGGAAAAAAATCTTTTTTTAAAAAAAAATTGGGATATTTATTATAGCAAAAATCAAAAAATATTGTGTTTTTTTTCAAAATTGTCGCCCTTTTTTGTTTATAGTGCAAAAGATAAAAACCGCAGAGGTGATCAAATACCACCAAAAGAAAGCTCTATTTGTGGGAAAAACAGGACGTTAATTTTGTTTGGGAGCCACGTCGCACGACCGCGCAATTTTCATTCAAAGCGTGACAGTGCCGAAAGCTATAATTTTGCTGACGAAAACAAAAAAAACAGAAGAACAAAAAAACAAAAATAAGGGGGGTTGCCATCCAGGGCCCTGGGGACCTCTGGGCCCCTTACAAAACAAAAAAAATTATATATAAAAAAAAATTTATTAAAAAAAAGAGAGGTTTCCATCCGGGGCCCTGGGGACCTCCGGGCCTCTGGGGACCTCTGGGCCCCTTACAAACAAATAAAAAAAAAAAAAAATAAATAAAATAAAAAAATAAAAATAAAAAAATAATATTTTTTTTTATAAAAAATAAATAAAAAAAGGGAGGTTTCCATCCGGAGCCCTAGGGACCTCCGGGCCTCTGGGGACCCCTGGGCCCCTTACAAAAAAATAATTAATTAATTAAATTAAATAAATAAATAAAAAAAACTAATTAAATAAAAAAATGAATAATAAAAAATAATTATAAAAAAAAAAAAAAAAAAAGGAGGGTTGACATTCGGGGCCCTGGGGAACTCCGGGCCCCTGGGGACCTCTGGGCCCCTTACAAAAAAAAAAAATTATATATAAAAAAAAAATGTATTTAAAAAAAAGAGAGGTTTCCATCCGGGGCCCTGGGGACCTCCGGGCCTCTGGGGACCTCTGGGCCCCTTACAAACAAATAAAAAAAAATTAAAAAAAATTTAATAAAAAAAAATAAAAATAAATTAATAATAATTTTTTTTATAAAAAAATAAATAAAAAAAGGGAGGTTTCCATCCGGGGCCCTGGGGACCTCCGGGCCTCTGGGGACCCCTGGGCCCCTTACAAAAAAAAATAATTAATTAAATTAAATAAATAAATAAATAAAAAAAAATTAAATAAAAAAATGAATAATAAATTTTTTTTATAAAAATAAAATAAAAAAAGGAGGGTTGACATTCGGGGCCCTGGGGAACTCCGGGCCCCTGGGGACCTCTGGGCCCCTTACAAAAAAAAAAAAGAAAAAAAAAAAAGGGGGGGCCATCCGGGCCCCTTACAGGTGTACTGCCTGTACCCCCCTGATGGCGGCCCTGCACGGGCTTGTGGCATGGGTGCCTCTTCTTTCTCCTAAGAGGAGAGGGTAGTGCTACACTTGGAAATTCCAAAAGGATAGATCCAAATAAATGACACGTCCTTAAATTATTCTCTCATCAGAATTGTACAGCCAATGATTAGCAAACCAATGCTATAACAATACAATGAATAGATGTAAAAAACAGCAATCCACCCTCCAAACAATGTGTAATAATGTCCACAAAGGGTAATTATAGCTAGCCTCTCATATGTATAAAGAAATCCGATTTAGTATTGGGTCCAGGCCATGAAAATGGGATTATCAATGAGTGAATAATAGATATGCGTCAGTAGCATAAATACATGTGCAAAATATTAGAAAAATTTGACATCCATGTGCAAATAAACAATTCAATCTGTGCAAAATTGATTAAAAGCAGCAATAATAAAATTGCATAAATACATAGCAAATAATTGTGCAGAAATAGATAATGTGCAAACTTGGCAAAAAATATGTTCAAAAAACGATTGGGCAAAAAATGGCAAATAAGGTGCAAGGAAAGATTTAGTAATAATCCAGAAAATGAAAAAAAAAACTCTGCAGGAACTATCATCAGATAGAGAAATGTGCAAAAAGAATTCAATGTGCCAAAAATGAATATTAAATATATAATTGATGATTCAAATAAAAAATATTATTAATAAAAAAAAGTCCCATACACGGTGCAATAAGGGTCCAATTGTGACAGTCACTTCAAATGTGTAGTGAAATTCATCCAATATAAAGTGCAAGTGCCACCATCCAGCAAATCTCCAATGTGCATGGTAATATTTACCCCAGCCTCTCACCTTAATTATGAGAGCAATAAGCCTCACTGACAAATCCACACTGGCCGATTCGTCCCCAGAGTATTCAGATATAGTCCGGCTCCCCAGATGGTATCGCTCCTATGGCTGATCCCTTATCCACTCTGACAGATCTATGACAAAGGGAATGCCCTTTGAAAAAGTCACGTGAACAGTGACGCAACGCGTCAGAGGAGAGCCGGGTGACATTTTCTTCCGGTCGCGGCCGAGATCGGAAGCCTGTACATGTTCTATGCTGTATATTCTTTTAAACAACTGTAAGTTTTACTACTTTTTCTTAAATTGATTTGCTTAAATACTGCACCATGGAGTCCTCCCTTTACTTTACATGATATTGAATGGCATTTGGCCTGAGATTGTGAACGCCATGGGGATACATCTGTCAGAGTGGATAAGGGATCTGCCATAGGAGCGATACCATCTGGGGAGCTGGACTATATCTGAATACTCTGGGCACGAATCGGCCAGTGTGGATTTGTCAGTGAGGCTTATTGCTCTCATAACTAAGGTGAGAGGCTGGGTCTAGTTTTTTATCATCGCTGTGGTTTGCGCATTAATTACCCTCTCTTTACTAACTGCAAACACTACTTCTCTTTTTACATAGTCCCCAGGGTTGTAAAAAGAGAATTTACCCCCTGTAGATGTATGCCATGTATATATCCAAAGATCAAAGTTTGCCTGCTGCAAACGCAAGGAAAGAACTAGGGGTGCCTAAAATGTTACCTCCAGCTCTGTTGAAATTTTTTGGGCTGCATTCACATCTGAGCATTTTGTTTTCAGGCAGAAAGTTGTGCGATTTTTCTGTGATTTTTACAGCGGTTTTGAACAGGTTAAAAGGTCACCAATGTAAAAAGCAGAAATACGCCTGTAATCTGTCCAAAAAGAAGCTCATGTACTTTTTTGAGCTTCAGGCGTTTTGCTTCAGGTGACCAAACGCTCAGATGTGAACAGGTGCCATTGAAATGAATGGGATTTTCCTTGTTGGGCGTTTTTTCTGGCGCTTTATACGTGTTTTACGAGCTGAAAATGCTCAGGTGCGAATGTAACCTTAGGAAAAGCACTGAGCGAATCATATCAGCAGGAAATAAGATTTGCATGTGGTTGCAAGAAGATAGATACGGGTGCAAGAGACACATTTCAGTTTTTTCAATTTTTAAAAAATATATTATTTTAATGATATTGCACTATAAAATAGACCATGTAGCAAATGCATAACAGTATCTTATATTGGGTTTTCAATAAAAAAGGTGAGTATTTTTGACTGGGCTGAACCGTCTGGCTACTTAGTTACTGTATATACTCGAGTATAAGCCGACCCGAATATAAGCAGAGGCACCTAATTTTACCACAAAAAAATGGGAAAACGTATTGACTCGAGTATAAGCCTAGGGTGTCCATCTGCATGCCTCACTGTGCCCATGCCTCTCTGTGCCCATGACTAGACTGACGTTTAACATGGGAGTCTATGGAAGGGGTGCCCGGCTTTAAAAAATCGGTCCTCCCTGGCCGTAGTTCCCCCAGACAAAAAACTTTGCATACTTATAGAGGGAAAATATGGCTACATGTGTGCCAAGTTTCGGGTCCAGGGGCTTACGACCGGCTGGTACCGGGTCCCCAAATTCACTGGAGAAATGACCGTTTAACATAGGAGTCTATAGAAGGGGTGCCCGGGTTTAAAAAATGGGTGCTCCCCGGCTGTAGTTCCCCTGGACAACATACTTTGCACACTTGTAGAGGAAGAGTGGGGTTACATGCGTGGCAAGTTTGGGGTCCAGGGGACCTACGGCTGGCCGGTACCGGGTCCCCAAATGCCGGGAGATCAGGTGCAAAAAGGTGACTTGAGTATAAGCCGAGGGGGCATTTTCAGCACAAAAAAATTTGCTGAAAAACTCGGCTTATACTCGAGTATATACGGTATCTACTTTTTTTATTAAAACTAACTCCTCTGGTATGTTTGAAAAACAAAAGTCCTTTTTTTTGTTTCTTTGACTACAATTGTTTTTATTTTGCCGGGTAGCCACGGCACCCACAAAGAAATCCACATAAATCCAAAACCGGTTTAGAGACACTCACGGGTCTTGCAGAGGAGGAAGGTCAAAAACAGCGGTGTTTTTATTGTCAACGCTTCGATGAGGCTCAGTCCATCTTTCTTAAGTCTTGAGAAAGATGGACTGAGCTTCATCGAAGTGTTGACAATAAAAACACTGCTGTTTTTGATACTCCTCTTCTGCAAGACCCGTGAGTGCCTCTAAACCAGTTTTTAAACAGTTAGATTGAAAAAAAGACACACGTCCATCCAGTTCAACCAATAAGACTAAAAAATAGATAAAAAATCATACAATCCCATATACACAATCCTATACCCACAGTTGATCCAGAGGAAGGCAAAAAAAACACCAGCCAAGCATGATCCAGTTAGCTACAACAGGGGAAAACATTCCTTCCTGATCCCCCAAGGGGCAATCGGATATTCCCTGGATCAACTTTACCTATAAATGTTAGTATCCAGTTATATTATGTAGTTTTGGTTTGAGTAAAAATAGCCAACACTTATTTCACATATGTCGGGTTATTAGATTCACTTGCTGCAGATCATACTTCCTATATTATGATTTTGATGTGTCTTTTAATAAACTCCTCAGTGTACCAGTACATGCTGAGCACCACAGAAATGTTTCCATAAAACACAATAGGTTAATTATTGCAAACCAGAACTTTCCCTCCTTATATTTTTATGTAAATAAAAGGGATGACAAAGGAGCCAAATGCAGCTTCTATTCCTCTGGTAGTCCGTTTAGAAGGCAGATGTGCTCAGTGATTTACTGTGCATCACCTTAGCCATCATTCCCATAAGTATTAATTTTAACTCCACTAATAAGAAACTGAACAAAAGTGGAATTATGAGTTCACTAGTGTTCTATGAAAGGTCAGTTGTTAAAAAGGCAGACTCTGACATTCTGAGAAAAAGGTGCCTTCATTAATCATTCTGATAGGATAGCAGTGGATGTACTTGACCAATACCGGTAAACCTTACATGCAAACGTTCTGAAGAGTGCTGTTTAATCCTGGGCTCCAAAAACATAACTTTTCTTCTTTATATGATCATGTTATTTTCTCTGTGATACCATACTGTTTATATGCATCAAAAATATATATCAAACATTATTTGTTAAGGTAATCGTATGGGCTGTATTATCTGGAATGCTTGGGATTAAGAGCTTGTTTAAAAACTGAACTAAAATAGGAGTGGAGTAGTTGCCCAAAAGCTAGGTCTGAATTATACCCAGTAATTATAGTTATACAGTAAACCCTTGGTTTGAGAGTAACTTGGTTTCAGAGCGTTTTGCAAGACAAGCAAAATAAAAATAAAAAAATGTACTTGATATAAAAGCGATGTCTTGATATACAAGTAGCGGCATGTCACAACTGAGTATAAAAGAGAACAGAGGCACCTCTAAGTGTAGCAATATGGTTACATTTAATGAAGGTACAACATTTAGGAACACATTGCTACACTTAGAGGCGCCTCTCTTCTCTTTTATGCTCTGTAGCTCCTGCTGGATTTTGCTTCTAATCCCCTTGTGGAGGCACCATTTGTGGATGGACATTTTATGGTTACAAAACCTATCACATTGCTATAATCTTTTTATATGGACTATAAACTGAAGGACTTATGAATAAATGGTTGTGGAACGAATCATCTGAGTTTCCATTATTTCTTATGGGGAAAACTCGCTTTGATATACAAGTGCTTTGGATTACAAGCATGTTTCTGGAACGAATTATGCTCACAATCCAAGGTTTTAATGTATTACATAGTTAGTAAGGTTGAATAAAGACAACAGTCCATCCAGTTCAACCTGTGTAGGTGTGTGTGTAGAAAAATCATTCCCCATATCCCTGTATATTGTTTTCGCTAAGATCCACGTCCAAGAGTCTTTTAAAACTATCCATTCTTCCTGCCGACACAACCGATTGTGGAAGAGAGTGCCACATCCTTACCGTCCTGACAGTGAAAAACCCCTACGTAGCTTAAGTTTAAACCGCTTCTCTTCCAGTCTAATCGTGTGCCCCTCGTGTCTTCCTACACTGCAAAGTTTCATACTTACGCTGTGATCACCTTTGAGATATTTGTATATCGCTATCATATCTCCTCGCAAGCATCTCTTCTCCAACGAGAATAAATTTAGCGCTTGGTAGTCGTTCCTCATAATTGAGGTCCTCCAGTTCCCATATTAATTTAGTTGCCCTTCTCTGGACTCGCTCCAAATCCAGCACATACTTTCTGAGGACTGGTGACCAGAACTGGATGGAATACTCCAGATGCAGATGAACAAGAGTTTTATAAAGTAGGAGAGTTAGATGTATCAAAGTTTCTGGATTAGCAGGGCAACTAGGCAGCATTATCTCAAGAAGAAAGCAGTGGCATGCATCTCCAATCAGTTTTTTGTGATGTTTTCTATGTATAGTCAGCTAAACTAGCAATGAGGATTTGTTAATTTGCAGAATATAGCTTAATTGTAACAAGTATTGGTTACTTTAATATAGGAGACATAAAGAATTACAGATTAAAACAGGAATACCTGACTGAAAATAATATGGCAATATCCGTAAAATCCGTAAGCTATTTTATTTGGTCTTTTTATAGTGTACATGCCAAACATATAGCATTTATTTTTATTAGTATTAAAAACATTGGTTAGACGTACTAACTTGATGACGTCAGAAAGCCTGCAACCCCTGGAGTGTATGAGAGAAGAGGCTGTGGGCACTGGGCAGCATGGAAGGAGCCTGCGGGAGCTGGGGCTCAGGTAGGTAGAGATGCTTTATCTGGTACCCTAGATGTAAATGAGCCCTACTGCTATGAAACATTTTAATACATGTGAAAAACTCAATCACTAAAATCTCCTTTAGGCTTTAACATGTTAAAAGTTGCTTTTAAAGTAGAACTAAAGAAATTTTTTCAGTTTTGGATAAAGTGGAGAGGAATTAAAACACCTGTAAGGTTTTTGTATTGCTGTCTGTGCCCCTGTTAGGGAGAATTACCATATTTATGTGTCCTCTTTACAGATATAATTAAAATAGAAAGCAAAATAAAACCCCAAATTTTGGGCTGTCACCAGAACAAGGATTGGAGGAGACATCTTCCAATGGAGACATAAAAAGCATTCTATTGTGAACAGAACTCCTCATTCCAGCCTTGGCGATTAACATTCCAGATGTGGATAATTGCCAGGCAGGCTACCTCAGTGGTCAGTACCTGGACCTTAAGAAAATGGCCCATACACCTAGAAATGTTTCAGGACCCGTATCACAAGTAGGGAGACCGGATATGAACCTCTTAGCTTCCAGGTTCAACGGCATACTGGACAGGGTTGTCTCCAGATACAAAGATTCTTTGCAGGAGCAGTGAATGTTTTTGTGACTCTGAGGGATCAGTACAGCCTAACTTATACCTTTTCTCCTCTAAATACCCTTTACTTTTCTACGCCACTGCACTGAAATGAAGGGTATTCAGTGATCCTTATAGCTTTGTTCTGGCCCAGGCAAGTGTTATACTCCCACCTGATTAAACTTCTGGCCTTGGGGACCCTTTTACCACCATGCTTCAAGACTGCTGGCTTTAAGGGCATGGCTGTTGAAGCCCAGGTCTTCAGTGACAAGGGTCTCTCTGAATAAGGAATTTCCTATGCTGTTAAAAGCTTGGAAGTCCACCTCCCACAAGGTCTATCATCACATATCAAAGGATTACTTTGTCTGGTGTGAGGAAAGAATATTTAACCCCAGCACTCCTTGGGAAGAGTACTAACTGTCAGGGTCACCTGTGGCCAGGTGACAGATGCACACCGTAGGGGGACAGGAGTGCACCGCGAGGTAGTGAACCCTATGGCTGGCTTCTGTGGGTAGGAAACTGGGTGGTTGTGGAAAGCGGGACCAGAGGAGCACAACCGGGATCCCAACGGAAGCGAGAGCCAAGATTCCCCAGGGCGCGGAGTCTAAGACCCAGCTGGTCTTCTCCAGGGCCTCTAGTGGTGAGGATGTTATGCTGCAGGCTGGGACCAGGTCGCGGCCCCTGGAGTTTCCTAGCTCACGCCCCGTAGGATAAGGGGAAGCAGCGGCACACGATAGAGAGAACCGAATAACAAGCCGAAGGTCAGGGGCCACAAGCAGACAAGGATAACGAAGAACGAGCCGAAGGTCAAGGGTCACGAGCAGACAGGGATGGTCGGGGACAAGCCAATAACGTAACAGAGAGACAGACGTAGCACACGGCAGGCAGGAACCCAAACACACAATGCCTAACAAACACGTTGATCAGCAAAGCAGGCTTGCAGTGCACAGGTTAATATAGTGTTCAGTGATAGGACCTGGGGTGGAGTCAGGCTGGGAGGAGATTATAAAGGAAGCCAGGTGAAGGAGGTCTGGTCTCTAGATGAACACATGAGGAGGAAGGTAAGATGGCAGACAGACATTAATGCATATCCATGACAGTACCCTCCCTCTTACGAGGCCTCCCCCTTCCCCGCCTGGGCCCAGGTTTAGAGGGAAACTTCAGATGAAACTCCTTTAACAGACGAGGTGCAAAGACCTCAGATGCAGTGATCCAAGACCTCTCCTCAGGACCAAACCCTTTCCAATGAACGAGGTACTGAAGAACGCCTTTACAGAGTCGGGAGTCCAGAATTTGACTGATCTCGTACTCCTGATTATCCTCCGAGACAGGCGCCACGGTAGGAAGAGGACGAGAGAATTTATTGAGGACTAAAGGCTTTAGAAGAGCAACATGAAAGGAGTTAGTGATTTTAAGGCTCTTAGGAATCTGGAGTTTGAAACAAACCGGATTCAGTTTAGCAGTTACCGTGTATGGACCGATGAATCGTGGAGCAAACTTCAGAGAAGGAACTCGGAGCTTGATGTTCCTGGTAGAGAGCCAGACTTTGTCCCCTGGCTGAAGAGAAGGCGGTTTACGCCTGCGGCGGTCTGCAAAGCCTTTGAATTTTTCAGCAGCTGCCCGGAGGGAATCATGAACGTGACCCCAAACGGAATTGAGAGACTCCTGAACCGAAGCCAAAGCTGGAATGTCTGGAGAACAGATCATAGGAAGAGGAAGTTGAGGGTGTTTTCCATAAACTGTGAAAAAGGGTGTCTTCTGCGAACTGGTATTCACATGATTGTTATGGGAGAATTCTGCCCACGGGAGTAGAGAGGACCAATCGTCATGGTGAGAAGACACAAAGGTGCGAAGAAAGACCTCTAACTCCTGATTAACCCTCTCAGTCTGTCCATTGGATTGGGGATGGTAAGAAGAAGAAAAATCCAAGACAATATTGAGGGATTTGCAAAAGGCTCTCCAAAAACGAGACGTGAATTGGACTCCCCTGTCGGAAACAATATGAGAAGGGACCCCATGTAGGCGGAGAATTTCTCGAATGAAAATGGGAACCAAGGCAGGGGCAGAAGGAAGACCAGGAAGAGGAACAAAATGAGCCATCTTGGAGAATCGATCGATTACCACCCAAATGACTGTATTATTCTCAGACAGTGGGAGATCGGTGATAAAATCCATGGCAATATGGGCCCAGGGTTCCTTAGGAATAGGCAAGGGCATGAGGAGACCAGCAGGAGCTTGTGTGGAGGATTTGGACTGAGCACAGACATGACAAGCTTTAACGTAGTCTTTGACGTCTGAGCGGAGATTAGGCCACCAGTAGTGACGACTGATGAGTAGGAAGGATCGGAGGAATCCAGAATGCCCTGCCACCTTGGAATCATGTCCCCAACGAAGGATCTTAGCTCTTAGCTCAGTGGGGACAAAGGTCTTACCAGGCGGAATTTTAGACTTCAGGGTGGTAGAGTGGGCAACAATGCATGAGGTGGGAATGATCGGCTCAGGTTCAGGGGCGGACTCCTCGTCCAAAGTGTCAAATGACCTAGAGAGCGCATCAGCCCGACCGTTGCAGGAACCAGGTTTGTAGGTAATCGTGAAATTAAAACGAGCAAAGAAGAGACTCCACCTGGCCTGTCTAGGATTCAGACGTTTAGCATTCTGTAGATACTGTAAATTCTTGTGATCGGTAAAGATCGTTATGGAGTGAGGGGAACCCTCCAAGAGATGACGCCACTCCTCTAACGCCAATTTAATAGCGAGAAGTTCCCGATCACCGATGGCATAATTCCTCTCTGCCTGAGAAAATTTTTTGGAGAAGAACGCACATGGTTGGCGTCTCTTCTCAAAGATTTGAAGAAGCACAGCTCCCACCCCCATTGAGGAAGCGTCCACTTCAATAAAAAATGCATTCCCAGGATTTGGTCTCCTCAAGAGGGGGCCAGAAACAAAGGCCTGTTTCAGGTTGTGAAATGCAGAGACAGCTTCGGGAGGCCAGTCTCTGGCATTCACACCCTTCTTGGTCAAAGCGATAATAGGCGCGGCAATGGAAGAGTAATTCCTTATGAACTGCCTATAATAATTAGTGAAGCCAAGAAAGCGCTGTGTGGCCTTGAGGCTAGCAGGAAGAGGCCAGTTGGTGATAGCCAAGACCTTCCCAGGGTCCATACGAAGCCCCGAACATGAGACAAAGCACCCCAAAAACAGGACCTCAGAACATTCAAAGGAACATTTCTCCAGCTTGGCATAGAGATTGTTCTCTCTAAGACGTTGAAGTACAGTGCGGACATGGTTTCTGTGGACGAGCAGATTTTCAGAAAAGATCAGAATGTCATCCAGATAGATGACAACAAACTGGTACAGCAGATCTCTGAAGATTTCATTGACAAAGTTTTGAAACACGGCTGGAGCATTACATAGACCAAAAGGCATCACCAGATATTCGTAATGCCCGTCTCTAGTGTTAAATGCAGTCTTCCATTCGTCACCCTCCCGTATTCGAATGAGATTGTACGCGCCTCTGAGATCCAACTTGGTGAAAATGGAGGCACCCTTCAACCTATCGAATAGCTCAGATATTAAGGGTAAGGGGTATCGATTTTTAATAGTAACCGCATTTAAACCCCGATAATCGATGCAGGGTCTTAAGGTACCATCCTTTTTGGCAACAAAAAAGAACCCTGCCCCTGCAGGCGATGAGGATTTCCGGATGAACCCTCTCTCCAGATTCTCTGCTACATACTCCGACATGGCCTGGGTCTCTGGGATGGACAGAGGGTAGGTACGACCCCTGGGTAGAGTTGCTCCGGGGACAAGATCAATAGCACAGTCAAAAGACCTGTGGGGAGGAAGCACCTCAGCTGATTTTTTACAGAACACATCCCGGTAATCGCTGTATGCGGCGGGAAGATCAGAAGAAACAGAAGTGGCAGCAACCGGAAGACTCTCCTTGGGGGTCACCTTGAGAAGACACGACGAGAAACATGAGGAACCCCAGGCCAGGATCTGCCCAGAGACCCAGTCCACATGTGGAGAGTGGAGCTGTAGCCAAGGGAGGCCCAATACAACTGGGGTAGAGGCCTTGGGTAGAATAAGAAAGGATATCCACTCCTGGTGGAGAATCCCTACCGACATCCTAATGGGTAGCGTCTGGAAGCGAATAGGGCCCCCTGGGAGAACAGTGCCATCAATTGCCGAGACTACCAATGGGGTAGTGAGAGGTGAAAGGGTAAGCTTCATAGAAGAAGCAGTTCTCCAATCCATGAAATTGCCGGCAGCCCCGGAATCCAGGTATGCAAGGGTTGACTGAGGAGAAGTGCCTACATGAAGGGACACCGGCAAGAGCAGGCGAGAAGGTGATGTTTCTGGGTCCAATACTCCACCTTCCAAATGTATTAGACCCGAGCGTTTCCCGGACGAAGCGAGCAGGAGTCACGAAAATGACCCTTGCCCCCACAATAGAGGCACAAGCCCAGAGTTCTGCGCCTAGCACGTTCTTCGGGGGTTAGTCTGGTCCGGCCCAGCTGCATAGGTTCTTCAGCAGGTAGAGGATGCTCCACGGAATGAAGGGAGGGGAGCTCAGACTGGCTAGGACCCAGAGAGTGCTGGCGTCTTTTTTCTAAGGACCTCTCTTGAAAACGAATGTCGATCTGGTTGCATAATGAAATTACATCGTCCAGACCGACGGGAATGGCTCTTCCCGCTAATTCGTCTTTCACTCGGTCAGAGAGGCCATGTAAAAAGGTAGCGACCAGGGCCTCATTATTCCAGCTCAATTCAGCTGTGTGGATACGGAACTGAAGAGCATATTGCCCCACTGAACTAGATTCTTGGCGAAGACGTAAGACAGCACTAGCCGCTGAAGAAGCCCGAGCCGGCTCTTCGAAGATATTACGAAAGAGCTTCAAGAATTCGGACAGACTGGAAACCACCGGATCGTTCCTCTCCCACAGGGGGGCAGCCCAGGCCAAAGCTTCACCGGAGAGGAGGGAAATGATATAGGCTACCTTAGCCCGGTCAGATAGGAAGCTTTGAGGCTGAAGCTCAAAATGAATAGTGCATTGGCTGAGAAACCCCCTGCAGGCCTTGGAGTCCCCAGAGAAACGGAACGGAGCTGGCAATCTTAGTGAGTGTGAGGCTGCGACTGGTGCGATAGGTACAGCCGCTGGTTGTACTTGGGGTTGCGGATTCGGGGTTCCCAAGGAGACCTGAAGCTGCTCGAATCGAGAAGCCAGATCCTGGAGGAATCGCATCACCTGGGTCTGATTTGATTCCTGGGTCTCAAGTCTGCGAACTATGCCCTGCAATGGATCATCCGCGGGAAGCGGGATGTCAGCCGGGTTCATGGCTGATCAAACTGTCAGGGTCACCTGTGGCCAGGTGACAGATGCACACCGTAGGGGGACAGGAGTGCACCACGAGGTAGTGAACCCTATGGCTAGCTTCTGTGGGTAGGAAACTGGGTGGTTGTGGAAAGCGGGACCAGAGGAGCACAACCGGGATCCCAACGGAAGCGAGAGCCAAGATTCCCCAGGGCGCGGAGTCTAAGACCCAGCTGGTCTTCTCCAGGGCCTCTAGTGGTGAGGATGTTATGCTGCAGGCTGGGACCAGGTCGCGGCCCCTGGAGTTTCCTAGCTCACGCCCCGTAGGATAAGGGGAAGCAGCGGCACACGATAGAGAGAACCGAATAACAAGCCGAAGGTCAGGGGCCACAAGCAGACAAGGATAACGAAGAACGAGCCGAAGGTCAAGGGTCACGAGCAGACAGGGATGGTCGGGGACAAGCCAATAACGTAACAGAGAGACAGACGTAGCACACGGCAGGCAGGAACCCAAACACACAATGCCTAACAAACACGTTGATCAGCAAAGCAGGCTTGCAGTGCACAGGTTAATATAGTGTTCAGTGATAGGACCTGGGGTGGAGTCAGGCTGGGAGGAGATTATAAAGGAAGCCAGGTGAAGGAGGTCTGGTCTCTAGATGAACACATGAGGAGGAAGGTAAGATGGCAGACAGACATTAATGCATATCCATGACACTAACCTTTCTGCAGTCTGGCATGAATCTGCATTTGGCCCTAAGTACTATCAAGGGGCAAATCTAGACCCTTGCAATCTTATCTCAACATTGCTAGTCTCCCATTCGTTGGTCAAGACCTTTGGACAAGGTGTCTGTCATATAGCTACTCCTGTACAGTCACCTGCGACTCTGTGGGATTTGAATTTGGTTATCTCTGCTCTTCATAAACCACCTTTTGAACCCACTTGGGATTTCCCCCCTTTTTTCACCCACAAAGTGGCTTTCCTTGTTGCAGTCACCTCCACGAGGCATGTGTCTACGTTGACAGCCTTGTCCTATAAAAAACCCTAGTTTGCCTTACACAAGTTGGTGTAGAGTCCTAGAGATTCCTAAGGAGATTTTGTACTTTTTGTCAACCTGCTAATTGTTCTTGCATGGTCTGACGCCACTACATTAAAAGGAAATTTCCCTTTAGTGCCTAGATGTAGTTTGTGCTGGTTTACTTTCAGCCACTCGTCCATTAGAAACATTTACTCTTTTTGGTCCTGATTGTTACCGTAAATGGGAAACCAGCTTCTAGCTCAGGCAGATCATTGTACAAGTCTATGATCTTAAGAACAAGGTTCTGTTCTTTCCTATCAAGGTACACGTTACCGGGTCACTGGGTGGTACATGGAGCTTTTCAGCATCAGGCAACTGTTTCCAGATTTGCAAGGCTGTCACATGGTCTTATTTTTAAATGTTCTCTATATACTACCAGGTGGCTGTTCAAACCTCTTCTGATACCAGCTTTGGATACTGGGGCCCTCAGGCACAGATCTAAGCTGCAGGCTGCCCCAGTTCTATTGCTTTTATTATGTGGGCTTGTTAGTGTTTTGTTGCTGTTGTCCACTTCTCAGTTGGACTGCTTTTGGACCTCACAATTGTCTCAGAATAACTAAATCTAAGTTCCCTTCCTGAATGAGAACAAAAAGAGGATTTTTTAAAGTAAATACATTTCTCGTTTGCACTTTTTCTCCTTTTTCAATTACCCCACTCTAGGGTGGGATACACTTTTAACTGCTGCAAACATAATTTGAGATTGAAACTATTAGGTTTTGTTAGCGCTGCTGACACATATTTTATACAGTATCACTACAGGGTACTGTTCACTTGACATATTCAAGGAATTATTCTCTCTGAAGCTTTCATTGGGTTTAATTAAAATAAATAAGTAGACCGAATAAGAGACTTAGAATGTCTGCTAGCCCAGGAAAAAGACAAAGAGGAACAGTTCTCCACCACATGGACCTCTTGGTCCATGTTTCGGTATTCTTCTGAATTTGTGACATGGGCTGAGGGCAGACCACCTATCTCCGCCCTACAGCCATAATGGAGTGCCTCTATTCTTTTCTCCCTATCCTTGTTACCTTCTTTCTGCCTTCAAACATATGAAGTGTTCACATTGCCTATGAAATGAGTTGTGATCCCACCAATATTTATTCTTTGTTAGCATAAAACTTGTTTCCTATAAGCATTTTGTGTTTCTATCCTATGTATATGTATCCTGATCCCAATCAGGATATTGAGACTATCTCCAATACGATGCGATTTGACTTGCCTATTTTCTTGTGTTATAATAAAGGTACAAATGAACAGAAGGCCTCAATGAACCTAGTGTAGCCACTATGAACGTACTTCTTGTCCACTTTGTAATTGTATACCTTTATATTATTAAGGAATGTTAATATGGTTCTCTGTCAATAAAATAAGATTGAACTAAAATAAATAAATAAAAAATCCTATTTTTTTGTCCAGTGTGCATTGCTGAGAACTAAGGAGCAATGACAAGTAGTCTGAGGATCACTTAAAGCAGAGCTCCCCTGAATTTTTTTTTATTAAAAGCCAGCAGCTACAAATACAGCAGCTACTGACTTTTAATATATGGACACTTACTTGTCCTGGAGTCCAGCGACGTCGGCAGCAGAAGACGAGCAATCGCTCATCACTCTGCTGCCCCCACCGCCATCCTCGGTGAGGGAACCAGGCAGTGAAGCCTTGCAGCTTCACTGCCCGGTTCCCTACGGCGCACGTGCGAGTCGCGCTGTGCCGCTCTCACTGGTCCCTGTTGTGTTCTGGGAGCCGAGTGTCTCCCAGAACACAATGGGTATTCTGCGGGAAGTGACGTACTACCCGCAGAATACCCACAGAGAGTACTCCCGGAAGTGGGTGCAAATACCTGTCTTAGACAGGTATCTGCACCCCCCTCCCCTCTGAAAGGTGCCAAATATGACACCGGAGGGGGGGAGGGTTCCGATGAGCGGAAGTTCCACTTTAGGGTGGAGCTCCTCTTTAAGGCCTTCAGAGAGCTACAGTCTAGGTGTACTGCTAATTTGTTTTATTCACAAAATTCTTCTTCTTGAAGTGTGAGTTGGTTTAAATAAAATCAAAACAAAAAAAACAATGTTTTTGATCAGCCTGTATTGCTTATCCTACTGCTGTGGGCAGCTTGCCTAGATGTAGTCAAGTAACTGGTATCATCTCTGTGCTGCATATATTCCTTAGTCTCCTCTGCTTCTGCGGAGTACCATAGCTGAAATTTAATTTTTATCCATAAACTGGTAAAAGCTATAGGATCTTACAGTGCTACGTGCTGAAAACGTCATACTTGATTGATGAAAAGGGTCTTCGATGGTGAAATTTTTGCTGCTTACGTTTTCTGAAGGATGTAAATTGCTGGGTCGGCAGTAGTCATGCTTCTTCCTTAATGTCATAATGTTTGCTTAATAGCTGTTTGTGCTACATTGACTTAGTACATGCATAGCTTAACATAAATGATTACATTTGATTATGATTAAAAACTTCCTCCATTAGAGGGAAAAAAATATCGAACAGAAAAGCTTACAAATGATTTGTTGTCGGCGTTTTCTGCTTCATTAGTCACAGTGTACACTATGTGGAGTCATTGTCTAAGAGTTACAGAGGTCTCGTAATGAGCTGTATAATATCAGCCTTTTGACAAAATTTAAAAATAAATGAAATCTTTTCAGAGCAGTTTAGCATGCAAATTAAAGCCAAGAAACAATGACGAGATCTGTCGCTGTAGGCCAAATTGGATGTCACATCTTGAAAAGGCACAGACAAAGAGTGCAGTTTTTTTTGCCCATTACAATCATCTGCATACTTTAAAAAAAAAAAAAACAATCCTACATTTGAAAGTGCTCAAGGCGCTCAGAATCTTTTTCACCTAGGAAATAATATGAAACTTGCCCAGATCTGCTGAAGTGGCAACAAAATGAAAGCACTTACCCAATTTTAACACTTGTTAAATAAGTGCAGCTTCTTAAAAGTTATGCATGCTAACTTAGAATAGGGTAAAAAAAAATATGAAGTGATGGTGTAGGTGTACCTGTTTTTGGAAAGAAAAACCGGCAGTTCCTGAGCCATATTTTGAAGGTTTTGTTCGAGCCTCATTTGGTTGTTTTTAATTAACGCCATGGCACCTTTTTCATCACCATTCTAATTCTGATCATCTGTTTTTAATTATTATTTTTTTTAAGAGTAATTCCACCTTTGTTGAGAGAGAAAAAAACAAAAAAAAATCACTGGTACCGGCAATATTTTCTGGCAGTACGGGAAGGTTAACAGCTGCAGGGGTATCTGGGGGGGTACAGAGGACTGAAGAGTTCAAAGAACATAGTGCCACTAGACATGTGCATTCATTTTCGTCCGAATGCATTTTCGTCCAAATTTCAGGTATTTTCGTTATCGTTTTAACAAACGAAAACGAAAGCACAGAATCAGAAAACCGAAAGATCCAACATAAACAAATGCTTTATTTTCGACTTTGTTGCAACAACAGTTCAATATAGATAGGAGATTCGACATGACGCTGACAATAACAATCTGTGTCCATCGAACCTGTGGTCGAATGTGCCTAACCTTAACTCTATTAGTCCAAGATTATTCTACATAGAGAGAAAAGATTCGACATTATAGAGAGAAAAGATTCAACATTATAGAGAGAAAAGATTCGACATTATAGAGAGAAAAGATTCGACATTATAGTGAGAAAAGATTCGACATTATAGAGAGAAAAGATTCAACATTATAGAGAAAAAAGATTCAACATTATAGAGAGAAAAGATTTGACATAGAGAGAAAAGATCGCTGCTGGAATTGGGTGGGGGAAGTAAAATAAAAATGATGATGATGAATTTTATTGGCTGATTGTAACCAAATTCAACATGAACGACAAAGATTCGACAAAGCATCGAAAAACATACAAACGTCGAATCTGTCATTGAAGGCTTATGGTGTCTTGCGAAAGTTCTAAGAAAATTAGACGGAGCAGCTAAACTGTACGACGCTGCAATCGTACATTTCCGGTCGAATGCATCCGCCCATAGGCTATAGAAGAATTCTAATGTTGCTTGACTAGTAATAATAATTAATAAATATAATTATTACTAGTCATACATTAGAATTCTACTATAGCTTGAAGGAGGAACATTTGACCGGAAATGTATGATTGCGGCGTCGTACAGTTTCGCTGCTCCGTCGAACCTTCTTTGAACATTCGACAGACACCATAAGCCTTCAATGACAGATTCGACCTTAATTAATTCTGATTTTCGGACAAATGCAATTTCTAACGAAAAACGAAATAAATAAAAACGAATTTCGGGAGTAACTAAATAAATTTATTTTTCGGACGAAAACGAAATTCTGAAACAAAATATTTCAGTGTGCACATGTCTAGTAGCCACCAGCATGGTGGGATGCTTCTCATTCATTGTAAGTACTGTCCGTGGTGCTGATTAAAAAAACAAACAATATTACTAAACTTCAGCTTTAAAGTGTAAGTTCAGGCAAAACCTAACTAACTCTAAACCTGCTCTCTGCCACATTCTAAACCCAATCTATCTTACCCTGTAAAAGCAAAAATTATTATATTTACCTATTCTTCAGCCAATCTGGTCTGGTCTCAGCATCAGCTGTCAGCTAAGGCTTCTCTGTGTAGGCGTGTGCAGGAGAGGCAGCTGACAACAGAAGCCCCATAGTAACTCTATGGGTGACGTTACTTTCCAGCCATTTCACAGCCGTTGTCGGTTCTCTCCTGCACACAGCTTCCGCCGCTGGAAACTGGAACGGATCGGCTGCAGAATAGGCAAGTGCAGCAATTTTTGCTTTACAGGGTTTAATAGATTAGGTTTAGAATGTGGCAGAGAGCAGGTTTAGAGTTAGTTCGTTTTTGCGCTTTAAACTGATTGTAAAGTCTCATTTTTTTTTCTATTAAAATAACAAACATGTTATACCTACCTCCTCTGTGCAGTTGGTTTTGCACAGTGAAGCCTGGATCCTCCTCTTCTTGGGTCCCTCTTTGGTGCTCCTGGCCCCTCCCTCCTGTTGAGTGCCCCCACAGCAAGCAGCTTGCTATGGGGGAACCCGAGCCAAACTGCAGCTCTGTGTGTCCATTCAGACACGGACCTACGACCCGGCCCGTCTCCTCTCTCCTGATTGGCTAACTGAGTTTGATTGACAACAGCGGGAGCCAATGGCGCCGCTGCTGTTTCTCAGCCAATCAAGAGGGAGAGTCCCGGACGGCCGAGGCACTCATGGACATCGCTGAATGGAGATGAGGCTCGCGTAAGTATTAGGGGGGCTGGGAGGGGCTGCTGCACACAAAAGGCTTTTTATCTTAATGCATAGAATGTATTAAGATAAAACAGCCTCCTGCCTTTACAACACCTTTAAACTATATCCTCTCAACTGTTAGATGAAAGACTCTCAGAATTTAGTTTCACACTGATGCAGTGCGATTTTGATCCAATTTTCAGTCTGATTTTCAAGTGCAGTTGCGGTGCGACCTGATAGGATTCTGAAGTGATTTTGACACGATTTGGATATACCGTATATACTCGAGTATAAGCCGAGTTTTTAAGCACAATTTTTTGTGCTGAAAATGCCCCCCTCGGCTTATACTCGAGTCACCTTTTTGCGCCTGATCTCCCGGAATTTTGGGAAGCCGGTACTGGTCGGCCGTAGGTCCTCTGGACTCCAAACTTGGCACACATATAGCCCCACTCTTCCTCTACAAGTGTACAAAGTTTCTTGTCTGGGGAACTTACGGCCGGGGAGCACCGATTTTTCAAAACCGGGCACCATTTCCACAGACTCCCATGTTAAAACGGTAATTGTGCTAGGGAAGAAAACCTGATGGAATTGATGACAATAAGATGTATAAGCGATTTGAAAGTGTTTCCATTGAAGTCTATGGACCACAAAATTGCACTGCGTTGCACCAAAGAAGCACATGACCCTTTCCCAAAGTTGAGTCGCAGCTGAGCTGCATTGATGTTAACAGGCTTTGAAGGGACCAATGCTATTTTACTCGTCATGCCATTCAGTGCGATCCGATTCACATCTGAAATTGCATCACTGTGAACCAGGTGTAAATGATTATTTAGTGGTGGTTGTTATTGCTATTTTAGAATGTCTCTGTTCGCAGGTTCACACAGTTTGTGTACAAAATAAGCAAAAAAAAAAAAAAAAAGAATGAAACAGGAAAAGCTAAATTGCTAATATGATAAATAAGGGCTTTATTGATTTTACAAACCTATAGGCAGCTTATTTACCTTGAAATGTATAAAGGATCAGATAAAAGGTACAGTAAAACCTTGAATAGCAAGCATAACTAGTTCCGGAATGCTTGTAATCCAAAGCACTCATATAGCAAAGCAAATTTCCCCATAACAAATAATGGAAACTCAGATGATTCGTTCCACAACCATTTATTCATATATAAATGATTACAGCAATACAAAATACAGTATAAAGTGTACTGTAAAAATAAAACAAATTAACCTGCACTTCAGAGTATAAAAGTGAAGAGAGGCAGTTCACACTGCCGCTACCTGAAAGTCGGCACGCCTTTGCCAGGCAACTTCGAGGCAACTGTAGGGAATGCCTGGGTAATCTTCCTGTAATGTCGAGTCCAAATCACAGCACTATAGATAAGGATCCAACTTGGAGGCAACTTCAATTAAAGTCTATGGACACAAGTCGGATAGAAGTTGCCTTGAAGTAGTACAGGAACCTTTTCTAAAGTCGGAGCGACTTCAGAAGTGCTAATTAACACAGCTCTCATTGACTAAAATAGGATTTCATATGTCACGCGACTTGGGGTGTCACAAGTCGGATCCCAAGTTGGGGCAGTGTGAACCGAGCCTTAGCACAGGTTCACACTGGGCTGCGGGAGTGAAGCCGTGCGAGTTCAGCTGAACTTTCAGTTCCGATTTCGGCCGCGATTACAGAGACATCTGTGCAATGATGTCAATGTAAATTGCGGGCTGAAATCGCAAAAAGTATTACAGAAACTACTTTTGAAATCGGTGCAGCGCTGCGGATGCGACGTTGCACTGATTAGGATGGTGCCATTGCCGGCAAATGCCGCTGATTTGACATGCGATTTGACATGTCAAATCGCATGTCAAATCGCACCAGTGTGAACCAGGGCTTATACTCGGTTGTGATGTCACACTACTCAAGTTGCAAGACCTCGCTTGTTTATCAAGTTAAAATTTATTAAAAAATGTTGCTCGTCTTGTTAAAAGACTCACAGACCAAGTTACTCGCAATCCAAGGTTTTACTGTATTTCCAAAAACATTTAAAATCTCTTGGTTGGGCCACCGCTCAATAGTAACATTGAGGTACCATAAGTGGTCTCAGTGCCAATGTAAACAAGAGCAAGGCTCCTTATTTTGCAAACAGGAATACAGCGAGTAAGACCTAGTAGTTCTCATTAGGAAACATTAAAGTGATACTAAAGTCTCGTTTTTTGGGGGGTTAAAAATTAAAAACATGTTACAGTATACTTACCTGCTCTGTGTAGTGGTTTTGCACAGAGCAGCCCAGATCCTTCTCTTCTCAGGTCCCTCGCTGGCACTCCTGGTCCCTCCCTCCTGCCCCCACAGCAAGCAGCTTGCTATGGGGGCACCTGAGCCAAGCCGCTGCTCTGTGTGTGCATTCAGACACGGAGCCGCGGCTCGGCCCCACCCCATATCTCTCCTCATTGGCTCACTGACTTTGATAGACAGCAACGGGAGCCAATGGCGCCCGCTGCTGTGTCTTAGCCAATCAGGAGGGAGAGTCCCGGACAGCCGAATCTCTCGTGCAACATCACTGGATCTAGATGGGGCTAAGGTAAGTATTAGGGGGGCTGAGGTGGGAGCTGCACACAGGTTTTTTTATCTTAATGCATACGCATTAAGATAGAAACGCATTAAGATAAAAAAAAAACTTCTGGCTTTACAACTCCTTTAACCACTTAACGACCGACTGCCGAAGATATACTGTGGCAGGCCGGCTCTATTGTGCGAATCGCCATACTGGTACGGCGCTTCATGTAATAGATACAGCGCACGCGCGGCGCCGATTCGTGTGGCCAGCGGCTGCGATGTCCGCCGGCCACCCACGATCACTCCACAGAGGGCAGAATGGGGATCTGCCTATGTAAACAAGACTGATCCCCGTTCCGACAGGAGAGCAGAGAGAGATCGTCTGTTTCTAGTGACCAGGAACAGCGAACTCTCTGTACTCCCTATCAGTCCACTCCCCCCACAGTTAAAAACACCTCCCTAGGACACACCTAACCCTTTGATCGCCCCCTAGTTTTAACCCCTTCCCTGCCAA
Organism: Rana muscosa; assembly: GCA_029206835.1. Lineage (NCBI taxonomy): Eukaryota > Metazoa > Chordata > Amphibia > Anura > Ranidae > Rana > Rana muscosa. The sequence goes on from CM055123.1 coordinate 275,829,893, forward strand.
TGTCATTTATACAGTAATCAGTGCATTTTTATAGCACTGATCGCTGTAATAATGTCACTGGTCCCAAAAAAGTGTCAAACGTGTCCAATCTGTCTGCGGCAAGGTCGCAGTCCTGCTAAAAATGGTTGATCACCGCCATTACTAGTAAAAAAATATATAAATAATAATAATAAAAAGGCCCTAAATCTTTTCCCTATTTTGTAGACACTATTACTTTTGCGAAAACCAATCAATATACGCTTATTGAAATTTTTCTTACTAAAAATATGTAGAAGAATACGTATTGGCCTAAACTGATGAAGAAAATCGTTTTTTTTTTACATTTTATTTTAATATTTATTATAGCAAAAAGTAAAAAAAAAAAATATATATATATATATTTTTTTTTTTAATTGTTTATAGCACAAAAAATAAAAACCGCAGGGGTGATCAAATACCACCAAAAGATAGCTCTATTTGTGGGAAAAAAATGATATAAATTTTTGTTTGGGTACAACGTTGCATGACTGCGCAATTGTCAGTTAAAGCGACGCCGTGCCGTATTGCAAAAAATGCCCTGGTCATTAAGGGGTTAAATCGTTCCGGGGCTGAAGTCATTAAAAATTAGGACCACTCTGAATTACTGGGTTTCACCAGCAGGTGGCCCTACAAGTGAAATCTGTAATTGTAGCTTTCTGCCCCAAGGAGCACCTACTGCTGTAATAGCAGGACGCTCATTTGTGATTTTGCTCTTACTGTCTCCGACAAATATACATTTTTCTAGGAAGTACACTTTAATATGAAAAGTTCGACCAGGAACCATTATAACACTATATGCTGAAACCAGACATCTAGTGTACATAATAAAGACTATTGATCTTGAAGGAATGTATTAGCAATGATTATATTCCACAAATAAAAGAACACGGAATGTAGCCTCATATGTTCTGGCAGCAATAAAAAACACCAGTGCAGATTTACTGGTAAAGGGAGTTTTAACTGTAATACTGTGCAGTGGTGGGTTATTTTGTGTTCAACAGCTACATTTATCACAAAAATGATGATATACAAATCACTTCCATATCACAGAATGTTCTTGGTCAAAATTGGCTTGAGGCAAGTGATATCTTCGAGTAAACAGTATATGAAGACCATATCTTAAAATGATAGATCACCTAATTTTATTCTGACAGTGGTTTTTTGCCGCAACAAGCATCTGTCATTGAAATACCAATTCAGAGATATGGAAGCCAAATTGTAGAGCTTTCCAAGTATTTGTCAATCTGCACTTAAAAAAAAGTACTGCTTATTTCTCTGTGCGCTGTATTTTTCTTTAACGGAAAAAAATATGGGAAGTGGTGTGAGGTTAATAGAAACAGACACTGTCAGTAATTTTCTGCAGCTGATGTGATTTCCTAGTTCACTTTTTTCTTGGTTTGTTTATATTGTTTTACGTTTATTTTTATGCAGTTTTTGCTTGAGTTTGTGGCAAGATCAGGCACTGTACATTGACATGCACATACAGTAGATAATTATTATTTTTGCTTACTTCATTATACTGTCTACAGCGTTATGTATACAAGACTGCATGTTCTTGCCAGCTGACTGTTATGGCAGTAATGCCATAGGCACGTTGGAAAACATTTGTTCGATAGTTTGGGTATCTTGTCTGCCCTAAAATGAGTCTCTTGGAGAAAGGCAATGCTAACCCTGTGTCTCCACAGCTCGGCCATACAGCTAGTGCGCTTCTCCGGGGAATTCAACCCCTTGACATTCCAAGACAGGACTTTAAAGCCCTGTACACACGATCGGTTTTATCGAGGAAAACAGTCCGATGGACTTTTTTCATCGGACAAACCGATCGTGTATGGGCCCCATCGTTTTTTTTCCATCGGTGTAAAAAAATAGAACATGTTTTAAATTTATCCGATGGAAAAAAAAACGATAGCAAATTACTATCGTCTGTGGGGAACTCCATCGGATAAAAAACCCACGCATGCTCAGAATCAAGTCGACGCATGCTCAGAAGCATTGAACTTCATTTTTCTCGGCTCATCGGAGTGTTTTACGTCACGGCGTTTAGAACGGTCGGTTTTTTGACTGATGGTGTGTAGTTAAAACTGATGGAAGTCAGCTTCATTGGATTTCCAATGGAAAAATCCATTGGTTTAAAATCCATAGGAAATCCGATCGTGTGTACAGGGCTTTACAGTCATAGTGCCAGAGATATAGTGTTGATCACTGTTTGCTCCCGGAGTGAGGTGGGGGGGAGGATGGGGGGGGGGGGGGTTAGGAGGAGGGAGAGGGGGAAAGAGAAAGGAAAAGAAAAGGGGATCAGATTAAAGATATGAAAGGGTCTAGAAAAAGAGAAGGATCCCGCAGTGGAGAGCTACTGCAACCAGGGCAGTGTATTCTTCAAGTGGAGAGTGGTAAGACACAGTTAGGCACAGAGCCCCAACCATTGGGGCCCCCGCAGCTATTTCAAGTATGTGGTAAGGCATCAGCGGTGCTTGGTCGGGGTAAACTGGAGAGCCAAAAAGGAAGAGAGAATAAAAATAAATCTATAAAAATAAAATAAACGTCGCCCCCTTGGGTATACTAGGTGGAAACCCCCTCAGGGAGGGTTAGTGTCAGTCATGTGCGCCAAACGCGAACAAGGTGGACAATAGAGTCCCAGCTAGGTCGTGAAGATGTGCGTCCACTGAGCCCGTCCCGGAGCAGTGCAGCCAGACGTGGGCATGACCGCACAGGTGGTGGACCATCACTGACACGAAGGACATAAACTTTAATTCCTTTTAAGTTTTGAGGTGAGGCCTTTATGGATCAGACTTGTTTTACCAGCACATATTACAGATGCACGACTGTGTTGAGATCTGATGAATTTGAAGACCGCACTTTGAATACACCTTCTTTCATTTTTCTGTGGTCCAATTCTGCTCACAAGCTCATTTGAAGTGCTTTTGCTGGTGACCAAGGATCAGCATGGGCACCGTGACCAGTCTGTAGCTACACAGCCCCATTCACAACAAACTGAGAGGTACTGTGTGTTCTGAACCAGCAATTTAAGCTACAGTAGCTATTCTATTGGATCGGACTACATGGGCCAGCCTTCGCTCCCTATGTGCATCAGTGAGCCTTGGCCGTCCATGTCCCTATACACCGATTCTCTTTTTCCTCCTTGGACCATTTTTGGTAGGTCCTGACCACTGCAGACTGGGAACATTCCACAAGAGCTGCTGTTTTGGAGATGCTTTGCCCAAGTTGTCTAGCCATTACAACTTTGCCCTTGTCAGATTCGCTCAAATCCTGCCTATTTTTTCTGCTTCAACTTCAGGGAGAATGTGTTCACTTGCTGTCTAATATATCCCACCAACATAATCAATGTTATTCACTTTACCTGTCAGTGGTCATAATGTTGTGGCTGATCTGTGTGCATATGCAGTAATGGAAGATAGTACATGAGATCCATAGTTGCCTCTGTATATGTTTTTTCTATTTATGTGCCCGTAGAGTTACTCTGGTCAAGTTATAATTTTTCATTTTTTTAATGAATTCTCTCTTTTGGGCGCTTTTTCATTTGTAAAGCATTTCCAAAGCAGAGTTTGTGATGTCTAGTAACCTACTTCATAACTAATTAAATATGCTTGACATCATGAAGTTGACTACAATGGACAAGTCAGGAACTTTATTTTGTAAAGAAAAAAAACTGTGATTTCATACCGCGCTAGAAACATAATAAAAAAAATATGTATATATATATACATTTATATATATATATAAAATCATGTATTTGTGATGAATATCATGTGAATATAATATAAACAAAAAAGTCCAATGATCCACCACCGATTAGTTAGACCCACATAAAGTGCTGATAATTCCACATGACCCTTGTTGATGTCAAACGTTGGTGACGAAACGCGTCGGGCCCGTGATACGTGCCACGTCACTTCCGCCACTCGTTGGAACGCAGGTGGAACGCTGTTGGTGTCCCTGCCATTTTACAGATGTGATTGTATCTTCTGCTTATGCATTAGAAGCTTCTGTTCTTGGCTTTTTGATGTATATGCCATTTCCATTCGGTGATTGTGCCAAACCCTGAGCTGCCGTTTCTTTGGACATCCGTTTGTTTTGCTGTTTTTGACTACCTGCCATGGGTGTCAATTCCGTCTGGTGAGTAGGACATTTGCCTAGAAGTTTGTGGAAGGAGATGCACTGGAGACATTGGCCATATATGTGTTCTTCACCGTCACGTTGATGTATAGAAGAAATCTCAGCACTTAATGTGGGTCTAACTAATCGGTGGTGGATCATTTAACTTTTTTGCTTATATTATATTCACTTGATAATCATCACAAATACATGATTTTATATATATATATATATATATATATATATATATATACACACCAATCGTGGGATCGTTGGTGTCAGTGGGAGGAGTAGTGTCCTGTCATTGGTGTCAGTGGGAGAAATAGTGCCCCGCTGTTGGCCTCAATGGGAGGAATAGTTTCTCATGGTTGATGTCAGTAGTAGGAATTATGCCCCATTGTTGGTGTCAGTGGGAGGAATATTGTCTTTTATTAGTGGAAGGAAAAGTGCCCCAAGGGCCAGAGAAAGGCAAGCAAAGGGCCGCAGTTTGGAGACCACTTTCTTAAAGCAAGAAAGGTTCTCAGAGCTTCAGTACATCTATGCCAGTTCTCTTTGACATTGTGCCATGGGCAGTGATGGCACCTGAAGTGATGATTTTGGAGGCACAAACATAACAAGACATTTACTTTGTGTTTGCATACTCTACCAATGCGCTACTCACCATTTCTGCAACCTTTTTAGTTGGAGGTCTGTTTCAAATAATTTTATACATATTCGAAGGTAAGATCACAGAAGTTTTGTCCATGAAAGGTTTTGTGACAAGTGCACAGAGACCTACTGTTTTCAACTGACGCACATGTGAAACGGCACACCCCACTTCTTTTATCATCCTCTATCGTCAGTTAGATAAGTGCAGTCAACCGATGCCACAAAAATAATTGATATTTTGTATAAATTTCATAGCACCAACCGCATGCATTTGGTATTCGCCGACAAATCAATATCAATAGATTATACTTTTTTTTTTTTCCTTTTTTAAACTTGTTATATGCGCAGGAGAGGCTCCTCCATTGATCTTTTTTAGCTCTTCAGTCTCAGGGAAAAAAAATCAAGTTGAACAGGAATTATCAGCAGGGTGTCAATTTAGATGTATGAGGCCCTTGTTTAAAAATGTACAGAGAAATCATTTTGCAGGCGGGTAATTCTGCAGTGAAAGTTGATGATATGTAAAATGTGACAGTAATACAGACTCGTTAGATACTAACTTTGTTTATAATTGTGTAGCCTGTGTCTCCTTGCTTCCTTTATTAGTGTGGAAGTAATATGGGGTTTATTAGGTTTGCATTATGAGTTTAGGACTATTGACAGACCCAACATCACTAATCTACCACAAACCCATTCTAGCCTACAGCTATGGCTTCATATTTGGTTGATATGGTTTGCATTCGTCTGAGAAAATACATAATGGGTTATTTAAAACACTAAATGCTTTTGTAAAGGCTTTGGAAATATTAGGCAGAATGCCTTGTGTGCAATTAATGTGTTGTCTTGTAATTCTGGCTATAAAGACCTTCAGTTTGTTAACCACTTAAGGACCAAGCCTCTTTCTGAGATTTGGTGTTTACAAGTTAAAACCATTTATTTTTTTTTGATAGAAAATTACTTAGAACCCCCAAACTTTATATATATATATATATATATATATATATATATATTTCTAACACCCTAGAGAATAAAATGACGGTTGTTGCAATACTTTTTGTCACACCGTATTTACGCAGCGGTCTTAAAAGCGAACTTTTTTGAAAAAAAAAAGTTTTTTGAATAAAAAATAAGACAACAGTAAAGTTAGCCCAATTTGTTTTATATTGTGAAGGATAATGTTACGCCGAGTACATTGATACCCAACATGTCACGCTTCAAAGTTGTGCCCGCTTGTGGAATGGCGACAAACTTTTACCCTTAAGAATCTCCATAGGAGACGTTTAAAAAATTCTACAGGTTGCATGTTTTGAGTTACAGAGGAGGTCTAGGGCTAGAACTATTGCTCTTTACTTTATTTTATTTATTTTCACACTGTTTTTACAAAAAATAAAAAATTAGGGTCACTTTTATTCCTATTACAAGGTAAACATCCCTTGTAACCTTAAATATGAGATCTGGGGTCAAAAAGACCTCAGATCTCATATTTGGACTAAAATGCAATAAAAAAATAAAAATTATGTCATTCTAAAAAAATACAAAAAAAGGCCCTTTAAGAGCTATGAGCGGAAGGGACGTTTTCACGTCGCTTCCGCCCTGCAGTGATATGGAGACGGGTGGGGGCCATCTTCCCCTTACTCGTCTCCATACACAGCAAGGGGACAGATGCGATCGCCTCCGCCGCTGATGACTGCTCCTATAAGCGGCGGAGGGCATCGGAGAGCAGTGGGGGGCCCCTCTCCCACCCCCGATAACAGTGATCTCCCGGCGTATCCGCCGCAGAGACCAATTTTATCTTAAAGCGGGACCGCCCACTTAAGAAGAAGATACCGGGGTTACGGTAGTTCTTTTTTTACATACTGTGACCAGAGCAATACAGTGTTAACATAGTAACACTGTACCACTCTGGGGAGTTGATCAGGATTTTATTTAATTTTTTTACATACTATACTTGCTTATAGCAGTGAATTTCATTGCTATAAGCAAATATTTTTACTGAATGACAGTGTCACTGTCTATTGTTGTGATTAGCTGTGATTGGTCACAGCTAATCACATGGTAAAAATGGGCTGTGATTGGTCCTGTCTATACCATGTGAATACTGTGATCAGTCACAGCTAGCAACTTAATTGTATACAATGAATGGCATGAAAGCAAGCCATTTATTGTTTGCTACTGTTATGTGATCTGCTGTGATTGGTCACAGTGATCACATGACACTGGCAGTGAGCCGGTATAGTGATCATTCGTCCGCTGTGTCTGGTGAACAGATCACGCTGGAGTGCGGCCAGATCTCGGGTGGACATCATATGACGTCCTCCCAGAACAATAGGGTTCCCACCCGTCTGTCATTTTACAATGACGTGGGCGGGAAGCAGTTGAATACGTCGCCACTCAATTTTATGAGAATTAGTAAACATGTGTTCATATTTTACGTAGACTTTTCAAAAGTGCTGGGTGCTTTGAATGCGCTTGTGTTTTATTTTGAGATAGCAATAGAGGGGAAGCAAAATAATAAAATGTAAAGTAGCCTTCAGTTGATCCATGCAGGAGTAGGATGGTGGCTGAGACAAGGTCTGATTATCGTAGAAGGATATACTAGGTGGTAATCATGGTTATGTGTATGATATTATTTGTGAATAGCCACAAGTTGTTTTTTTTTTTGTCGTGCAAATGTTTTATTAAAAATAGAGAGCACTTTGGCAGCAGCAAATTGGTTTCTAATATAGATGGAATTTTATAGTTCATATGCTATAAATCAACATTTACTATTCTCATGCTGTATTTTTCCCGGACATATTTGTGTTTGTCAGGAACCTTCTGTTCCCCTTCATCGCCTGCTGGTGGCACTGTGCCTTGGTGTCTGTACTCATACCTCCAGTGGCTATGAGTAGGTGACCCCACTGTGGTTCTGGATAATATACTAATAAATGCTCATAGCAAATCACAGATACATAAGCTAGCTACAACTAGAGATATTTTTAGTAAAAAAGAAATGGAGTCTCGTGTAACAAAAAGAAAGGTGTGCATAAAGGGTAGAGAGCAATCAATTTCCTACCACATCAGTATGTTAACAGGCAATGCTGTGAAGTGGGAAGATGTACTTATGAAGTGATCTGATTTCTGGTTGGTAATGAACATTGCAATCTAAATCTGTATTAAAGTGGATTTTTGGGCCAAAAATAAAAATGGGCGAACAAGCAGGAATTTTAAAGCAGAAAAGACATGCTTTGTCTCTTCTGCATTAAAGTTACTTAGCTGCCTGTCCACCCTTGTGCGGTGAGCCAGCCATGGGCAGCTCACTGTACAAATTCGGCAATGCCGAATCTGACTGAACTTCTGCTCATGTGCGGGAGTGATGTCATCCCTGCCTGGCCAATGAGAGCGGCTGGCGATTGAGACCCGGAAGTCAGTCACCCGTAGATGTCAGCGTCCGGTTGGGGAGCTACGGGACGCTGCATCGCTGATACCGATGTGAGTATAGTTGCCCTTTAACAAATTGGGGTAATGAATATATTTATTAATCTAATGATTAAAATATTAATAGTTTAAAGGTAATTAAAAAAAAGAAATAAAAATAACAAATGTGTCTATACCTACCAACTCTGTGCAATGGAATCGCACAGAGCGAAACCAAATACAAAAAAATTCCGCGCCGCCTAGTGGAATAGCAGCTCACACAACCAGTTGAAAATGGTGAGAACAAACAAAAACAAAAAAGTGTAGCGCTAAACTAAATGAGGACTGCACTTTGATCAAGTGCAGTATAAACAGTGATATGTGATTAAACAATCAACATGACATCTAACACAGATATGTGAAAATGTTCAGATAATCCACCGTGATGAAAATTAAATCAAACAATCCACCGTGATGAGAATTATATAACATTGAAAATCATCAAAAAAATACTGTCACATACATTACATACATTAAATGACAATATAATAAATGAATATTAAATGGTGAATGACAATCAAAATAATAGTGCTCCCAAAAAAACTTGATGTGAAGTGACCACCACCAATCGATTGTAGAAAAGGCTTACCGGAGAGAGTGGACCCCAAAAACATACGTTCAAAGGGTCAACCAGGCAAGGGTAAGCCACTGTGAACAGCAAATCCTCAGCAACAATTCAAACGGGAACCACAAGCTTCAATCCAGGATGGAAAAAAGTAATCGCTCCTGTCCGAATGTGCGATGAAACTTACGGACAGTGTCCGATTGGGACCAGGTAGTGTTACCAGATGAGTTGCAAAAAAGTAAAGGAAAGAAAAGGCACATAGCGTGATACTGTATAAAAGGGTAATTTAATGTAGGTAGGAACACTTACATTTAAAAGAGTATAACAGCGCTTGTCAAATAGTCAAAAATGGCAACAGTAAGGTCTCCCGACGCGTTTCGCATCCTAATGCATCATCTGGGGTGACTATTTGACAAGCGCTGTTATACTCTTTTAAATGTAAGTGTTCCTACCTACATTAAATTACCCTTTTATACAGTATCACGCTATGTGCCTTTTCTTTCCTTTACTTTTTTGCAACTCATCTGGTAACACTACCTGGTCCCAATCGGACACTGTCCGTAAGTTTCATCGCACATTCGGACAGGAGCGATTACTTTTTTCCATCCTGGATTGAAGCTTGTGGTTCCCGTTTGAATTGTTGCTGAGGATTTGCTGTTCACAGTGGCTTACCCTTGCCTGGTTGACCCTTTGAACGTATGTTTTTGGGGTCCACTCTCTCCGGTAAGCCTTTTCTACAATCGATTGGTGGTGGTCACTTCACGTCAAGTTTTTTTGGGAGCACTATTATTTTGATTGTCATTCACCATTTAATATTCATTTATTATATTGTCATTTAATGTATGTAATGTATGTGACAGTATTTTTTTGATGATTTTCAATGTTATATAATTCTCATCACGGTGGATTGTTTGATTTAATTTTCATCACGGTGGATTATCTGAACATTTTCACATATCTGTGTTAGATGTCATGTTGATTGTTTAATCACATATCACTGTTTATACTGCACTTGATCAAAGTGCAGTCCTCATTTAGTTTAGCGCTACACTTTTTTTTTTTTTTTTTTAATCGCACAGAGCGGCCAGGAACCTCCTCTTTTCGGGTCCCCCCACTGGCACTCCTGGCCCCTCCTCTCTGTCCAGTGCCCCCATGGGAAGCCCAAAGGGGTCTCAGGTAAGAAAAGGGGGGCTGAGGGGGCGATGCTGACAACTAAACATTTTTTACCTTAATGCAAGCAATGCATTAACCACTTGACCACTGGGCACTTAAACCCCCTTAATAACCAGACCAATTTTCAGCTTTCGGTGCTCTCACATTTTGAATGACAATTACTCAGTCATACAACACTGTACCTATATGATTTTTTTGACCTTTTTTTTCAAACAAATAGAGCTTTCTTTTGGTGGTATTTAATCACTGTTGGGTTTTTTATTTTTTGCGCTATAAGAGAAAAAAGACTGAAAATTCTGTAAAAAAAAAGATTTTTTTTTTTCGTTTTTGTTATACAATTTAGCAAATTACTATTTTTTCTTCATAAATTTTGGCCAAAATTTATACTGCTATATATCTTTAGTAAAAATAAGTACAAATTGGTGTATATTATTTGGTTTTTGTGAAAGTTATAGAGTCCACAAGCTATGGTGCCAATATCTGAAAATTGATCACACCTGAAGTACTGACGGCCTATCTCATTTCTTGAGACCCTAACATGCCAGACAAGTACGAATACCCCCCAAATGACCCCTTTTTGGAAAGAAGACACTCCAAGGTATTTAGAAAGAGGCATTGTGAGTTTTTTGAAGTTGTCATTTTTTCCCACAATTCTTTGCAAAATCAAGATTTTTTTTTCTCTTTTTTTTTTTGCACAAAATTGTCATATTAGCAGGTTATTTCTCACACACAGCATATGCATACCACAAATTACACCCCAAAACACATTCTGCTATTACTGCCGGGTATGGCGATACCACATGTGTGAGACTTTTACACAGCGTGGCCACATACAGAGGCCCAACATGCAGGGAGCACCTTCAGGCGTTCTGGAGCACCCAGGCCAATTCTGACATTTCTCTCCTACATGTAAAAATCATCATTTGTTTGCTAGAAAATTACATAGAACCCCAAAACATTATATATGTTTTTTTAGCAAAGACCTTAGAGAATATAATGGTGGTCGTTGCAACTTTTTATCTCGCACGATATTTGCGCAGCAATTTTTTTAACACGTTTTTTACGGAAAAAAAATGTTTTGTGCTAAAAAAAAAAAAAACAGTAAAGTTAGCCCAATGTTTTTACATAATGTGAAAGATGAAGTTACGCCGAGTAAATAGATACCTAACATGTCACCCTTAAAAATTGCACACGCTCGTGGAATGGCGCCAAACTTCGCTACTTAAAAATCCCCATAGGCGACGTTTTAAATATTTTTACTGGTTACATGTTTTGAGTTACAGAGGAGGTCTAGGGCCAGAATTATTGCTCTCGCTCTAACATTCGCAGAGATACCTCACATGTGTGGTTTGAACACCGTTTTCATATGTGGGCGGGACTTACGTATGCGTTCTCTTCTGTATGCGAGCTCACGGGCACAGGGGCGCTTAAAAAAAATATATATATTTTTTTATTGTTCATTTTACTTTATTTATTTTAGTTTGACATGTTTTTCCGCCCCAAAAATTTTTTTGATCACTTTTATACCTATTACAAGGAACGTAAACATCCCTTGTAATAGGAATATGGCATGACAGGTCCTCTTTACAGTGAGATATGGGGTCAATAGGACCCCACATCTCACCTCTAGGCTGGGAAGCCTGAAAAAAAGACAAAAAAAAAAAAAAACAATCCTGGCTTTGATCATAGCGGTGAGTCGGTAGAAGCACCGGAGGGTGGCGGGGGGGGGGGACATCCCCTCTCGCCTCCCGTAAGAATGATCAAGCGGCGGAACAGCCGCTATGATTGTTGTTATGGTGTAGGGAATCGCCGGCTGAAAAAGCTGACATTTGAATGATGCCTGTAGCTGCTCCCATCATTCAGATATCCCCGCACAAAATCAAGGACGTCATATGACGGCCGGCGGGCGGGAAGTGGTTATTGCAGAGTATTGCCGGGCATTGCGGAGTATTGCAGGGCATTGCGGAGTATTGCAGGGTATTGCACGGGGTATTGCACAGGGGGTATTGCGCAAAGTATTGCAGAGTATTGTGCAGGGTATTGCAGAGTATTGTGCAGGGTATTGCAGAGTATTGTGCAGGGTATTGCAGAGTATTGTGCAGGGTATTGCAGAGTATTGTGCAGGGTATTGTGCAGGGTATTGTGCAGAGTATTGTGCAGAGTATTGTGCAGGGTATTGCAGAGTATTGTGCAGGGTATTGCAGAGTATTTTGCAGAGTATTGCGCAGGGTATTGCAGAGTATTTTGCAGAGTATTGCGCAGGGTATTGCAGAGTATTGCGCAGGGTATTGCAGAGTATTGTGCAGGGTATTGCAGAGTATTGTGCAGGGTATTGCAGAGTATTGCGCAGGGTATTGCAAAGGATATTGCAGGGTATTGCAGAGTATTGTGCAGGGTATTGCAGAGTATTGCGCAGGGTATTGCAGAGTATTTTGCAGAGTATTGCGCAGGGTATTGCAGAGTATTGCACCAGGGTATTGCACCAGGGTATTGCAGTGTATTGCACCAGGGTATTGCAGAATATTGCACCAGGGTATTGCAGAGTATTTTGCAGAGTATTTTGCAGAGTATTGCGCAGGGTATTGCAGAGTATTGCGCAGGGTATTGCGCAGGGTATTGCAGAGTATTGCGCAGGGTATTGCAGAGTATTGCGCAGGGTATTGCACCAGGGTATTGCAGAGTATTGCACCAGGGTATTGCAGAGTATTGCACCAGGGTATTGCAGAGTATTGCACCAGGGTATTGCAGAGTATTTTGCAGAGTATTGCGCAGGGTAATTTGCAGAGTATTGCGCAGGGATGGCTGAGCAGGGATGGATTGCTGGATCTGTGACTGCAATTGTCACAGATCCAGCCCACAGCTGACATGGGGGAGGGAGCTGACATGATCCGCTCCCTCTCCTCTCCTCTCACACTGTACCGATCGGTACACAGAGGGGAGAGAGGAACCGGCGTCATCACATGACGCCGGTCTGTTTACAAGTGATTGCTCCGTCATTTGACGGAGCGATCACGTGGTAAACGGCCGCTATCAGCGGCGATTTACCACGATTCGTGATGCGCCGGGTCCTCTGGACCCGGCGGTCACGGAGATTCCCGTGTGCGCACCCCAGGGGGCGCGCGGGAGCGCGATTCTGGGAGGACGTTATATAACGTCCTCCCAGAGTTAAGCAACCACCTTATCGACGTTATTTGTCGGCAGGTGGTTGCCAAGTGGTTAAGGTAAAACAAGTTTAGACTTTAAGCTCTTTAAAATTTCCTAAATTACTCAGAGGTCCAATCTTGTACCAGCATCATATGGATCCCATACCCCTAAGAATTATGGATACCTAGGAGTAGGAACCTCTGCTGTATATAGTATATTCTTCCACGTGTGTCTTCCTGTGTCATTTGCATTTAGTTTTTTTGCAAATTGTGTATTCTTGGTTGCTCTGTTTACTGTGTCTCTTCTGCTATTTTGTTTTTGTGTTCACTTTTCACCATAATTACATTGCACATATGCTGGTGTCTGTTTCTTAATTTCAAGATGCCAGTCTGGTTCCACCATGCAAACAGGATTCATGCTCGGGAATCTATGACCATCTCTATGGATCGAGGAGTTTTAGCATCAAGACTGTACAAGTCAGTCAATATTCTCTACTTGTACATCGTACATTTCTCACCCATCCAGGTGATCCCCCAGAGGTAGACAACTGCAGCAAGTGTTTTCTGGTTAGAGGAAGATAGAATCATGGCAACACTGTAGGGGGGGGGGGTCTTTTGCTCAAGCCCTGCCTACTGTTACCCGTTTATTAAATTTAAGTTTTAATATCTCAAAGATATGATGTGGGTTAAATGAGAGTTCTTTTTGAATAAGAGTGAAAGCTTTAACACAATAACATTTATTAGGGAGTAGTTGAAAGTCTATCTAATACACAACCATCTATCTATCGTCTACAACAAGGAAGAAACTATTAGGTTAAAAAAAAGAATTACATGAAGGAATATAGAGTATATTCCTTAAAACATTAATCTACAAACATATTTAATTACAAGTATAAGGCAGAACTTTCCCATATTTACCCTTTGGTTTCATTCTGATGGCTGTTCTCCCCTAAAGTGAAATTTCCCTCCCATCTCGTCCGTGTATATCATTACAGGCTGATGCCTCATTGGTTGGCATAGCGTGGCTCTTGATTGGAGGGCTTACCTATTACTGGTTAAGGACTGGCTACATGTCCAATCCCTATACTTTGCATAAGTCAGCCCCCTTTAATGCAAATCCTTGTAACTATTCTGAGCAGGAGATATACTTGAATTTTCCCGGGAAGTTAGGTATTGATTACGGGTTGGCCTCCTGTCATTGCATATCCCAGCATGGGATCCTTTGAAGTGAGTATATGTAAAACAATGAGGTTTGTATCCCATTTTTTGTATACACAAGCCTAGGCACCGAGTTGTCTGGTCTACCAGAGGCTTCTGTGATGCCCTGTTGCACACCCTCCATAGATTTTAGCTAAATGAAATATATTCATATTTACAATATTTTACATCTATTAATGGAGATATCACATCAAATTCACCACCCCCATCAAATTCTCCATCAAATTCACCATCAAATTCACCACCCCCATCAAATACTGCAGCTATTACCTTTTGTACCACCACCCCTCCCTTTAAAATGTAAGCTCTACGAGCAGGGCCCTCCTGTACCTTTTGTATTGAACTGTACTGTAATTGTGTTATACATTGTAAAGCACTGTGTAAACTGTTGGCGCTATATAAATCATGTATAATAATAATATAATAATTTCACATAAACTCATAAGGCAACACTACTCTGATATTATTGCATTGCTTGGAGTGACCACTACAACCTTGTCTGTCAAGAGGCTGAGCCATTCATTCATCCTGCACCCTTGCTTATAAAGGCTTCTGTGCAAGAAGTTCCATAGTAGGCAGTAAGGGAAAAGAAGAGGAAGGCTTGAATGTGCCTTTGTTGCTCTGGGACCCACAGTGGTGTAAAAGTGGTGTAAAATCACAGTGGTGTAAAACCTGCCAAAAGCACATTGTCCAGTGTTAGTATAGTTGTATACTAAAAAATAGATCACTTTGAGATACTTGGGTTTCCCTTTCATGAGGTGATGAGAAAGGGAAGAAGATCTGGACACTAATAACTTCCTCCTAAACACAACATTCCACTTCATTTTTTTTTCTGCTAAATGGTGCATACATGAGATTGAGGTTTACTGCATATGTGTGTGTGTGTATTTGCTTGAAATTCTCCCTTAAATTGTCTCCCAGGCATCAACCTAGCTTAAAACTGAATTTTTCTGTAATGCGGCACATAACAGGCACTAGATTTAAGTGTTCATGTGTTTTGAGTCATGCAACCCAACACATTTAATTGTGATGTGCAAGTGAATCGACGTGGTGTAACTTTTTGTATATAAATCCTTTTTATAGTATACAAATTCTAGGTAGGTAGCCGATATACATATGCGGTTGTTTATTTCGAAACTTATGTTGGGAGTCCATTATTTCATGTGGTCTGTAAACCTTTGTGTATTTGAGGGATACAATGCAATATCCCGGGTAATAATACAGCCATCTATCTAATGAGCAGCCTTAAGGCATCTTCGATGCATGAGCTTATTATAAATGAAGAACATAATCTTTGAGGCCATGATATCCTGGATGGTAGCATTGAACGAAGGGGTTTAACTAAAGAAACCTTTCTTTTTTTTCCCTGTGTTCTCTGCATGTTTGACGTAGCCTGTGTTTTTTTTTTTTTTTCCGAGGTGCACGACAATAAGTAGGAAGAAAATAAGGACAATATTTTTATGAAAAATTCAAAAGATAGGAAACTGAGGTTTTTTTTTTTTAATTTTCCTTGGCATATTATTTTCCAATGTTTCGATCAATTTGGCTGTCAGGCATGCTGTGAGGTGGAAGAGGCCAGCAAAAGCAATTTAACTCACAGAGTTCAAAACCAGAATGTTTTAGGAAGCCTTGTCACACGTTATTTCTTCATATTAGAAGCACAGTTTTTATTTGACAGTAAAATTACGAGAGGGCAATTGATATCGCTCAGCATTCTTCTCAGAGTGTGTGAAGGTTCTTTACAGTGTCTGTGACTCTACTCTGAGCAATAATTGGTTGGAGTTTAGATTTTTTATTACCACCATTATTATACTAGATCCACCCCATGTTTTCTTTTTTTTTTTTTATTCGGATTGTTCATTAAACTATTCAATGTGCATTTTAATTGATTGTACCCAAGTGACATCACACTGAAACATCTTGCTTATGAACATTATTGACCTAACCTTAACTTTAATTAAGCTATGATTTTCCTGCGCTATACGCTTCCCCGTTTGACAAACATATCACAAGTGATGCTTAAATTAAATATTTTGTAGAGGTGGCACACATATAATCTTTGAATTGTCAGCATACTAGTTGCATTTAAATTGCTGCGTATGTGTGTGTGTGAGTGCTTCTGTGTAATTTATTTCTGCAAAACAGAAGCTGATATAGTAAATAAAAATACAGATGAAACAAGTAATATAAATGCAGTTTCCAATTTGCTGACCAAATCGCATTTCTTCTTCCGCAACAGCTTAATGGCCAGGCTTTTGTGTCTCCGTGATCAGACCTGAGAATATTATACTACATAAATTGTTGGAACATTTTTCTTTTCTTTTTTTGTCCTTTTATATATATATGTGTTAAAAAAAAAATATATATTTATATATATGTAGCGCACCCACCTACCCCCTCCCGCATTAAACTCGGCTCCTCGCAGGGGGAGACAGGCACACTGCACCACAAGCCCGTACCCTCCTGTGTTAAGTGGTTGAGCGGTGTTAATTTTGGGCCTTGTCTGCAGCCAGAGTCTAAAGTCCTCCTGAGTATGATTCTCACCTCTACAGTGGGTAGATGCAAGTCCTTGACTTCCCCAGGAACGTGAATGTCCACACCAGCTGAAAGTCCAACTCAATATTTATTTTCACTTGAATAGCAAATAGTCTCTTGGATAGAAGAAAGGTTGGAGCAAAGACACAGGACAGCTTAAGGTGTGATGGAGGTCCAGGCACAAACGTAGCTCAAACTCTTCTGACTGTTCAGGTTTCTCAAACAGTTTTGACGCACGGTCCCTGCCACAGACCATGAGGTTGGCCTCTGCCACAGACCCTGTGAATAAGGTCACTGCCACTCACCTGATGAACCTTGGTTTCTTCCTAGGACATGGCCCCTTTCAGGGAGAAGACGTCCCCCCAGAGAGTCAACAGACCCTTCCTTCACCGTGACCACAGCATCGGTCCCTCGGAACAGATCCTCCAATCTCTTATGGCGTGGGTCCCCTCGCAAGGTGGCACCCTGGACTCCTCGATCCCTAGTGGACCCCAGCCGAAGGTTTCTGGGCCCCGGGCCGTTGCTGCAGCTCCTGGGCATCTATACCCAGGCAGTCAGAAACGGTGAGGTAGTACCTCACCCCAGGCTAAAGGTGCCTGAGGTGGAACCGGGACACGGCCTCCGGGCCTAGGGCACCCGGAGATGACCCACACACGCCCAGGCTGAAGGTGCCTGGGCGTCGACCGACCCCCCTCAGAAGATGTCTGCCCCTTTTATATCCCCTCCCGGCATGCACAGCAGGTTCCCCGCCCCACTGTACAGCTGCCAAGAGGGGTCACAAAAGGCGCAGCACTACGCTCGCGGTTCATCCCTGGCCCAGAATGGCAGTGCCACCCACAGGCCACACGGAACACATCACCAGCATTATCCCCTGAGAACAAAAATGGTCCATAACTTCTAACAATTCAAGGTGTCTGAGCCTGGTTACCACTCAGACACTTCCCCTAAATTGAACACCCCGCTACATATATATATATATATATGTAGCGGCCTCACCCCCTTTGATTTGCCTAGGGGTATTTCACATGCGAGGGTGAGATGCGCTACAGCCCATGTCCTGCCCATGGCAGTGGGTGCGGTGAAGGCCAGTACCAGATATTTTCCTCGGGCCTGTGTGTTTCAGTTAAGGACCAAGTCCTGCTGTGCTGACACTTCCCTTTGCTCCCATTAGCCAGAGTACCACACACCAATAAAGGTCCAACTCTTGCTTTATTGTCACACTCACAATTAACAGTGCTTTAGCAGCCAACTGGTTGAGACCCAATAACAGTTCAATACGGTGAGGTGAGCAGGTCGAGGCACTATCCTGATTGTCAGCTAAACCACTGTGGTTTCACCAGTGGTTACTATAGTCATCGGCTAAGAGAGAACTTAGATCTTTTGAGTCTCTACCAGCGACTCAAGAGAACGTAGACAGGAGTACCTTCGCTGCGTTGCAGCCCCTGTCAGGGGAAGATGTCCCTCCAAGGGAGTTACCGGAGGCCCATCCGTCACCGGGTTGATGCTGCTCCGGACTCTCCGGACGGGTAACCTCTCCAGCCTCCTCACCTCAGATATGGGCCCCATCCACCTCAGGGACCCTCGGACTTCTCCACCCTCGCGGGACCCAGTCGAAGTCACCGGGCCCCAGGCCTCTGATTTAGTACCTCACCCCAGGCTGAAGGTGCCTGGGATGGATGCCAACCCCGCTCCGGCCAGGCCTAGGGCACCTGGGCCGAAACTCCGGACCGCCCGCACCCAGGCCTAAGGTGCCTGGGCGCGTGATGAAGAAGATCCTCCAGAAGACCTCGTGGCAAGGGCGTCTCCCCCTTTTATCTCCTCCCTTGACGTCACGGCAGGTTCCCCGCCCTCGCCGTACCATCTCCGGAAAGGGACAAAAAGGACAGCACTGTGGCAGCAAATCTATCTTGAGCCTGCGAGTACCCCGCCACCCACAGGCCAAGGAGAATAATACACTACCCAATCCTCCACGAATACAAATGGTCCAATTCCTCTAATAATTTACACACCTGGATCATACTACCACCCAGGTGTATCCCATCTAAATTTAGAGACCCCGCTACATATATATCACTTATTTATTCATTTCTAGTTTGTGTAATACCCCTGACATATTATGCGTTTCTTTACGGTGTATATTGAATGTTTTACATCATTGCTTCTCCAAAAGAGCTCACTGTCTATTTTTTACTCTATTTAGGAATCTAATAAATTAACAGCATGTTTTCGGATTGTGGGAGGAAACTGGGAAAATTTTGGAAAAACTGTGCAAACATGAGGAGAGCATAAAAACTCCATACAGATAGTGCCTTGGGGAGAAATTCAAACCCCTAAGCTGCAGGGAAAGAGTACAAACCACTTAGACAGCATGCTACAATTAAGCCCAATTGAAGATTCTATATTTTAGGGTACGTATGCCAAATTAAAATGCATGTTTTTTTCTGCTTGTTGCAGCAAGAATCATGTGTGGCCTCCTCAAATGGTGACAGGACAAGTGCATGCATCCTTTATCAGCAGCCTGTCCTGGTGCCATACTCACACAGGTACTCATTGATGGCCCTCTGCTGCATGTGCAGCCGCTGCAGCATTGCCAATGTTGAGTTCCACCTGGTGGGCATGTCACAGAAGAGGCAGTTGGTGGGCAGGTTGAGTTCCAGTTGAATGTCAGCCAACCGAGCACTGGCATTGTATGACCGCCGGAAAGGCCACAGACATTTCTGGCTGCCTCAGAAGATCTTGTAAGCCTGGGTACCAGCTGTACATCATTCCCCCTGCACAGTGCTCCACAAAACACTGTTCAGGGAGTGTAAGCGCTGTTAATCGGAGCACTGTGCAAGGGATGTGTCTGACCTCTGTGTGGTGAATTGTATGGTATGGCTGATTGAACGAGGTGACGAGCAAGACGTCACCTCCCTGCCTTTCAAGCTCATTGTCTGAGGCGCTGTCTTTCCTGGGGGCGGTGACTTGTTGTACTCTGCTCAATCACTTGTATTCTAGAAAGCGTCTGGCATCTTCAGTTGTTACTTCCACATTTTTTACTTTCTGGAGGGCCAATTAATTACACAATCCTTAAAGTGATATTAAAGGCAAGTTTTTTTGAAATAACCAAATTGTCACACTTACCTGCTCTGTGCACACTTGGAAGCATCGAACTTCATTTTGTCGGCTCGTCGTAGTCTATTACGTCACTGCATTTTTGCCAGTCAAAAGTTCACCGGACTTTTGTGTGACCGTGTGTATGCAAGGCAGGCTTGAGAGGAATTCTGTCGGGAAAACCATCGGTTTTTTAACCGACGGGAAAACCAGTCGTGTGTACGAGGCAATAAGACCTGTGCAGAATGTTTTGTGAAGCCTGTACCTTCCTGAGGAAGTTGTATTAACCATAAAACGTGTTGAAGAATTGATTTACAGCAGCTCCAGTTTGTTGGGAGACCTTTGGAGAAATATGCCATAATGTCAGGGAGGGGGGGGATCATTCTGGGTGTGATAAAAGAGGCCCAATGCGGGAGCTCGTTATTTTAAAGAGTAACTCCACTTTTGTTGTGAAAAAAAACATTAACCCCTGGGCGATTTATGTACATTTCAGGGATTTTAACAATCTTTATTGCAGATTCCTACCTTTTATTATGCTGAAGAAATGGCTGTTTGTGTTCATGGGCAAAGTGAATCTGTATGGGAGTGGTTTTATCATTTGCAATCGGCTGCTGCACTTGCAGGGCTCTAATGAGGAAAGTGGCAGGGTCTGCATCTCTTTAGATGTGATTTCAGTTTGGGAGTATCTCATCAAAAATCACATTTTTGTTGCAGGGGATGCTCAAAATCTGACTTGTATCTTAGTGCTGAATTCTGGGAAAATCAGGAAGCCAATCAAATGACTGGAAATTACATATCTGGGGGGTGTTGTGTACAGAACACCTCCAGGTAGCCATATTGCATTTCATATTTCAGAAAATTACAGGGCTGCAGATTGAAAAAGGAAAGGTAATTTTTTTAAAGAGGAACTGCAGTCTGCTCACATAATTTGTAATAAAAGAATAAAAACATCTTTGCCATTCTGAAGCTTCCCTCCAACCACTTTGCATATTTTATATATATACTGTGATTCTGTGCTTGCCAAATATGCTGCAGAAATCTCCCTCCACTGAGTCTGGCTGTAACCATTTTAACTGTGGGCAGCTGAAACTGCTGCCTGTTCACTTCCTGGATCTACACAGACACACAGAGGCACACCTCCAGCTCTGCAGCTCTCATTGGCCCTCTTATGACTCATCCCCCTCCCATCCTGGCAAACTCTCACGAGAGTGAGAGAGAGAGAGCTGTGCATGATGTCATAAGCCTAGGCTAATGACCAGACAAGAAACAGAAAGGGGGCTGTATAAGGTCTTTACCGGCAGAAAAAATATGTTTTACTATCCAAAGTTAAAACATCAAAGGCAGAAGATTTATAAGATGAAAAGTTAAAAAAATCACTGAAGTTCTGCTTCAATAACATCCAATTACAATATGACTTGTGTCGTAATTGTATACGCTATATTATTTTTTCTTTATTTGCTATTTTGTTCCCCACAAAAGTGGTTACCCTTTATATTATTTTCTGTTTTTTTGTTGTGTACAATTTTTAAATACATTTTAGATTTTTTTTTCTATACACTTTTGGTGTCTAGTCTGTGGGGTACCAATAAAGTCCATCAGTTTTTGACATTTCTGTTTTGATCTCCATCTATTCCAGTTTAGAGAACACTTTGCATTTATTTAGAAAATACAAAGCATTCTCTGAATGGCAGAAGTGCTGAGCACCGACCCCCTGTGTTCACAATCTATCAGGCCAACCACTCAGCATAGGACCAGGACGTAAAGTAGAGATCACTGGAGTAATGGTGATTTCTTGGGACATCGGGCAAGTATGATATATGTAGAGTTACATTGGTTCAGACTGGACCAATGTGACTTTGTAATAATGTACAATGTCTGGAATTCTTCTTTAATACACGACACCCTGTGTGTGTGAGAAGCAGCCTGCAGTGGGTGTATTTAGGGATTCCACTCTGGCATCACAAGAGGGATTCTCAGATTACCTAACACAAGCACAACTTCAGTGTCTGGAGGAAATACTGAACAGGTAGCATGTGCTTCGTATACAAATATTAAATGTTTTCCTTCATACTTAATTTTTTTTTTATACTTTATTTTTAATTCTTTGCTTTGGATTTTGTAAGATGACAGAACTGAGTTGGACAGTAACACAACAAATCAGTATACAACAAGAGGTTGAGGAGACATCCTGACCAGTTTTGAAACAGGTCATAATAATCAATACATTTGAAAACAATCCGGATTCACCAGGAAAGCAGTCAGACCCTAAATGATGAGCTGGCATACTATGTATAAATGAAGAAAAGGAAAGAAAAGTTCTGCTAGTGAAGTGTAGTATTAATTAAAATGTTTTAAAATAAAAAAACAATAATTATACACTTATGCCCCGTACACATGATCGGACCTTTGTCCTACCAAACTTACAACGGAATTCTGACGGAATTCCATCGGAGTAAAATAGTAAATGTTCTATATTTAAACTCCGATGGAATTCATCGGAATTTCTCCGATGGGGCACACACACGGTAGGAATTTCCGATGGAAAAAGTCTGTCTGACTTTTTTCATCGGAAATTCCTATCGTGTGTACAAGGCATTACATGTACATTGTATTGAAATGCAGATCAATAAGTCTCCAGCAGGTGGTGATTAATGGTGAGCAAGCTCTTCCATGTAGATGTGATGTAAGGGGCTTGGAACCAGGATGTTAACCAGGGGAACACTAGGTGAGCTGGTGTTCTACCGAATAGTGCATCCTCGTCGTTGACGTTCTCCGCATGCGCAAGACGCAAGGGCACTCCGACTGATATGTTGATCAGCTGGCGGGACATCAAAACTGCGCATGCACAATGAGGGAAATTAAAGGAATTGTTAAGGGCTACTCCAAAATGTTGCCCTAAGATGCCAGAAATTGAACAAAGTATTTATAGACAACAACAAAACAGCAGTATGGTTGTTGTGTGTGGTTCTGTTGAGTTCACACTTAGACCCCTTTCACACTGAGGGCATATTGCAGGCGCTATAGCGTTAAAAATAGCGCCTGCAATCCGCCCTTAAACTGCTGCTCTATTGTCTCCAGTGTGAAAGCCCGAAGGCTTTCACACTGGAGCGGTGCGCTGGCAGGGCGTCAGGAAAAGTCCTGCCAGCAGCTTCTTTGGAGCTCATTAGGAGCGGTGAACTCACCGCTCCTAATGCGCTCCTGCCTATTGAAATCAATGGGCAGCGCCGCCGTACCGCCAGCAAGCAATACACCGCTGAAGCAGCGCATTGCGGGCGGTTTTAACCCTTTCTCAGCCGCTAGCGGGGGTTAAAAGCGCCCCGCTACCGGCCGAAATGCACCGCAAATCCGACGGTAAAATAGCGCAGTTTTACTGCTATTTTACCGCCGACGCTATGAGCGGCAGCAGTGTGAAAGGGCTCTAAAGGAGCATAGAACCCCACTGGTATGTGGGGACCCAGAGATGTAGGTTCAGACATAATCCTCTACATGTTTTGCACCAAATGTCGCTTCTTCAGGAGGAGTCAACCAAAAACATCTATAAAGAAATACAATCTCATAATTACAATGTCAAAAAAGAGTTAACAAAACATTGTTGTAGCAAAACTACCAGTATGACAGTTATTTTTGGAGTATTAAAGAGCCAGTGCAACTCACCGATGGAGGTCCAATAGGGCGTCAGACGAAAATAGAGACACCCTCGGGGCGAACACAGGTGGCTGTAATTGGAAGATGGACTAAGATTAAATATAAAAAAATATAAGTATTGTGATAGTGGATCCAAACAAGAAACAAGCACATAAAGATGGAAAGAACACATAAGGGAAATAAAGGGGGGGGGGGGGTGTATAGGAGGGGAAGGAAAGGAAAGGGGGGAGAGGGAAGGAAAGAGTACCCACCCCCATATGCCAAGTTTTTCCAGTGAGGCAATACCTCTCAAACTGCGAATGCGCAGATCTTTGGAGGCATTATCCGACGATCTGCAAAGGGAGAATGTAATTGGCAGATTCTGCCGGCCTCTCTGCTCATGGGGGAGAACTGACCGATCACGTGACAGGCGGATTTCGATGTGTTGCCCGATTACATTCTCCCTTTGCAGATTGTCGGATAATGCTTTAGACTCTCTGCGCATGCGCAGTGTTAAGGTCACGCCAGCTGATCAACATATCAGCTGGAGTAATATTGTGTACTGCACATGCGCAAATTGTTGGAGGCATTATCCGACGGGATGCACACCAGTATAGACTGAGAGAAGGTTCACGGCAAAAGATGATGCATCCCACAATGTACACTCTAGACATGAAATCTTAGTTGCGGGTCCTCTAGGGGGCGACCTGTGGAACCTTTCCCCCAGAAGAGCTGGGTATGAGGTGCAGATGTCTTGGAGAAATAGGTCAAGGAGCAGATAAAGGGAGGAAGATGAAAAAAAAGGGGGGGGGTGTTGTAGGGGGTTCCAGTCTTGATTTTCACATCAGTAGAGTGATACTATTAATGCTATTAGATGTGCCCTCACATTTAGAAAGATTTCTGTATCTTCCCTTATGAGAGGTCTCATGTACTTATACCTTTAAATAGAATTGAGAAAATAAATGTGAAGCTGTAATTTCAAAAGCCTTGTACACACGGCCGGGTTTCCCGATGGGGAAAACTGCGAGGAGAGCTTTTGGCCAGGAATCCCGGCCATGTGCGTGCTCCCTCACAGTTTTTCCGACGGGAAAACTGCCAAAATTGGCTGGCTAAAAAAAGAGAACCTGCTTTTTTCCTGGCGGGTTTCCCGACTGACTTTTTCCCGTCAGAAAACCCGGCCGTGTGTAGCAGAAAACTGACATTTTTGGCAGATTTCCTGTGGGGAAAAACTCAGATGGAGCAATATACACGGTCGGGATTCCCAAGGAAAAGCTCTCATCTGAGTTTTCTCGACGGGAAAACCGAGCGCCTGTACGGGGGGGGGGGGGGGGGGGGGGAGTAGAGAGCAGGCTCTCTGGATTTCCGATGGATCTTTTCCTGTTGGGAATCCCGGTCGTGTGTACTAGGCAAAAGTCAGAAAATGTAAAAAAAATAAAAATGAACTTGGTCTTAAAGCAGAATTCCACCCACTTTTACTACTTTATCTTATAGAAAAGACCACCCCTCCACCACTCGATTTTGAATATTTTTCTTTTTTTTCTTACTTACCTTTTCTGAAGTACTGAGTGTACTTCCGTCCTAGCTCAGCCGCGGAGTCATTTCCTCTTCTCCCCCACTGCCTTCTGGGACCTGTGTGTGTCCCAGAAGACGACAGGGCCATTCAGTAAGTGCCGCGTGACTCGCGACTCGCTCATGCACAGTATGAAACCGGCAGTGAAGTCTGCTGGCTCCACTGCTGGTTCCCCTTAGTTGGAATGGCGGTGCCTGCACCCGATCCGATGGACGGATGTCGGCCTTGAGGGACCGTCATTGCGGCCTCCCAGGACAGGTAAGTGTCCTTATTAAAAGTCAGCAGCTACAGTGTTTGTAGCTGCTGACTTTTAAAAAAAAAATTGCGTCTTTCTTGTTCATACATCACGGGACACAGAGCAGCATAGTCATTACTATGTGGGTTATATAGAATTACCTTCAGGTGCTGGCACTGGCAACTTCCAAAACAGGAAGTACCCTCCCCTATATAAGCCCCTCCCATCCGGGAGTACCTCAGTTTTTTGCCAGTGTCTAAGGTGTTGGCCAAGGTTAACATGTATTCATCTGGGCTTGTGTACAGGTTCTCTGGGCCTTAGCAAGCTATTCCGGATCCGACCAAAAAAGCTTCATAGCTAAACGGTCGGTACCCGGGCCTTGCAGAGAAGAGCAGGGTTTTGCCTGTAATGCCTCTCTTAGGAGGGCTGGACCCTGGGATCCAGAGCTCTGGTCATACCCAAAACCAAGAGGCTATCTGTGCAGGGTGCTATACAGGTCCAGGGGAGTGGAATCCTTGGGAACCCGGTCCCTGAAGGTCTAGTACAATGCCTGCCGTGAGAGGTGAAGTTTGGGCTTCTGTGGACCAAACAAAGTCCTGCGGCGGGGAAAAGGTAAGTGGGGGCCCCTCAGGAACTTGGTTCTATTGAGGGGACCCCCAAGCCTAATATGTCTTTCTGCCTGTTACCTAAAGGGTATTCCCGCTAATAGCTGTATATGCCTAAGAAATCCTAGAAATGTTTTTTTATAAGGGAAGTTTTAAAAAAAAACTGTAAACCTGGAAATGTTTTTCATAAAGGAGGTTTTAAAAAAAAAAAAAAAGACAAAAGTGCGGTACCTGTGTTTGTCCACTAGAGGCCGCTGTGGAACGTCTTTTTTCTTGGGACTATTCCTTCCATGGTGAAAGTCCAGGCAGATGAGTGAGCTCTCTATCAGGGAAGCTGCATTCCTCTGTCATGCTGCCAAGTAGTTTCCTTCCATCCCCGAGTCCTGGTAAAACAGGGACCCTGGCTCCTCTCCCTACATGGCGCCAAGAGCGCACACGTGCACGCGCGCGCGCACACATGCTTCCTTTTTATAAGGTTTAGCTTCAAAAAAGGGGGCGGAGCCTGGCGGATGACGCGCTCTGTGCGCCCAGCGCTTCTGCGCATGTGCGGGCGTCCCAGCAAGATAAAAGGACTCAGTCCACGCTGCTTGCTATGGACACAGAGCATGAAAAGGAGCTGGTAGCATGGTATAGGGGCTTACAGCGGGCGGTTGATACAGGCATCCCCAGAAAGACGCATTAGTAGACACCCACTGATGTACATAGCAGCAAATTGCATTAGACTATTTCAGTAAGGGGTGTATTGCGGCTGGAATACCTCAGCTTTGAACTAAGGAATATGCCGCCTAAAAAACTCCGAGATATACCTCTCAGGAAGTGTAGGGGGTCTCCATCGGGCTCTGAGGATCTGGAGCAGTCATCTGCACCCTCCTCCCCTGAGAAATCAGAGGTTAATACCCATAAGGAACCCCCGGGAGTGCCAGGTACTGCGGCTGTCCTCAGTCCACCTGCTCCTGCATATATAACAGAGGAGGTTTTTTCCTCAACTCTGGAGGGATTGGAGCAGAGATTGGCTGCATTGATCGCTTCTTCTCTACAGGAAAGAAAGCGCGCCAGATCTCCATCACCTCCATTAGAGTGCCTGTTGGCAGAGCAACAGTCCCAGGAAGGGACCGACCTACCTGAAGGGGATCAGGAGGAGGTTAGCTCTGTTTTTGAGGAATCGACAGTAGATGAACCATTTTCAGCATCACAGACTGAAAGATTGTGGGTCCAGACCCTAACTGACATGGTTCGATCTGCATTTAAAATGCCTCTTGTTGAACCATCAACTACTGCTCTCTCCTCATTGGGGTCGCTAAAAGCTCCCCAGGTTAATTGCTCCTTTCCAATACATCCATTATTGGAAGGACTTATATACCAGGACTGGGAACATCCTGATAAACTATTTGTTCCGCCTAAAAGGTTTCCGGTGATCTATCCCATGGAGGAAAAGTTCACCCAGAGATGGAATGTTCCTACGGTGGATGCAGCCATCTCTTCTGTGAACAAATCACTGACATGTCCAGTAGATAATGTTCAAATGTTCAAAGATCCAGTGGATAAAAAATTGGAATCTTTATTAAAATCTGCTTTTTCCACAGCAGGGGCTGTTACACAGCCAGCAGTGGCAGCTATTGGAGTCTGCCAAGCTTTAAAGGATCAAATGAAAATGGTCCTGAGGGGTTTGCCAGACCAACAGGCCCAGGCTCTGGCTGATCTGCCTAGAGCATTATGCTTTGCGGTTGACGCCATCAAGGATTCTATCCATCAGGCCTCCCGCCTCACGCTGTCTTTGGTACATATGCGTAGGCTTCTGTGGCTCAAAAACTGGTCTGCTGAAGCTCCCTGTAAGAAGCTCTTAGTTAGCTTCCCATTTCATGGGGAACGCCTTTTTGGCGAAGACCTGGATAAGTATATCCAGAAGATTTCCAGTGGTAAAAGTACTCTCTTACCGAGTAAGAAGAGGTCTAGGGGTCCATCTTTTAAGAGGACTACCTCTCCTATCCCTGCGACGTCTGCTACTAAGCAGTTCCGACGGCCTCCTCGGTCAAACTCAGGAGGTAAAAATCAGGGACAGCCACAGGGTAATAAAAAGCCCTGGATCCGAAGAGGTACTAAACCAGCCTCCAAGTCAAGCCTATGAAGGGCTGCCCCCACTCAAACGGGTGGGGGGAAGACTTCAGTTGTTCGCAGAGACCTGGCGGGAGACGATCAAAGACAGATGGGTGCTCTCCGCAGTAACTCTGGGATACAAGTTGGAGTTAAAAGAGTCTCCTCCGTCCCATTTTATGTGGTCAGGCATGCCAAGAGACCCTCTGAAAAGACGGTCTCTCCTATTGGCGTTAGAACAACTATTGCTCCAAGGAGTAATTATGGAGGTTCCTATGGAAGAGTGGGGGTTGGGTTTCTACTCAAACCTTTTCACAGTCCCGAAGCCAAACGGGGACATAAGACCCATATTGGACCTAAAGAGTCTAAACAAATTTCTAAACGTCCGGTCTTTCCGGATGGAGTCGATCCGATCGGTCACCGCTGCCCTACAAGGGGAGGAATGGTTAGCCTCGATCGACATCAAAGATGCTTACTTGCATGTTCCCATCTTTCCAGGTCATCAAAAATTCCTACGCTTTGCAGTAGAAGGGCGCCATTTTCAGTTCAGAGCCTTACCATTCGGTCTGGCCACAGCACCACGAGTGTTCACAAAAATTCTGGCTCCACTGTTGGCCGATCTAAGAACACGGGGTGTAACAATAATGGCATACCTAGACGACCTGTTGTTGATGGACCACTCAGTTGCCAAGCTAGAAGTGGTAATTATCGATACAATCAAGTATCTAGAATCTCACGGTTGGGTCATCAACCTGGACAAGTCAGCCCTACAGCCAGTGAAAAACCTGGTATATCTAGGGCTACGGCTGGATTCAGACCAGAGGAAGATTTTCTTACCTCTAGACAAGGTATCCTCTTTGAGGGGCTTGGTCCGTCTGCTTTGTGCAAAAAGACAGCCGTCCATACGCCTGTGCATGAGGCTGCTAGGAAAGATGGTAGCATCATTCGAAGCTGTGCCATACGCCCAATTCCACTCAAGGAATTTACAAAGGGCCATATTGTCAGCCTGGAACGGAAAAGTTCAGGCTCTAGACTTCCCGATGGCTTTGTCCCCTTCCGTTCGGAAGAGTCTCTGCTGGTGGTTGATCCCCCAGAATCTCCAGAAGGGAAAACCCTTCAGCCCGATATCTTGGAAGGTGGTCACTACAGATGCCAGCCTTACAGGCTGGGGGGCAGTACTGGAGCAATGGTCTCTCCAGGGCAGATGGTCAAATGTAGTAAAAACCCTGCCCATCAATCTCTTAGAGATACGAGCAGCCCGGTACGCCCTAGTAGCCTGGACATCCAGACTCCAAGGGTCCCCTGTCAGAATTCAATCAGACAATGCCACAGCAGTGGCATATATCAATCATCAGGGAGGCACCAGGAGTCGTGCAGCCCAGAGGGAAGTAAGTCACATCCTGGAATGGGCAGAAAAGCATGTCCCATGTATATCAGCTGTCTTCATTCCAGGGGTGGAGAATTGGAAGGCGGACTTTCTGAGTCGCCAACAGTTATGCCCAGGGGAATGGTCCCTTCATCCCGAGGTCTTCCGAGCAATATGTCAGCGGTGGGGAACACCGGATGTAGATCTGCTAGCATCCAGATTCAACGCAAAGGTGGACAGGTTTGTCTCCCGGACAAGGGATCCCCTCGCTTGCGGCTCGGATGCTCTGGTGTTCCCTTGGGATCAGTTCAGACTGATATATGCATTCCCTCCGCTACAATTGTTGCCTCGACTCCTTCGCAGAGTCAGGTTGGAGAAGAAGCCGGTGATCCTGGTGGCTCCAGCGTGGCCCCGAAGGGCCTGGTACGCGGAGATCATCAAAATGTCTGTGGGGAGTCCTTGGACCCTTCCACGTCGTCCGGACCTGCTTTCGCAAGGACCGATATACCACCCTTCCTTACTAACTCTAAGTTTAACGGCCTGGCTATTGAGTCCCACATCCTAAAGAAGAGAGGTCTCTCTAACTCTGTGGTATCAACTATAATCAATGCCAGGAAGCCTGTATCCAGGCAGATCTACTATAGAGTTTGGAAGGCGTACATCACTTGGTGCGAGGCCAGAAAATGGCATCCACGTAAGTACGTTATAGGCAGAATTCTGGACTTCCTGCAGTGGGCTGTAGACAGGAAGTTTGCCTTAAGTACTATCAAGGGCCAGGTTTCGGCCTTGTCAATACTATTTCAAAGGCCCCTGGCTATGCATTCACTTGTCAAATCCTTTATGCAAGGTGTGACTCGTATTATTCCACCGATTAAGGCTCCCATATGCCCATGGGATCTAAATTTGGTTCTGTCGGTTCTGCAGAAGCAGCCATTTGAACCTTTGCGGCACATTTCCTTGGTTCTACTCACCAGGAAATTGATATTTTTAGTAGCCATATGCTCGGCTAGAAGAGTGTCGGAATTAGCCGCCATGTCCTGTAAAGAGCCATATCTGGTTATCCATGAGGACAGAGTAGTATTACGTCCTCACCCAGCCTTTCTTCCTAAGGTGGTATCGAGGTTTCACTTGAACCAGGATGTGGTTCTTCCTTCTTTTTTCCCCAAACCAAGCTCGGTAGAGGAAAAGTTATTGCATTCTTTGGATGTAGTAAGAGCAGTTAAAGCTTATCTAAAAGCCACTGCTCAGATTCGTAGAACGGATTCTCTGTTTGTTCTGCCGGAAGGCCCCAGAAAGGGTCAGGCAGCATCAAAATCTACTTTAGCCAAGTGGATTCGACAGGTCATAATACAAGCCTATGGCTTGAAAAGTAGACCGCCTCCGTTCAAAGTTAGGGCGCACTCCACAAGAGCAGTTGGAACTTCATGGGCAGTGCATCACCAGGCCTCCCTGGCGCAAATTTGTAAGGCCGCAACATGGTCTTCAGTACACACGTTTACTAGGTTCTACCAGGTGGACGTGAGAAGTCAGGAGGATGT
Organism: Rana muscosa; assembly: GCA_029206835.1. Classification (NCBI taxonomy): domain Eukaryota; kingdom Metazoa; phylum Chordata; class Amphibia; order Anura; family Ranidae; genus Rana; species Rana muscosa. Next base: position 275,860,881 of record CM055123.1, read on the forward strand.
CGCCTTTGGGCGCAGTGTGTTGCAGGCCGCAAAAGATCCTCATGCCTGATGGCGCCCAGCTTATGTATGGTGTATCCCCCCCCTCATGTGGCATTGCTTTGGGACGTCCCACATAGTAATGACTATGCTGCTCTGTGTCCCGTGATGTATGAACAAGAAAGTGGGATTTTTAAAACAGCTTACCTGTAAAATCCTTTTCTTGGAGTACATCACGGGACACAGAGCTCCCACCCCTCTTTTGGGGACACGTATTGCTTTGCTACAAAACTGAGGTACTCCCGGATGGGAGGGGCTTATATAGGGGAGGGTACTTCCTGTTTTGGAAGTTGCCAGTGCCAGCACCTGAAGGTAATTCTATATAACCCACATAGTAATGACTATGCTGCTCTGTGTCCCGTGATGTACTCCAAGAAAAGGATTTTACAGGTAAGCTGTTTTAAAAATCCTACTTTTTGGTGTTCGTTTTTAAACTTAAATTATCTTTTTTTTTTTACTTTCAATATGTATATTGGTATTTTACAAATAAAAATACACACAGCTAGGTAGCAGTGATCAAACATCAAAATAAACAAAAACATAGAAAGGAGGTACAATCGACATAATAATCTCACACAACTAACATTACGAGCCAAAAAAAGATGAGCCCCGGATCCAATAATTTTGTCCAAAACTTTAAGCATTGGAGCTCCGAGATTAAATAGGAATTATTATAACAATCCAAAAAGTGGTCAGATTAAAGTGATTGTAAAGTCTTGTTTTTTTATTTTTTTTTATAAAAAAAACAAAACAAACGTAATGCCGCGTACACAAGACCGTTTTTCATGACGAGAAAACTGCCATTTTTTAGATTGGTCGTGAAAACCGGTCGTGTGTATGCTCCATAGCAGTTTTCTCGGCGAGAACCTGCTCTATTTTTTCTCGTAGTTTTTCCCGTCGTTCTTTTTCTCTTTGCGAAAACCGCTCGTGTGTATGCTTTTCCGAGGGGAAAAAAAACACGCATGCTCAGAATCAAGTATGAGACGGGAGCGCTCGTTCTGGTAAAACTAGCGTTCGTAATGGAGATAGCACATTGGTCACGCTGTAACGGACTGAAAAGCGCGAATCGTCTCTCACTAAACTTTACTAACACGAGATCAGCAAAAGCAGCCCAAAGGGTGGCGCCATTCGAATGGAACTTCCCCTTTATAGTGCCGTCGTACGTGTTGTATGTCACCGCGCTTTGCTCAAGCGTTTTTTTTTCCCCGAACGTGTGTATGCAAGGCAGGCTTGAGAGGAATCAGGACGAATCATGTCGAGAAAAACGTTGTTTTTTTGCATGACAGGAAAAACGGTCCTGTGTACGCGGCATTATACTTACCTGCTCTGTTGCAGTTGGTTTTGCACAGGGCAGCCCTGATCCTCCTCATCTCGGGTCCCTCTTCTGTGCTCCTGGCCCCTCCCTCCTGTTCAGTGCCCCCACAGCAAGCAGCTTGCTATGGGGTTATGGGGGCACCTGAGCCGAGTCACAACTCCCTGTGTTCATTCAGACACGGAGCCGCGGCCCCGCCCCGCCTCCTTTCTCTTCTGATTGTCTAACTGACGCCGCTGCTGTGTCTCAGACAATCAGGAGGGAGAGTCTCGGATGGCCGAGACACTCGTGGACATTGCTGGACAGAGAGGGGGCTCAGGTAAGTATTAGGGGGGCCGCTGCACACTGATGGATTTTTTATATTAATGCATAGAATGTATTAAGATGAAAAACCTTCTGACTTTACAACCACTTTTATGTTTTAAGATATGGAAGTATATAGTAATGCTATATTAATGTTTCTCAAATGCATGCTAGCGAGCTTTATCCAAAATGTATTTACATCTTTAGATTTCAGCCAGGTTATTTCAGATAACAAAAATGTAAATGTTTATTTTTGACTGTCTTGTGATTTGTGCACGGAAAGTCTGTTGTGACAAAGAAATGGAAGCGGGTTAACCGGCAAGCACAAACTGCTGTTAGGGATAATATGGCCTAATGTTGTAGCCTGTCAATTTGTATACAAGTAAACATCCTCCAGTGCAATGGTTTTAGCTGTTAGGCCTGTGCTTGTATTATGTATATTTTAAAAGCCACTTATTTAAATGGGAGCGAGAATGCGTTAGCATTGTGTTCACGTTGCATTCATGCTTTTACAACAGTGACTGCAGTTAGTTGTTTTACCCTGGAAAAAAAAAAGACAGTTGTCCAAATTAGTCTCCTCTCTCTGTTTCCTTATTGCTAATCAGTACAGAAAAAAAAAAAAAAACACACACAGGTCTATACAGTGTCTTAATGGTCTTGTGGAGACCTGTCTGGACACTTTCACCCCCTTCCAGTCCAGGCCATTTTTCATCTTCCAGCACTGTCACACTTTGACAATTACTATATATAATACATATATAAATAAGATTTGTATCATTGTTTTAAAGTGGTTGTAAACCCACTTTTTAAACAAAGACCTACAGGTAAGCCTAGATTAAGGCTTACCTGTAGGTGCATGAAATATCTCCTTAACCTACATGGTTAAGGAGATATTTGTATGTAAATGCGGCGACGCTGACGTCACCCCATTCACAAATTCGGCTAGGTCGCAACATTCCACGACGTAGCCGAATTCGACAGCTCACGCGCGCATGCGCGGAGTCACGTCTTCGCCGCTCCGGCCAATCACAGCGCCGGAGCGGCGCTGTGATTGGCTGCAGCGGCGATACCCGGAAGTAACATTCCGGCTATCGCCGCAGCGATGGATGCGGCTAGAGGAGGGACACGGACGACTTCGGGGGCCCCGATCGAAGGTAAGTGGTACATAATGAGCTAGTATGCTAGTCATACTAGCTCATTATAGCTTTGTCTTGCAGGTAAGTAAAAAAAAAAAATTTGTCTACAGGGTTTACAACCACTTTAAGATGGAGCTTTCTTTTAGTGAAATTTATTCACCATTGTTTTTTTTTTGCTATATAAAAAGAAAGGAGCAGCGCCAATGCATCCACCCGCATTGGCACTGCTCCCGTCTGGCTGTTTATATACATTGGCAGGACGGAGAGCTTTTAAACCAGATTTTAAAGGGGGGGCTCAACCCAAAAGGGGAAGCTCCACTTGTTTGCACCCTCCTCACTCCACTGCCACATTTGGTACTTTTTGGGTGGGGGGAGCAGGTACCCACTCTAACTTCCGTCTCAGATTGCTGCGTCAAACCGAGCCTTTCCCCCACAGTCTTCAGAGCTCTGTGCCGCGGTCCAAGACTCCCGCGCGCATGTGCAGGAGTGAGGTCATTGCGGGAAACGGCCAATCAGACAGCGGGAGGACGCGAACCCGGAAGGAAGACCGGGTGAAGATGGAAGCGCCTTTAGTGGTGACAGCGCGCTGCTGGAGGGCTTTGTTCTAAGTGCTAGTTCCGTGCGCTTTTTTTCTGCACTAAAAATGCATGCACAGTGTTTTCCATGTATTTCAATGGCTCTAGTTCACACCAATGCCGTCAGTTTCCGGTGCATAAAAAAAAGCGTGCTGCATTTTTTCTGCACAGAACTGTACTAGAACCTAGCAAATTGTATCAAAAACACACTGGAACTGCGTGTGGTGTGAACTGTAAGCAAAAACTGATCTGGAAACGTATCCGGAGTGCGTTTTTGTGGTGTGGACTGGCCTTAAAAATGCATGCACAGTGTTTTCCGTATATTCCAATGGCTCTAGTTCACACCAGTGCAGGCAGTTCCAGTCAGTTTCCGGTGCCGAAACTGAACAGAAACTGACTGGAACTGACTGCATTGGTGTGAACTAGAGCCATTGGAATACATGGAAAACACTGTGAATGCATTTTTAGCGCTGAAAAAAAGCACACGGAACTGCATCTGGTGTGAACTGGCCCTAAGGTAAGTATTTCATAATGTGCTAATATGCGATGCATACTAGCACATTATGCCATTGTCTTAGAGGGTTAAAAAAAATGCTGTTTACTACCGCTTTAAAGCCGTCCTATACTAAATTATTAGCTTAAGTGATATTAAATGTTCCAAAATTTTGCTTTTTGATGCATTCTAAGCTTTCCTACTGACTAATGTGCAGTATATCTGGCCAAAAACAGTTACAGTTGCTCCTGTTTACTGCGCCCGACTCCAGATCTATCAAGCAGCTGCCCTAAGCTTCCTGTCGGGGAGAGCACACAATGGGGGTTATTTACGAAAGGCAAATCCACTTTGCACTACAAGTGCAAATTACAAGTGCACAGTGAACTTGAAATTGCTCTGAAAGTGCACTTGGAAGTGCAGTCGCTGTAAATCTGAGGGGTAGATCTGAAATGAGGGGAATCTCTGCTGATTTTATTATCCAATCATGTGCAAGCTAAAAATAGGATTTTTGTACTCACCGTAAAATCCGTTTCTCTGACGTCCATGGACTGACACAGCTCTAATACTGAAACACGTGGGTATATGTCCCTGCTAGCAGGAGAAGATCTCGGCAGAATGTTAGATGTTAGAAACATACATTCTAGAACAAACCAGAGCTGAACAGCCCCGCCCAGGGGGGCCGTCCCTCCGGACATAACCCTCCTACCTGCAGCCAGCTGCCACAGTTCGTAACAAAGCAGTACAAACCTTAAAAGAAGGGTGGGTGCTGTGTCAGTCCATGGACGTCAGAGAAACGGATTTTACGGTGAGTACAAAAATCTTATTTTCTCTTATCGTCCATGGACTGACACAGCTCTAATACTGAAACACGTGGGACGTCCCAAAGCAGTATCAGAAAAGGGTGGGAGCAGTAGTAAAGGAAAAACCAAAACTTCACTCCAAACAAGCAGAGCTCCTCAACGGAGGAGTTGCAACATTAAACAGCGGCCTGCAACACTTTGCGGCCGAAGGAAGCATCCGAAGATGCAGCCACATCAGCCTTATAGAATTTAGAAAAGGTATGAACGGATGACCAGGTCGCCGCCTTGCACACTTGTGCAACCGACGCTTGATGTCGGAAAGCCCAGGAAGCACCCATTGCCCTGGTGGAATGCGCCGTAACCGGAAAGGGAGGCATAGGCCTGTATAACAGTCACTCTGATCCACCTAGAAATGGTGGCAGACGACACCGCTTGGCCCTGTTTTGGACCAGAGACAGACACAAACAGTGAGTCAGACTTCCGAATAGAAGCAGTAGCCGTCAGGTACACCCGTAAGGCTCGCACCACATCCAAATTGTGAAGCGCAAACTCTCTGGGATGCGATGGGTGAGGGCACAAGGACGGAAGGACAATGTCCTCATTAAGGTGAAAAGCCGAAACCACCTTTGGAAGGAATGACGGTCGCGGCGCAACACCGCCTTATCCTTATGGAAGACCAGGTAAGGTGACTTGCATGACAAGGCCGCCAACTCAGACACCCATCTAACAGAAGTAATGGCCACTAAGAAAGCCACCTTCTGAGACAAAGTTAAGAGAGGAATATCTCTGATATTCTCAAAGGGAGGTTCCTGGAGAACCGAGAGCACCAAATTCAGATCCCAAGGAGGGAGAGAAGACTTGGCAGGGGGAATCACATGGCGAAACCCCTGCACAAAAAAGCTAACTAAGGAATGACCTGCTAGCGGTCGTTGAAAGAAAACGGCCAAGGCCGAAATCTGACCCTTAATTGTGCTCAAAGCCAGCCTTTGGGCCACACCACGCTGCAAGAACCGCAGGATTCTGGGGTAAAGTAAGCTTTCCAGGTACGGTGATAGATCTTTCTAGAGGAAGACTACCGTGCCCTCAGCATGGTTGAAATGACCGAATCTAAAAGGCCTCGGTCCTTCAGCACCTGGCTCTCAATAGCCATGCCGTTAAAACCAGAGACTGTAAATTACAGCAGGATGAAAGATAGGACCTTGAGACAGAAGGTCCTCCCTCATGGGCAGTCGCCAAGGGACGTCCGCGATGAGACGTACCAGATCGGCGTACCAATGACGCCGAGGCCAATCCGGGGCAATGTGGATCACCGGAATGCCCTCGGCCGCTACCCTGCGCAGCAGACAAGGAAGCATCTGCAGTGGAGGGTAAGCATATATCAAGCGATACTGACCCCACTGGGCCACCAACGCGTCCGAGGTGTCTGGCCAGGGGTCCCTGGACCTGGCCACAAACCTCGACACTTTGCGATTGAGTCGAGACGCCATCAGGTCCACGTCCGGCATGCCCCACCGCCGACAAAGGAGTTGAAACACCTCCGGATGCAAGGACCACTCTCCCTGGTCCAGGGACTGGCGACTCAGATAGTCCACCTGCCAGTTTTCTACGCCCGGAATGTAGACTGCCGACAGAGCCGGCACGCTTCTTTACACCCACCTTAGGATGTGGGTGACCTCGGATGCCGCAGCCGAGCTCCGAGTGCCCCCCTGATGGTTGACATACGCCACGGCCGTGGCGTTGTGGACTGGATTCTGGATTCGACCACGCGGAGAGACACAGTCTGATCGCTCGCAATTCCAGAACGTTGATCGGTAGACGGGATTCGTCCGGAGTCCAGAGCCCCTGAGCTGACAGGACTCCCCAAACTCTTCCCCAGCCCGTCAGGCTGGCGTCCGTCGTGACCACCGTCCACTGGATGGGTAGGAACGACCTCCCGGACCGAAGAGCCAGGGATCTCAGCCACCACGTCAGGGACGCCCTGACAGAGTGACTCACCTGGATCTGAAGATCCAATGACAACGGGGACTTGTCCCAAATGGACAGAATTTCCTTCTGCAATGCCCGAGTGTGTGATTGGACATATGGAACTGCCTCGAAGGAGGCCACCATGAGTCCCAGGACTCTCATGCAGAAACGGAATGACGACCATTTTCGGGACGTCTGGACCCGTACTGCCGACTGAAGTGTCTGTAACTTCTCTGAGGGTAGAAACACCTTCGCTGCCGAAGTGTCCAGGATCAGACCCAGATACTCTAAACGCTGAGTCGGGGCTAGGACCGACTTCTGCTTGTTCAGGAGCCACCCGAAGTCCCGGAGGGTCTGACTGACTATTGTCACATTTTCCTCCAACTCTGAGCCATTTTCTGCTCTTAGAAGGGGATCGTCCAGATAGCCCATGATAACAATTCCTTGCTGCTTTAGCAAAGCTAGAACCGGGGCAAGCACTTTGGTGAAAACCCGTGGTGCCGATGCTAGGCCGAAGGGAAGAGCCACAAACTGATAGTGGACCTCGCCAATGGCAAAGCGCAGAAACTTCTGGTGACTTGCGCAGATCGAGACATGCAAGTAGGTGTCCTTGATGTCCAAGGACGCCAGAAAATCCCCTTGGTAGAGTGTCGCGATCACCGTGCGAATGGATTCCATACAGAATTTTTGTACCTTCACATAGGCATTCAAGGCCTTGAGGTCCAGGATTGGCCGGACCCCGTCCTTCTTTGGAACAACAAACAGGTTCGAGTAAAACCCCTGAAACCTCTCCTGTGACGGAAACGGCACAATTACTCCGCATCAGAGCAAATCCTGTACAGCCCTCAAGAGGGCTGCCCGGCGGGCAGGGAGGAGAGGGAGGTTTGAGGGAAAGAATCTGTTTGGGGACCACGCGCGGAACTCTATCCTGTACCCCGAGGTGACCACCTCGCATACCCACCGGTCGGAGATCTGGGAGGTCCACCGAACCGTGAACCTGCGAAGACGTCCCCCCACCCCAGAGTCGGGCAGGGTCAAAACTTTATGCGGTGGCGGGCTTGGGAGCTGGCTTGGTTGGCTTACGCACCCAGGGACGCTTCTGTCCCCCAGCCGCACTTTTTTCAGTCTGGGAGGGCTTACCCGTGGATTCTGACTGACGAAAAAACTTCTTCTTCCCTGGGAAGGAAGGGCCCGGCCTACGGTGGGGCTCCTTTCCCTTAGCAGACTGAGGAAGGAAGGTGCTCTTACCCCCTGTGACATCCTTAATAATGTCATCCAGGGCGGCCCCAAACAGTCTACCGCCCTTAAAGGGCAAATCAGCCAGGAGCTTCTTGGAAGCTAGGTCAGCCGACCAACATTTCAGCCAGATAAGGCGACGCAACACCACAGCAGAGATAGAGGCCCCAGATATTAAAGGGGCCGCATCCAAAGTGGCATCGCACACATAGACTAAACCCTACGCAAGTTGGTGAGCCAGGGCAATGGTCTCTGGAGGGAGATTATGCTCCTGCACCGTCTGGTGCAAAATATTTGCCTATTCTGTGAGTGTCTGAGACACAAGGGTCGCCATCACTATAGGGCGTAAGGCAGACTCCAACAGGGCAAACATAGTTCTGCTAACCACTTCTGACCTCCTGTCAGTGGGGTCCTTAAATGCGGGAGTCCCTTCCATTGGGAGCGTGGTAGCCTTATTCAAACGGGCGACCGGGGGGTCGACCACTGAGGGGAGAGCCCATTTTTTAACCAGGGCCTCCTCAAAGGGGTATCTTATGGATAGACGCTGCGGGACCGTCAAAGTCTTCTGCGGCTTATCCCAGACTTGGTCAATGAATTTATCAAAAAAAGGCACATATGGAAAGACCTTTTTTGAAGAAACGGCTTTAAAGGAACCAAAGGAGACAGCCTCCACCTGAGGTTCCTTAGCCGCACCATTCAGCTTGAGAGTATCCCTCACAGCATCAATGAGTTCACTTACAAGCGCCCTGTCAGTTACTGGCTCAGAACTGGGGTCTTCCTCACAGGGAATGTCCTGTTCAAAAACATTAAAATCATCAGAGCTAGGGTCCTGAGCAGCAGCAGCTAGGCCCATATCTGAGTCAGAGCACTCCCCTACTGGAAAATGTGTGGGGAGAGGGCGCTTTATAGCTCCCTTGCGCTCGCACACCGCTTCCATCTTGACAAGGAATGATTCCAAGACTGCCGACAACTGGTCCATAGGGACCGCAGGTGCAGGAGCACTGCCTGTTGCCTCTGACAAGTGTGGGGAAGCAGGTGAACCAGACTCCATACTCGCCACCCTCTGAGACCTTATACACAATAAAGTGAATAATACAGTCCACCCACTGGCTGCGCTGAGGCTGAGGAGGGGATACCCAGAGGACTCACCAACCCTTTTAAGGACCGCTCAGCTCTGCTGTATGTCACCGCACTGCCAGCGCGAGTGAAGCCTGAGGAGATTTGCGCCGCAGCAGCGGCGATAGAGGCCAAAACCGAAAGTGAAAGCGCCGCGGCTTCAAGAAAATGGCCGCCGGACGCATGTAAGCTGCGCCATTTATCCACTGCAAGATGGCCGCCGAGCGCAGTTAAACACAGCAATAGCCATGCCAGCTAATGGCGTCTCCAAACACCCACACCTCACAGTCCCAGCACACAGACATGAGCGCCCCCCGCCAGGCCAGAGTGACCCCCAAGTACCCCCACACAGCACAGCGCCAGAACAGGGTGCAGAGAGCAGCATAACAGGGGGGAGACAGGGAGAAACCCCCCAAACAGAGAAACACAGCCAGCATGTACTCATCTGAAGCAGGAGAGACTACTTACCCGTCCCAGAGGGACCCACTGGCTTGTTTCAGACAGACCTATCACAGAGTAGTACTGAGTAGCTGTCGGCCCGGTCCACCGCGAAAGATACAGACAGGTACTGTTCAATCTTGTGAGGACCGCGGGAGCATAAAAGCCACCCGGCCACCCCTGGAGTCATGGGGCATGTCGTGAACTGAGTCTCACGCACACAAGGTGAGGATCAGCACGCTCGATGGTCGGACAGGGAAGACTACGAGGATACCAGTGTACCCAACCTGTTGCCCAGCCGACAGTTGATTGAAGGTCTCAAAAATAAAATAATAAAATTCCCAAAGGAATAAAAATAAAATCTTCCAGGAGACTGGCTCCTGAAATAGCCACGTCATCTCCTTCTGCTAGGCAGAAACAAACTGAGGCTGCTGGCTGCAGGTAGGAGGGTAATGTCCGGAGGGACCGCCCCCCTGGGCGGGGCTGTTCAGCTCTGGTTTGTTCTAGAATGTATGTTTCTAACATCTAACATTCTGCCTAGATCTTCTCCTGCGAGCAGGGACAAATACCCACATGTTTCAGTATTAGAGCTGTGTCAGTCCATGGACTATAAGAGAAATGCTGTTTTTTATTTTCCTTGCATGTCCCCCTTGGATCTACAGCGACTGCACTTCCAAGTGCACTTTCAGTGCAATTTCAAGTGCATTTTGCACTTGTAGTTTGCACTTGTAGTGCAAAGTGGATTTGCCTTTAGTAAATTGAGTCTCTTGGTTATAAGTGACAATGTAGAAGCAACCAATTGGTTCTTTTTTTACCTAGCTCCCATGATTCAGTGGGATTTATTTTTCTATCCCGCCCTGTTAACTGTTACACACATGCAATTTTGAGAGCGTCAGAAAATGGAATGCATATTTGCATCTCTGGCTTCAAAAGAGGTGCAGTTATTCAAGTTTTGTTTCAAATGAGAAGAAGAAAAAAATAAAAACGTTCTGCTTAGAGCTCACATTCTTCTAGGCAATGCTGGTGTTCTGTAATGGGTTATTTAAATGGCTTCCAGAGAATGTATAGAATTTATATTCACTAAACGGAACACTGCGGAATAGCTTCTAGATAAAGAAGTACTCAAAACTAAATGGCTTGTACCAGGCAGAAGAGAAACAATGTATATCTGGAGTGTAGTATAGTGGCTCCCATTGTTTGGTCTCTGAGATGAGACGTGTAGAAAGCAGCTGACTTTGTCAAGAGGAGGACTGTGAAGACATGATACCAGGGGAGCTGAGCAAGTGAGGATCATTGTAACCAGGGGAGATAAGAAGAAGGATCAAAGCATCAAGGCAAGGAGGGGGAGTTAAGAGTGCCGTGCCCTGGGCAACCCCAGGAGAGCTGGCTGGTAATGGAGTAGCCCAAGGGAGCCCAAGAAAGAACACCGAATCAGCCGTTATATGCAGGGGGTAGGATAGGAACCAGGAGTGGGGAAATAAATGAACAATACAATATGTCCTGTGATGCCTTGTGAAATACAGCAAGGGCAGAATGTGAATTTTTCTATCTGGTTAGGCCAGCTGTAAAGGCCACCATGTAAACAAATAATTCAGCCTCTAAAACATGATTTTCATGACTGTGCAAAAACCATTTTGTGTGCCTTGTTGTCACTACTTATCTGTGGTGGTGGTAGGGGGACAGGCACTAACAAGCTTTTAAGAACATTCTGATCACTCCTACTATCCAAAAACGATTGGCTGGTGGGTGTCTTACTCGATCCATGGATGTGAGATCACAGCAGTCTTTTCACATCTATGACCAGCTTAATACTAAGTTGATGTTAATGGATATTTTCAAGGACATTCATCAAAACCTAAGTCTGGCAAAATGTTTTTTTTTTTTTTTTTTCCCAATTAACTTCACTAATCCATGTCAAAGCTGATGCAGAAAGATTGTGTACACACGGCTTTTACCCCTCTATTCCAATGCACTTTTATAAAAATTAACTCCAGGCAGATAATAAAACATCAACAAACACAGTAATGTGTTCATCAAAAGAAAAAAAAGAAAAAAGAAAAAATGAAATGTATTTTTAAATGCAAATAGTGTAAGTACCTAAATGTGACTTTGCATCAGCCTCGCTCATTGTCCCCTGTACAGCAACATTTAGGCACCATTCCCATGCTACGAATCCCAGTGGCAAGAATCTACTGGTTCCTGTGACTGAAATTGACACTGTGTGCAGATAGCAGGGGTCATAGTACAACGACAGGCTGACGGTTCCCGCAGCTATTTGTGCCTTTTTGCACAGTAAGCGATTTTCTACAATCGCTATCTGTGTGAACAATCCATTGCGGCTGCCAACAGCCTCTCATTGCACTCTATGGGCTCTGCTGCTACAACAGCAACATCTTTTACACAAAAAATAAAAACAGAGCATAACTCTGGGTAATATAAAAATTGACCCGGCAAGAATTAAAGCGGAGTTCTGGCCGAAATATGACTTTTAAGATAAAAATATCCCTAGAATACTCATGTATCGTGCAATGTAACAAATGTATGCTGTAAACTATGTTTAGTTTTCTAGCTATGCAGCATTGTTTTCTTACTTTGTGGTGTTTCTGCACAGCGCGGCCATCTCCAGTGTGGGCATCTTAAGCCACAGTGTCCTTCTTCCTGGATTACGTGCATGCTGGCTACTCAGCATGCACCCGCCGATCTTGCGCATGTGCAGTCCGGTGCAATTTTGGTCAGCAATTTCTATAGGCGCCATGCCAAGCTGACCAAGATCTCCCAGGAGCCAATGCAAAACCGAAAATGACGCACGGCGCTGCGGCCCCTAGAGGAGGAAGTGAAATTAGATTTAGGAATAAATCGGGTAAGTGAACAGAAAATAAATAAATAAATTGGCAATTAATTTTAAAGTGGTTGTAAACCCTTACAACACACTTTTTGCTACAGGTAAGCCTATAATAAGGCTTACCTGTAGCTACCCTGGATATCTCCTAAACCTGAACGGTAGTCTTGTGACTTCTATCAGTGCCTGGCCAAGCACTGGTTAAAGCTTGTAGGAGGAGTTTTCTTTCTACTCTGACTGTCCTATGAGGCTGCATGACCCCTGACTTTCTGTCTGGACAGTGCTGATTGGCCCTGTACTGATCACATGCACTCTTCCAAGAAAAATAAATAAACCTCTCTAGCAATACACACCAAACTGAGCATGTGCAGAGTGCCTCCTAGGGCTCTGTTCTATCAGCAGAAGGATTGGGGACTGTGGAAGAAGGGGAGGATCAGATAAGACAGGATCAAACAGCCTTTTTACAGAATGCACAGGATTAACACCTTAAGTTCCACAGTGAGTATAACAAAGCCGATACTCTCATACGTCACTTCCGGCCTGAGATTGGAACGCACGCAGAACATGCAGCATCAATCTCCCACACTAGGCCGATGTTAGAGATTACGCTAGTCCTGTCAGATTGACAGTTTTTCACTTTTGCATGCTTTAAAATAAACCAAGGGATTTTACTCTATGAGAAGCCTTTCTCTCATTATTTGCCCGCTGCACACTATCTGCATTTGAGAACCGGAGGACATAATTGGAGGTAATCCACCATAGAGACTCCATCTGGAGGAGACTGTTGGGATCGCACTGTGAGAGAGGATTAACATGGAGAAGATTGCATTGGGATAGGTCCCCCATTGTGACCTACAAGCACGATTGACTCCTTTAGCCATAAGGCAAGGGAGTTCAACCTATCTGGTGAGTGCGGACCTGTTAGTATTAACCCCAAGAGGTGGAAGCACGGACACTGATGGGACACGGAGCACTACAGCATTAAAGGTGCGATTTCCAAGGAGAGCTAGGGGGTGTAGATAGGCTGACCTCTGGAGGACTGTCGGTGAGGAAGAACAACCTTGGGCCTATAAGGAGACACTGATATGACGGGCCCAGGGTTCCCATATGCGTTTGAACATCTCAAGTTTGTCGAGGATGGTGTTAGAAATTTTTTCTTGGAACATAATCCAGGAGATTTCTTGTTTAGTTAAATGGAAAGAAACCGAAGGGGACTTCCAGGCCTGTGCTATAGTTGTCTTAGCTCCTAGGAATATGAAATGAATCAGGGTTTGGGTGTATTTCAGAATTTTGGGAATCCTCTGGTTCAGGAGGGCTATTGTCGGGTCTTGGTTGACCGTTGTCCTGGTAATTTTGCAAATTAGGTTAAAGGTTTTGTTCCAATAGCCTCTGATTCTGGGGCATTGCCACATAATATGGAGGAGAGAGCCCAAGTGACCGCATTGTCTGAATCAGAGGGGTGAAGACTGTGGATAAAATTTTGCTAGGCGTGTCGGAACCAGGTACCAGCGGGAAATGACCTTGAGGTTTGCTTCCATCAAGGAGATGTTAACCACTTCCATACTGGGCACTTAAACACCTTCCTGCCCAGACCAATTTTCAGCTTTCTGCGCTGTTGCACTTTGAATGACAATTGCGCGGTCATGGTACACTGTACCCAAACTAAATTTTTATCATTTTGTTCCCACAAATAGAGCTTTCTTTTGGTGGTATTTGATCACCTCTGCGATTTTTATTTTCTGCTAAAAAATAAAAAAAAGACCGAAAATTTTGAAAAAAAAACGTTTTTTTTTTGGTTTCAGTTACAAAACTTTGTGAATAAGTTAGTTTTCTCCTTCACTGATGGGCACTGATGGGGCTGCACTGACGGGCATGGATAAGGCGGCATGGATGGGCACCGATGAGGTGGCACGGATGGGCAACGATCGGTGGCACGGATGGGCAACGATCGGCGGCACGGATGGGCAACGGTCAGCGGCACGGGTGGGCACAGATCGGCAGCACGGGTGGGCACAGATCGGCAGCACGGGTGGGCACAGATCGGCGGCACGGGTGGGCACGGATAGGCGGCATGGGTGGGCACTGATAGGTGGCATGGGTGGGCACTGATAGGTGGCATGGGTGGGCACTGATAGGTGGCACTGTACTGTACTAATGGATGCCAATCAGTGCCAAACAATAATGCCTGCTAATCAGTGGTGCCCATTGTGGGCACTGATTGGCATCCATTGTGGCACTGATTGGCATCCATTATCCCTGGTGGTCTAGGGTGGCATACCTTATATATCCTTATGGTGTGGTTCCCTGGTGGTCTAGTGGCATCCCTGGTGGTCTAGTGGCGTCCCTGGTGGTCCAGTGGGCATCCTCGGGGGGGCTGTGCTGATAATCGATCAGCACAAACCCCCCCCTGTCAGAGGAGCAGCCGATCGGCTCTCCTCTACTCGCGTCTGACAGACGCGAGTGAGGAAAAGCCGATGACCGGCTTTTCCTGTTTACACTGTGATCAGCCGTGATTGGACACCGCTGATCACGTGGTAAAGAGTCTCCGTCGGAGACTCTTTACCTAGATCGGTGTTGCGGGGTGTCAGACTGACACCCCGCAGCAACGATCGCCGCGATGCGCGCCCCCGGGGGCGCGCAGCGGCTCAAAATCCTGAGGACGTCATATGACGTCCTGTCAGGATTTTGCAACCACTTTGCTGACGTCAATCCGCTATAGGGCGGGCGGCAAGTGGTTAAGGACCCCTTTGTAAGCTCTAGTGAAGTGAGAGTGCCAAGTATCCAGGTCCCACTCAAACCCAAGGTCACGTTCCCAGCTTTGCATGTAAGGCGCTTCCCCCGACAGTTCAGCTAACGCTGAGTAGATCAGGGAAATTCTTCCCCTCTTAGTAACACTTTTTAATATCTTTTAAATAACCCATTGAAAGCATTTTGTTATATCTGTTCAGCAAGTGAACAAATAGCTATTTATCTAGCCACAAATCTTGTGAGCTAATAACTTTCTGTGTTCTCTTCCTCTGTGGGCAGTCAATAGTTAGAATTGTTGACTACAAAACATCTCCCTATTATGTTATAAAGAGAGGGCGGTCCTATCATTCCTCCTTTCCAGGGTCCCATCACTACTCCTCTTAGATCCAGTATGGTTATCACCTTAGGATAGGATGTGTGTTCTTTCCAGGATTACCTGGTGACAATAAAGAAGAAAAAAGAAAACAAATTCAGCCACCACATCTAATGGAAGCTAAACTGCAATACATTCCATTTTTGGATACCCTTTAGTATCATTCAATTAGTGTTACTGAAGAAATGGATTCTGGACAGCCGCACTGCGATAAAAGCCTTTATTGTAATGAATAGTCAACGTTCATGTGACAACAGAAGCAGGACAAACAGCTGACGCATTTCACAACATCATTGTTGCTTAGTCATAGCTCAGTTAAGCCCTGTACACACGATCGGATTTCCTATGGTTTTTTCCATCAGAAAACCGATGAAGCTGCCTTCCTTCAGTCTTGCCTACACACCATCAGTCAAAAAACTGACCGTTCCAAACGCGGTGACGTAAAACACTCAGATGAGCCGAGAAAAATTAAGTTCAATGCTTCTGAGCATGCATCGACTTGATTCTGAGCATGCATGGGTTTTTTAACCGATGGACTTGCCCATAGACGATCGGAATTTGCTCTCGGTTTTTTATCCATCGGAAAAATTTAAAACATGTTCTATTTTTTGACACCGATGGAAAAAAGACCGATGGGGCCCATACACGATCGGTTTGTCCGATGAAAAAAATTCATCGGACTGTTTTCATCGGTAAAACCGATCGTGTGTACGCACGCGGCTTAAGTGTTACATATCCTTCAATCTGTTTGGTGAAATATAAGGTATGTAGAACAAAATGACCAAAGTCCTCAGAAAAGATTTCAATTGAAATTGGTAGCTGTTCTCACAGTTAGGGTGTTTTGTGTGTTGACAGCAAATGGTTCATTCTGAGCCCAGTAGATCACACAAGTATAAAATGTGGTCAGCCCGGCAACTGTTACTGTTATGTGTAATTAGGTGTGATTCTTCTATTTCTTTCATTCCGAATTAAGGACCAGCAAATTAAGCTGTAGTGTAACATGACACTTCCCCGCTGCTTTCAACCTCAAAAGTAAAATCGTAAAATACATTTTTTGAAGGTAATAACTTAATTGGGGTTTTAAAACTCAGCATTCAGAGCTGAAGTTGCCAGAATTGCCGTACTAAGTTGCAGAGTTCCAGGCGTGGAATATTTCTCCTGCAGACACAATAAGATTAAAAAAATAAATAAATAAATGGATATTTAAAGAGAGGAGAGCCCAAACTACTGCACACATTTTAAACTGCTAATGATGACAATTACTAGCAGGAAAATATTTGCAGAGTTTAGACACCCTGCAATATGCAGTATTTGTTACTCCGCAGACATGTCTATACACCACTTTGACAGCTCAAAACACCGATAAGAAATCTGTCAGCACAGACACGGATCTTCTCAAGCGATGTTCACAGATTTTGACAAGGCGAAGCAGTAGCCAGCGGATTTGCACTTTGCCGCAATAGCGGAAACACTCGAGTACAGACTGCTCCTAGCCACTTGTCAGAGATTCTATATCATAAGTTAATAACATCTGAATAGCTATATCGGTAAACGGTTATGTAGTTATATTACACATAAATAACACCTACTCTGGAGAGGATATTCTATAGATATGGAATGATCTGACCACATATACTGAATATACTGTGTCTTACCTATAGCAGATCAATAAATTCAGCAAAGTCCAATGTTGTAAAAAAAAAAACGTTTAGTTATAGATAGAAATGGTGAAGGAGTTTAATACCACTTCAGCCCCGGAAGAATTGGCTGCCCAATGACGGGGCCATTTTTTGCGATTCGGCACTGCTTCGTTTTAACTAACAATCGCACGGTTGTGCAACATTGCACCCAAACAAAACTGACATCCTTTTTTTCCCCCACAAATAGCGCTTTCTTTTGGTGGTATTTGATCACCTCTGCGGTTTTAATTTTTTGCGCTATAAACAAATAAAGAGCGTCAATAAGCGTATTTTTATTGGTTTGCGCAAAAGTTATAGCGTCTACAAAATAGGGGATAGTTTTATGGCATTTTTATTATTATTATTTTTTTTACTAGTAATAGCAGCGATCAGCAATTTTTATCGTGACTGCGATATTGCGGCGGACACATCGGACACTTTTGACACTATTTTGGGACCATTGTCATTTATACAGCGATCAGTGCTATAAAAATGCACTGATTACACTGGCAGTGAAGGGGTTAACCACTAGGGGGCGAGGAAGGGGTTAAGTGTGTCCTAGGGAGTGATTCTAACTGTGTGGGGGCTGGGCTACGAGTGGCACGACAGTGACCACTGCTCCCGATCACAGGGAGCAGTAGATCACTGTCCTGTCACAAGGCAGAACAGGGAAATGCCTTGTTTACACAGGCATCCCCCCGTTCTGCCGCTCAGTGACACGATTGTGGGACACCGGCGGACATCGAGTCCATGGGTCCCGCGGGCACGGTCACAGAGCTTGCGGCGCGCGCGCACTCGCTAGGCGGCAGATTCAAAGCAACGTACCTGTACGTTGCTTTGCCTGCCCCTGCCATTCTGCCGACGTATGTGTGCGTGAGGCAGACGGCAAGTGGTTAAGACCCCTTTCACATTGGAGTAACAGGAGAGTTGCTTTACAGGCGCTATTTTTAGTGATATAGCGCCTGTAAAGCGATTCAGTGTGAAAGGGGTCTAAAGCTGAACTCCAGGTAAATTTGTGTAATATACAGTATATATCGGAGCTGTTTTATCTACCATAGGATTTGTATTTTTATAAGAGAGAAGAGCCGGCAACTCCAAAGTACTTGATGTAAAAATGTATTGGCTACATTTAAGCATTAAAAAAGAAACAGCATGAGGCATTTCAGCCTGAGCCTTAAGCCTCGTACACACGACCGAGTTTCTCGGCAAGAACCAGCAAGAAACTTGCTGGCAGAGCTTTCTTGCCGAGTAAATCGGTCGTGTGTACGAGGCTTAAGGCTCAGGCTGAAATGCCTCATGCTGTTTCTTTTTTAATGCTTAAATGTAGCCAATACATTTTTACATCAAGTACTTTGGAGTTGCCGGCTCTTCTCTCTTATAAAAATACAAATCCTATGGTAGATAAAACAGCTCCGATATATACTGTATATTACACAAATTTACCTATTTGTCAAGAAAACCGTCAAGAATCTCGACCAAGAAAATAGAGAACCTGCTCTTGTCAGCAGGTTTCTCGACGAGAAAAGTGTGTGTGTGTACACTTACCTGTCCTCCGGGAAGCCCGCGCATGCTTGAAATGACTTTGACGCATGCGCAGTAGCTTCCTAGGCATAGGTAGGGTGTAGCAAGATGGCGTAGACGGCATCGAATGTGACGAGCGGGTTCTTTGAAAGGAGCGTGTGTACACTCGGCCGGGACAAGTTTCTTGTCCAAGAATCTTGCCAAGAAAAACAACGTGTTTTTTCTTGACAAGATTCTCGGGCCATGTGTACGAGGCTTTAGTCATAGCTTTTCATCTTTACCAAGATTTTTTTTTTTTGTATACCCAATCTTGAAGCCTCGTACACACGGCTGAGAATCTCGTCAGGAAAAAACTTGTCGTTTTTCTTGATGAGATTCTTGGACAAGAAACTTGTCCCGGCCGAGTGTACACACGCTCGATTCAAAGAACCCGCGGTTCTTTGAATGGAGCGAACGCGGTGACGTAATCGATAACGACGAGCGTGCGCTCGTCACATTCGATGCCGTCGCCGCCATCTTGCTACACCCTACCTATGCCTAGGAAGCTACCGCACATGCGTCAAAGACATTTCGAGCATGCGCGGGTTTCCACGGCGACAGGTAAGTGTACACA
Organism: Rana muscosa; assembly: GCA_029206835.1. Classification (NCBI taxonomy): domain Eukaryota; kingdom Metazoa; phylum Chordata; class Amphibia; order Anura; family Ranidae; genus Rana; species Rana muscosa. Next base: position 275,880,064 of record CM055123.1, read on the forward strand.
CACACACTTTTCTCGTCGAGAAACAGGCTGATGAGAATCTCGACGAGAAAATGGAGAATCCTGACGAGAAAATAGAGAGCAGGTTCTCTATTTTTCTCTTCGAGATTCTTGTCGGTTTTCTTAACGAGAAACCTGATAGCCGCGTACACACGACCGATTTACTCGGCAAGAAAGCTCTGCCAGCAAGTTTGTTGTCGTTTTTTTGACGAGAAACTCGGTTGTGTGTACGAGGCTTGAGACTTTCAGTCTTACCACAAAGCACAGTCAGGTAGATGACACCACTTACAGGAATGCAGTGTTGTCCAATCCCCAACCCCAGCCCTCTGACTGGACAGTGAATGATTAGCAGAATGGTGAGATCATCCTTTGTTCACTGCTCTCTCACCTCCCCACCTTTTCTTCTGAAATTGTAAATAGGGATCAACCTATTATCGGTGCGGCCAATATTTACTTTTTTAGAAGTATCAGTCAAAAAACTGACCGATATTACCGATATTGCTTCAAGGGGTTTTACCGGGGTGATGCCTGCAGCTGCAGGCATCACCCTGGTACTGTTCTTTAGAGTGGACGGTTTGGGGTCTTATAGACCCCCGATCTCTCCATGAAGAGTACCTCTTACATGCCTATTACTGTCACACGGGATGTTTACTTTACTTGTGACAGCAATAACTGTGATAAAAAAATAAAATAAATCAAAGATGACAATGTAAAAAAAAAATATTTAAATGTACAAAATATCAGGAAAAAATATCGGCTATCGGCCTGAGAGGTGGCTGAAATATCGGTATCGTATTGGCACTAAATAAAAGGTTTTGGGCGATCCCTAATTGTAAGTGCCAGGATGGTCTTCTTCCCGGTCTTTGGTCAGTGCCAAGGCATTGCTTGCATGGTCTCTGACGGCACAAAAGATCTGAGAGGACAGACAAAAAGAAACTGAGACAGCTTTATAAAATTTTAATTGCAAAGTATTTGGTGCTGGCAATTACAAAGTTTTCATGCACCTGACCTCCCTGCACCACCATACAGATTCCAAAAGCACCACTGAGGAAAGGTGCCAAAGATAGAGAAGGCTATTGCTCATAAACAGAGAGAAGAAAAAGGTGCCTCATCCTTGTAAGGTAGGCTTTTAAAATTCCAAAAGTAAATAGACAGGTACTTGGAAGAATAGTAAATCTTCAGTATATGTTCATCAATAAAAGCGGGACCATGCCAAGCATAAAACTGCTCCAATGTCCACAAAGCCTCTGATGAAGAAGCATGGTCTCATTGTCGCACACTGCGGCCAGCATTGAAGAAATGTGGCTGAGAGGGCCATCGCATTGTAGCTGTTTTATGTCTAGCATGGTCTGGATTTATTGGTGAGCATACAGTATATGTGTTGCTATGCTTGTGAGTACTCATCTGTTTATATTTGAATTAATAAAAATCTTCTTTACAAGGATGAGGCACTTTGTCCTTTCCTTTGTTTATAAGGTAACTACTGTATATCTTCAATCCCCTAAGACCCTCTAAACGAAGAATATCAGCCTTATTGAGTAAATGTTTGCTAACTAAGTACAAATTCCTAAATTCAACACTAGTTATGGTGCCAATTGTCTAGAATGGGAATTCCCCAAGTTTGGAGATAAAATTCCTGTTTTAGCTATGGTACAGGAAGTGAAGAGAAATCTCCCGATTGGGACACAGAATAAAAAATAAATAAAAAAAACACTTGAAAGGAGTTATAACTGTCCCCCTTTCTAGCCAAAATGGAAAAAAAAAGTTTGGCTTTGGCTCTACTCTAAATTTAATTTACATTGTTACACTTAAGGTGCACTGAAACACGTTTCTAAATTACCCATAATAAAAATACCTGTTCCCATCTAAAGCCTCGTGCACACTGGACTTCCATCGGACAAATCCGTGGATTTTTGTCCGAAGGGCATTGTCCGTGAACTTGTTCTGCTTACAGATGGCAGAACATTTTCAGTCAACATACACCAAACTACGTGGTTTTTCAGCTCTTTACCGCCACCCTTTGGGCAACTTCTGCTATTGTTGTCTGATGTTTAGCATTGGTTCGGAGCATGCGTGTTTGTACTTTGGATTTTAGTCCAACGGATTTGTGTACACACGATCAGATAATCCGACGGAACACATTTGTTGTCGGAACAATTTGAAAGCATGCACAACCAACATTTGTTATCAGGAATTGTGACAACAATTGTCCGATGGAGCATACAGACGGTCGGATTATCCAACAAAACACGTCTGTCAGACAATTGTTGTCGTAATATCCGATCGTGTGTACGGGCCAACACATTTTAAAAAATACAGCATGCCCATTTTTTTTTATTTTTTTTTAGTGCGCTGGAAAGCTTATGGAGGTCAACAGCAGTGAATCAAATTGCATATAACGCATTGTAATGAGTTGGCAACAGGTATTAACCCCACCTTAGTCAATGTCTGTTAACCCTACCAACTCCAAATTCTAAATAAAAATTAAAAATGCATCTGGGACGCACAACAATGCTTGACAAAGAAAATGCACATGGGGCCTTAAACTCATAGGTCTACCTGTCAGTTTTTTTTCCCTGTGGACCTGATTGGAAGCTCTTTGTGGCTCTATGGGTGGCCGGATGTAAGACCCCTTTCACACTGGGGCGCCTGAAAACCGCCTCCCATTCATTCCAGTGGGACTTTAAGAGGGACACTGGGGCGGGACGGTGCGCTTGCGGGACATTTCAGAAAAGTCCTGCAAGCAGCATTTTTGAGGCAGTTTGGGAGCACTGTATTTAGCGCTCCCAAAACACGGCCGAAAAGCTCCACTTAAACCGCGCTAAGGCGCCACTAAAATGAGCGTTGCTTAAGCAACTAACACGGCCGTGGCCCCATTGGGAAAGGGGTCTTAAGGACTTGTGTCTGGTTACACCCGCCAACCAGGTCCAGAAAAAAAAAAACGGAAAAGGGCTGCATCTTGTTTTCTGGACCTTAACATGACAGATCGAAGGTAATGCATTTACATCCAGCTCTTATAATCCAGCCTTATACTATGACAGCACTGTGTAGCACAGACATTTTCACACATTGGTCTTTTTGGCGAGTTGCAAAACCTCCTTTCTGGGATCTGCAATAGGACGTCTAGCTGTGGACTTTCTGTTCTAATCCAAATTGAATTTTTCTTCTATTATAAAAATCCAGCACTGCAAATGAGAGCTTAAAAAGGAGAAAAAACAAAACAAAAAAAAACACTGAAAATAATAGGACAGCCCTGCAAAGAAATTTAAAACATACCACCTGTGAAAGGAACCACAGCTGTCGGAAACGGGTGCTGACAACTGATAGAGTGATGAGGAAATCCAATGACATGAAAGCAGAGACATTTTCAGGCTAGGCCTCTCTTGCTCGTGACTTAAACAGCATTTCTGGTGAATTATGGAAATGCTAGCAAAAATATCCAGTTGGAAAGAGACCTTCTTTTCCTGTGCAGCACCTGTATACCGACACTCATCTGGAACTGACCACATTTAACATATGTCCATTTCTCCATACTTTATGGCCTGCTACAGAATGTCACACACATTTAACTTAACAGAATTAAAACAAGCTTTTTTCTGCTTCCATACTTTCCTTTGCATGCACATGAACTGTATATTCTACACGTATGCCTATTTCAGTTGTTGCAGCATTTACATGAAAGTAAATCATATGACTTTGGTATTTTACATGTGTGTTGTATCATCTTGTCATAAGGGTATTATTTTTGTAGCTGTATAGATTTTTCTTTCTAGATGCCCTCAGGATGTCAATGAGTGCAAAAAAGCATTAGAGCAATGAAGTGGCTAGGCTAGTGAGATGAAATAAAGTACAGGATAGTTCACCTAGAGGTTGGACTGTGTCTATTGAGCAGCATTATACATTTTCTGGGGGATAATAGGAGCAAAAACTAATAATCACTTAGATGCAGGAAAGATCTGATTTTCTGGTTCTCCAAATTAGTTGGGGTGATTGGCTAAAAAGTAATGTTGTTTAAGTAGAACATTTATGGAAAGGGCGAAAACCATAAGTAAACTTGCATAATATGAGTTTTTTCACCCAGGGATTTTGTATGCAAGTTTCTGATGTCCCGGTAAAAGGAATAAATCTGGCCATACACAGCTCCAATTTGGGGCAATTCTTGTGAATCTGCTGAAATTCGAAACATGGGTGACCATGTTGAAACCACAATCTTAAAGAAATTGGTGGATCCGGGAATTAAAAAGTTGGCCGAACAATGACTGCAGCCATTTAGAAGCAGGGACTATTTGGGTATTGTGACAGCCGCGGATCTTGGTATTCTAATTTGTCTTTAATGCTGTCCTAGGACAAGTATAGAGATATGTGGTTTAAATAAGTAGTTCTAACACTTTTCTGACACAACCTGACATCTATAATTCTCAAAAAGAGGGCTGCAATAGCACCTGTGTTGCCAACCGTCAGTGGCACTTTTCTCCTGCCAATAAATGCCAGTGACAGAAAAAGGTTGCCAGGTAGAAATATGGCTGTGATGCATGACTTGAAACTGCGCATGTGCAGTTCTGGTCCAGAGCCAGCTGAGACCATCCGAGTGCCTGCTACAGTGTGTTCGGGGGCGAGCCTGGCAGGGCTCTGCCTTAAAGTGGTTGTAAACCCGGAAAAAAGTTATTTAAAAAAAAAAAAAAACACCTGCAAGACAAAGCCATAATGAGCTAGTATGACTAGCATACTAGCTCATTATGCATCACTTACCTTAGATCGGGCCCCCGAAGCCTTCCTCGTCTCCTCTTCCAGCCGCAGCCATCGCTCCACAGATACCCGGAAGCTTACTTCCGGGTATCACGCTCCAGCCAATCACAGCGCCGCTCCGGCGCTGTGATTGGCCGGAGCGGCAAAGACGTCACTCCGCGCACGCACGCGGGAGCCAATAAATCCAGCAAAGCCGGATTTGCGAATGGGGATTAACCCTGTGAATGCACCGTTGTCTACGGCACACATGTCTTTTTTTGCAAATATCTCCTAAACCGTGTAGGTTTAGGAGATATTTCTTGCACCTACAGGTAAGCCTTAATCTAGGCTTACCTGTAGGTGCAAGTTGCATAAGTGGGTTTACAACCACTTTAATATCTACCTTAAAGCACATTGCTAGTTGCATATTGTACTTGTTTGTAGCCGAAATACTGAAATTTGCGCTTAAAACTGTAATTTTGTAACTTTTGGAAATGCCAGTAAATTTTCAGTATTGTGTCAGTAAATTTCAATCTGTTAGGTTGGCAGCACTGAATAGCAGCCTTCATACTTCTCTTATGACAGTCAGTTTAGGCCTAGGTTCACATTGATGTGAACTGGCATGCCAAATTGCCGGCAATGGCACAGCCTGAATCGGTGCAACGCTGCACCTATTCCCAAAAGTAGTTCCTGCACTACTTTTGGCAACTTTGGGTGCAATTTCAATAGACATCTGTGCAGGAATCTGCACAGATGTCTCTGAAATTGCCCCCGCCCCCCCCAATGTCAAGCTGACATGCGGGTATGAAATAAGCTGCACAATTTCAATCCCGCTGTCAGTGTGAACCTGGGCTTAAACTGAACTCCACACAATTATAGAAGACACAATTAATGTAGCTCTGTAATCACTAATACACATTTAACTTTTTTAAACACAAGTAGGTTTAAGCCAACTGCAGTTTTAAAGATTATTGCTAAATTGCTGTTTTGGGTGATTGCGTGTGCACATTGCTTTTTGTCTAACAGAGTTTAAAAAAGGGTATATTACACTGATTACAATAAAAAAAAAAAAAAAGAAAGTCCTGAGTTTTTTTTTCCTGGCATGCAAAACATTTAGCAAACATTAGTGTCTCTTTGTGTGTTAAAAATGTCTAAATAGTTAGACAATCAGTGTTAATCATATCTATTTTACAACTTAATGTTGCATGAAAAAACACATTCATCAGCATATTTGTTAGTGGTTTGTCTTTGAGGATGGCAAACTCATTATGGTATATGGGATAGAGCAGTGCAAATGGGAGACAGAGGTCATTGATTAGTACATTAGTCTATAGCTGTGTTTCTCAACCTTTTTTCAGTCAAGACACCCTTTAAAATTCTGCACAATCTTGTAAAATGTAAAAAAATTAAAAACTAATAGTTTTACAGAATGCAGCAACATCCACACATGTACGTTGTAAGACACCCAACATTAAAGATGATTTATTCTTCCAAAGCAAATACACCTTTGCACACTGGTACTGACTGGTATTCCAACGTTTCCCTTCTTCTTCAATTTCTCTCTCTCATTCAACTAATGTAATCCCTGTGCTGATTGGGGGGGGGGGGGGGCAGAGGAGTGTTAAACAAGTAGGCTTTTCAGATGCCCGACATCCTCCCTATCAACCAATGACATCATTGGTTGTTAGGACGCCGGTGGCAGGAAGGTTTGTAATGGTGTACAACGAAAACCTGTGGCTTTGTGTAACTAAAAGGCAGGCTTCGTCCATCTGCTGGCTTGTATACAAATTTTTGGCAATTTTTTTGTTATTTTACCAAGGAACCCCAAAAGAAACCTGAAGGCACCCTGCTTGAAAAAGGCTAGTCTATAGCACTGCTGTTTTAGTGTAAAAGGAACAACTTTAGGAACATCTTTAACCACTTAACGACCGCCCACTGTAAATATACGTCGGCAGAATGGCACCGACGGGCAGAATCACGTATATCTACGTGACTACCTTTGTATAGTTGGGGGGTCCGATCGGACCCCCCTTCTTTACAATGAGCGCTGGTTAACTGATCGGGAGCGATCAGGCATGAGGGGACGGCCGTTCAATTCCGGCCACCCCCTCTCGATCGCTCCCGGCAAATGAGAGAGCTTCCCCTGCCTGTGTAATGTTTACACAGGCAGAGGAAGTGATGTCATCTCTCCTGCGGCGCTCACATATACCGAGCGTCGTACAGGAGAAGATGCCAGGTTAGTGCACAAAACACTACACTGACACCAGGACACATAGGTACATAAATCACCCCCCCAGACACCCCCCAGATCACCCCCCAGCCCCCAGCCACAGTGTCACTGATTGCAGTGACCATTTATTTACTGATCACTGCAATCAGTGACATTTGTGACTGTAAAAGTGTCACTACAGTTTAGTTTTAGGTCCAGTGTAGCCCCCTAACCCCCCCTAATAAAGGTTTAACCCCCTGATCACCCCCCAGATAACCCTTTCACCCCCTATCACCACTGTCGCTAAGCGATCATTTTTCTGATCGCTGTCTTAGCGTCGGTGATGCCGATCGGTAGCCAGTAATTTTTTTTAGGTTCGCCGCAGGTTTTTATAGCGTCGAGTACCCCCATATATTACCTAATAAAGGTTTAACCCCCTTGATCGCCCCCCAGGTAACCCTTTCACCCCCTAGCACCACTGTCACTAAGCGATCGTTTTTCTGATCGCTGTTTTATTGTCGTGATGCCGATCGGTAGCCAGTTATTTTTTTTAGGTTCGCCACAGGTTTTTATAGCGTCAGGTACCCCCATATATTACCTAATAAAGGTTTAACCCCCTTGATCGCCCCCCAGGTAACCCTTTCACCCCCTATCACCACTGTCGCTAAGCGATCGTTTTTCTGATCGCTGTCTTATTGTCGGTGATGCCGATCGGTAGCCAGTTATTTTTTTTAGGTTCGCCGCAGGTTTTTATAGCGTCAGGTACCCCAATATATTACCTAATAAAGGTTTAACCCCTTGATTGCCCCCCAGGTAACCCTTTCACCCCCTATCACCACTGTCGCTAAGCGATCGTTTTTCTGAACGCTGTCTTATTGTCGGTGATGCCGATAGGTAGCCAGTTATTTTTTTTAGGTTCGCCGCAGGTTTTTATAGCGTCAGGTACCCCCATATATTACCTAATAAAGGTTTAACCCCCTTGATCGCCCCCCAGGTAACCCTTTCACCCCCTATCACCACTGTCGCTAAGCAATCGTTTTTCTGATCGCTGTCTTATTGTCGGTGATGCCGATAGGTAGCCAGTTATTTTTTTTAGGTTCGCCGCAGGTTTTTATAGCGTCGGGTACCCCCATATATTACCTAATAAAGGTTTAACCCCTTGATCGCCCCCCCAAGTAACCCTTTCACCCCCTTTTGCCAGTGTCACTAAGCGATCGTTTTTCTAAACGCTGTATTAGTTATGCTGGTGCCGATAGATAGCCAGTTATTTTTTTTAGGTTCGCCGCAGGTTTTTATAGCGTCAGGTACCCCCATATATTGTCTAATAAAGGTTTTACCCCCTAATTGCCCCTAGTTAACCCTGCGTCACACCCCAGGCAGCGTCAGGTTAGTGCCAGTAATGCCAACACCCACGCGTGAAGCATACACCTCCCTTAGTGGTATAGTATCTGATCAGATCTATACTAGCGTCCCCAGCAGTTTAGGATTCCCAAAAACGCAGTGTTAGCGGGATCAGCCCAGATACCTGCTAGCACCTGCGTTTTGCCCCTCCGTCCAGCCCAGGCCACCCAAGTGCAGTATCGATCGATCACTGTCACTTACAAAACACAACACACATAACTGCAGCGTTCGCAGAGACAGGCCTGATCCCTGCGACTCCAGTGCTGTAGGAGGTGATTTCACCACCACAGTTAAAAAAAAAGCATATATGCCGAAGCATTGGGGGCAGCAGGGGCGAAGGAGCGATTTTGCTCCTAATGCCGCGTACATACGGTCGAAATTCCAAAGAAGGCTTGCCCGTGGAAAAGTCCGACCATGTGTGTGTGGCATAATTTTTGCGGGAGTATGCCCCAATGCTTCGGCATATATAAATGGTGCGTGTATGCCCATCATTAGAAGTGGGTGGATGAAGGGCGGTATTCTAATGGTGGGCATACCCACCGATCAATCTCTTTTCTTTCTCGTACATCACGGGACACAGAGCGGCATAGTCATTACTATGTGGGTTATATAGTTTACCTTCAGGTGCTGGCACTGGCAACTTCCAAACCGGAAGTACCCTCCCCTATATAAGCCCCTCCCATCCGGGAGCACCTCAGTTTTTTGCCAGTGTCTAAGGTGTTGGCCAAGAAGTAACGTGTTTTTCACTGAGCTTGCGTACAGGTTCTTTTGGGCCTCAGTAAGCTATTCCGGATCCGACCAAAAAAGCTTCATAGCTAAACGGTCGGTACCCGGGCCTTGCAGAGAAGAGCAAGGTTTTGCCTGTAATGCTTCTCTTAGGAGGGCTGGACCCTGGGATCCAGAGCTCTGGTCATACCCACGACCAAGATGTTTTCTGTGCAGGGTGCTATACAGGTCCAGGGGAGTGGAATCCTTGGGAACTCGGTCCCTGAAGGTTTAATTACAATGCCTGCCGTGAGAGGTGAAGTTTGGGCTTCTGTGGACCAAACAGAGTCCTGCGGCGGGGAAAAGGTAAGTGGGGGCCCCTCAGGAACTTGGTTCTATTGGGGGACCCCCAAGCCTAATATGTCTTTCTGCCTGTTACCTAACGGTATTCCCGCTAAATATCTGTGCATGCCTGTAACTACTAAAAAATGTAATAATTTTAAGAGTGGTCAAGAAAAAAAAAAAAAAAAAGGTTAAACCGCGGTACCTGTGTTAAACCACTAGAGGCTGCTGTGGAACATTGTTTTCTTGTCATGTGGATTTTTTCTTTCCAAGTCAAAATCCAGGCAGATGGTGAGTTCTCTGAATGGGAAACTGTTTCCTCTGCAATGTTGCAATGCTCATCCATCCCCCAGCCCTGTGGCAAACAGGGCCCTGGCTTCTGTCCCTAGTTCCTTTTCAAAAAGAGCGCCGAAAGCACACGTGCCCGTGCGCGTGCACGCGCCTCTATTTATAGAGGTGAGCCGGAAAAAGGGGCGGAGCTTGGTGGATGACGCTCTGTGCGCGCCGCAGCGCTTCTGCGCATGTGCGGGCATCCCAGCATGTTAAAAAGCACAATTAGGTGTTGTCAGCTGGTTATGGAAGGCAGAAACAGAGCTGGCAACATTTAGAAAGGCATACAGCAGGCGGTTGATGCAGGCATCCCCATAGAAAGGCACATTAGTAGACACCAACTGTTTATATAGCAGCAATTGTGCTAGACTATTGTCAGTAAGTGGTGTATTTCGGCTGGAATACCTCAGCTTTGGGCTTAGGAATATGCTGTCTAAAGTCTCCGGGACAAAAAATCCCAGGAAGCAAAGGGGGTCTCCATCGGGCTCTGAGGATCTTGGGCATGCTTTGGCTGCACCAATCTCCCCTGAAAAATCAGAGGTTAGTGACCGTAGAGCACCCTCAGGAGTACCTGGTACTGTGGCTGTCCTCAGTTCACCTGCTCCTGTGTATATAACAGAGGAGGTTTTTTCCTCAGCTCTGGGAGGACTGGAAGAGAGATTGACAACATTGATCGCTGCTTCCCTGTCAGAGGGAAAGCGCGCCCGATCTCCGTCTTCTCCCTCAGAGTACCTGTTAGCAGAGCAACAGTCCCATACAGGGATCGACCTACCTGAAGGGGATCAGGATGAGGTTGATTCTGTTGTAGAGGAATTAACAGTGGAAGAGCCATTCTCAGCATCACATGCTGAAAGATTATGGGTTCAGTCCCTGACTAACATGGTCCGATCAGCATTTAAAATGCCCCTTGCGGAGCCATCATCCACTTCTGTCTCCTCGTTGGGGTCGCTAAAGGCTCCCCAGACTGTTTGTTCCTTTCCAATCCATCCTTTACTGGAAGGGCTCATTTACCAGGATTGGGAACATCCTGATAAAATATTTACTCCTCCCAAGAGATTTCCGGTGGTCTATCCCATGGAGGATAAGTTCATCAAAAAATGGAGTGTCCCTACAGTGGACGCAGCCATCTCTTGTGTGAATAAATCACTGACATGTCCAGTAGATAATGTCCAAATGTTCAAGGACCCAATAGATAAAAAATTGGAGTCCTTATTAAAATCTGCTTTCTCTACAGCAGGCTTGGTGACACAACCAGCAGTGGCAGCTATTGGGGTCTGCCAAGCAGTGAAGGATCAGTTGAAACAGGTCTTAAGGGACCTGCCATATCAGCAGGCCCTTGCCCTAGCTGATCTACCTAGAGCCTTATGCTTTGCGGTTGACGCCATAAAGGATTCAATCCATCAGGCCTCCCGCCTTACGCTGTCTGTAGTACATATGCGCAGGCTTCTATGGCTCAAAAACTGGTCTGCTGAAGCTCCCTGTAAAAAATTGTTGGTTAGCTTCCCATTTCATGGTGAACGCTTATTCGGGGAAGACCTGGACAAATATATCCAGAAAATTTCCAGCGGTAAAAGTACACTCTTGCCGGTTAAAAACAGAGTTAGAGGTCCCTCTTTTAAGAGGCCTGCTTCTCCAGTCCCTGGGGCATCGGCTGTGAAACAGTTCCGACGGCCTCCTCGGTCAAATCCCGGGGGTAAAAATCAGGGACAATCGCAGGGTAACAAGAAACCCTGGGTCAGGAGAGGTACAAAACTTCCCCCAAAATCAAATGCATGAAGGGTTGCCCCCACTCAATCGGGTCGGGGGAAGACTTCAGTTGTTCGCAGAGACCTGGCGGGTCACGATCAGAGACAGATGGGTGCTCTCCGCAGTAAGTCTGGGATACAAATTGGAGTTAAAAGACTCCCCTCCTTCCCATTTTATAAGGTCGAACGTGCCAAGGGATCCCCGGAAGAGAGGATCCCTCCTGTTGGCACTAGAACAACTATTGCTCCAAGGAGTAATTATGGAGGTTCCCCTGGAAGAATGCGGGTTCGGGTTTTACTCAAACCTCTTTACAGTCCCGAAACCAAACGGGGACGTGAGGCCCATATTAAATCTAAAAGGGCTAAACAAATTCCTACATATCAGAACTTTCAGGATGGAGTCGATCCGATCGGTGACCACTGCCCTACAAGGGGAGGAATGGCTAGCCTCGATCGACATCAAAGATGCTTATTTGCACATTCCCATCTTTCCAGTTCACCAAAAATTTCTACGCTTTGCAGTAGAAGGGCGCCATTTTCAGTTCAGAGCCTTACCCTTCGGTCTGGCCACAGCACCACGAGTGTTCACAAAAATTCTGGCCCCATTATTGGCCAATCTAAGAACACAAGGTGTAACGATAATGGCATATCTAGACGACTTGTTGCTGATAAACCACTCAGTGGAAAAACTAGAAGTGGTTGTTCACGAGACAATCAAGTATCTGGAATCTCACGGTTGGATTATCAACCGAGACAAGTCAGCCCTAAAACCAGTCAAAAGTCTGGAATACTTGGGGCTAAGGCTGGATTCAGACCAGAGAAAATTTTTCTTGCCTCTAGAAAAGGTGTCGTCTTTGAGAGATTTGATCCACCTAGTGGGTACAAAAAGACAGCCGTCCATACCCCTGTGCATGAGGCTGCTGGGAAAAATGGTGGCATCATTCGAAGCAGTACCCTACGGTCAATTCCATTCAAGGAATTTGCAAAGGGCCATACTGTCAGCCTGGAACAAAAAAGTTCAGGCCCTAGACTTACCAATGTCCTTGTCCCCTTCCGTTCGCAAGAGCCTCTGTTGGTGGTTGGTTCCCCAGAATCTGGAAAAAGGGAAATCCTTCAGTCCGATTTCTTGGAAGGTGGTCACTACAGATGCCAGCCTTATAGGCTGGGGAGCAGTACTGGAGCAATGGTCTCTCCAGGGCAGATGGTCGGTTGCAGAAAAGGCCCTGCCCATCAATCTCTTAGAGATACGAGCAGCCCGGTATGCCCTAGTAGCATGGACATCCAAACTCCAAGGGTCCCCTGTCAGAATTCAATCAGACAATGCCACGGCAGTGGCATATATCAATCATCAGGGTGGCACCAGGAGTCGTGCAGCCCAGAGGGAAGTAAATTGCATCCTGAAATGGGCAGAAAGATATGTCCCAGCCATATCCGCGGTATTCATTCCAGGAGTGGAGAATTGGAAGGCGGACTTTCTAAGTCGCCAACAATTATGCCCAGGGGAATGGTCCCTTCACCCCGAGGTTTTCCGGACAATATGTCAGCGGTGGGGAACACCGGATGTAGATCTGCTAGCATCCAGATTCAACGCAAAGGTGGACAGATTTGTCTCTCGGACAAGGGATCCCCTAGCTTGCGGCTCGGATGCCCTAGTGTTCCCTTGGGATCGGTTCAAGCTGGTATATGCATTCCCACCGCCACAATTGTTACCTCGATTACTCCGCAGAATCAGGGTAGAAAAGAAACCAGTGATTCTGGTGGCTCCAGCGTGGCCCCGAAGAGCATGGTACGCGGAGATTGTAAAAATGTCTGTGGGGAGTCCTTGGACCCTCCCACATCGTCCGGACCTGCTTTCACAAGGACCGATATACCACCCTTCCTTACCAGCCCTAGGTTTGACGGCCTGGCTATTGAAGCCCACATTCTAAAAAAGAGAGGTCTCTCTAATCCTGTGGTATCTACCATGATCAATGCCAGGAAGCCGGTATCCAGGCAGATCTACTATAGAATCTGGAAGGCGTACATCGCTTGGTGTGAGGCCAAGAAATGGCATCCACGTAAGTACGTAATAGGTAGGATTCTGGACTTCCTACAGTGGGCTGTAGATAGGAAGCTTGCCTTGAGTACTATCAAGGGTCAGATTTCGGCCTTGTCAATATTTTTTCAAAGGCCCTTGGCTTCGCATTCACTAGTCAAAGCCTTTATACAAGGAGTGATGCGTATTAGTCCTCCGGTTAATATTCCCATATGTCCATGGGACTTAAACCTGGTTCTGTCGGTTCTACAGAAACAACCATTTGAACCATTACAGCACATTTCCTTGGTTCTTCTCACCAGGAAATTGATTTTTCTAGTAGCCATTTGTTCGGCTAAAAGAGTGTCGGAATTGGCCGCTATGTCCTGTAAAGAGCCATATCTGGTTATCCATAAGGACAGAGTAGATTTACGTCCTCATCCAGCCTTTCTTCCTAAGGTGGTATCAAGGTTTCATTTGAACCAAGATGTGGTTCTTCCTTCCTTTTTCCCCAAACCTAGTTCGGTAGAGGAAAAGTTATTACATTCTTTGGATGTAGTAAGAGCAGTTAAAGCTTATCTAAAAGCCACTGCTCAGATTCGCAGAACGGATACCTTGTTTATTCTGCCGGAAGGCCCCAGAAAGGGTCAGGCAGCGTCAAAATCTACTTTAGCCAAGTGGATTCGACAGGTCATAATGCAAGCCTATGGCTTGAGAAGGAGACCGCCTCCGTTCAAAGTTAGGGCGCACTCCACGAGAGCAGTTGGAACTTCATGGGCAGTGCATCACCAGGCCTCCCTGGCTCAAATCTGTAAGGCCGCAACATGGTCTTCAGTACACACGTTTACTAGGTTCTACCAGGTGGACGTTAGAAGTCAGGAGGATGTCGCCTTTGGGCGCAGTGTGTTGCAGGCCGCAAAAGATCCTCATGTCTGATAGCGCCCAGCTTATGTATGGTGTATCCCCCCCTCATTGGGCATTGCTTTGGGACGTCCCACATAGTAATGACTATGCCGCTCTGTGTCCCGTGATGTACGAGAAAGAAAATAGGATTTTTATAACAGCTTACCTGTAAAATCCTTTTCTTGGAGTACATCACGGGACACAGAGCTCCCACCCCTCTTTTGGGGACACTTATTGCTTTGCTACAAAACTGAGGTGCTCCCGGATGGGAGGGGCTTATATAGGGGAGGGTACTTCCGGTTTGGAAGTTGCCAGTGCCAGCACCTGAAGGTAAACTATATAACCCACATAGTAATGACTATGCCGCTCTGTGTCCCGTGATGTACTCCAAGAAAAGGATTTTACAGGTAAGCTGTTATAAAAATCCTATTTTTTCGTTCAGCCAACAGGCTGCATGAAAAAAAAAGATTACAATACATGTCCAACAAGGACCAGCAACGTACTGGCATGTTGCTGGACTTTGAATGGTTATACCAGATTGATGCCTGCGGGTTTAGGTATCATCTTGGTATCATTCTTTTCAGCCAGCGGCCGGCTTTCGTGTAAAAGCAATCCTAGTGGCTAATTAGCCTCTGGACTGCTTTTACAAGCAGTGGGAGGGAATGTCCCCCCCCCGGATATAAAAAGCGCCATTGGGAAATTGGGAAAGCATTTTATCACACCGATCTTGGTGTGGTCAGATGCTTTGAGGGAAGAGGAAAGATCTAGGGTCTAGAAGACCCCAGTTTTTTCAAAAAAAGAGTACCTGTCACTACCTATTGCTATCATAGGGGATATTTACATTCCCTGAGATAACAATAAAAATGATTAAAAAAATATATATATGGAAGGAACAGTTTAAAAAAAAAAAAAAAAAAGCTAAATTAATAATAAAAAAAAAAGCACCCCTGTCCTGCCCTGCTCTTGCCCAATGGCGAACGCAAGCGTCGGTCTGGCGTCATATGTAAACAGCAATTGCACCATGCATGTGAGGTATCACCGCAAAGGTCAGATCGAGGGCAGTAATTTTAGCAGTAGACCTCCTCTGTAAATCTAACGGGGTAACCTGTAAAGGCTTTTAACCACTTGCCGCCCGCCCTATAGCGGATTGACGTCGGCAAAGTGGTTGCAAAATCCTGACAGGACGTCATATGACGTCCTCAGGATTTTGAGCCGCTGCGTGCCCCCCTGGGCGCGCATCGCGGCGATCGTTGCTGCGGGGTGTCAGTCTGACACCCCGCAACACCGATCTAGGTAAAGATTCTACGACGGAAATTCTTTACCACGTGATCAGCCGCGTCCAATCACGGCTGATCACGATGTAAACAGGAAAAGCCGGTGATTGGCTTTTCCTCACTCGTGCCTGTCAGACGCGAGTAGAGGAGAGCCGATCGGCTGCTCCTCTGACAGGGGGGGTTTGTGCTGATCGATTATCAGCACAGCCCCCCCAAGGATGCCCACTGGACCACCAGGGATGCCACTAGACCACCAGGGATGCCACTAGACCACCAGGGAAGCACACCATAAAGGTATATAAGGTATGCCACCCTAGACCACCAGGGATAATGGATGCCAATCAGTGCCAGAATGGATGCCAATCAGTGCCCACAATGGGCACCACTGATTGGCAGGCATTATTGTTTGGCACTGATTGGCATCCATTAGTACAGTACAGTGCCACCTATCAGTGCCCACCCATGCCACCTATCAGTGCCCACCCATGCCCACCCGTGCCACCTATCAGTGCCCATCCATGCCGCCTATCCGTGCCCATCAGTGCCCACCCGTGCCGCCTATCTGTGCCCACCCGTGCCGCCTATCTGTGCCCACCCGTGCCGCCGATCGTTGCCCATCCGTGCCGCCGATCGTTGCCCATCCGTGCCACCTCATCGGTGCCCATCCGTGCCGCCTTATCCGTGCCCATCAGTGCCCATCAGTGAAGGAGAAAACTAACTTATTTACAAAGTTTTGTAACTGAAACCAAAAAAAAACTTTTTTTAAAAAAAAAATCGGTCTTTTTTTTATTTTTTAGCAGAAAATAAAAATCGCAGAGGTGATCAAATACCACCAAAAGAAAGCTCTATTTGTGGGAACAAAATGATAAAAATTTAGTTTGGGTACAGTGTACCATGACCGCGCAATTGTCATTCAAAGTGCAACAGCGCAGAAAGCTGAAAATTGGTCTGGGCAGGAAGGTGCTTAAGTGCCCAGTATGGAAGTGGTTAAAGACTTTTAAAAATGTATGTAGTTTGTCGCCAATGCGCGTTTGTGCGAAATTTTAAAGCATGTCGTGTTTGGTATCTATGTACTCGGCCTAAGATCATCTTTTTTATTTCATCAAACATTTGGGCAATATAGTGTGTTTTAGTGCATTCAAATTAAAAAAAGTGTATTTTTTCCCCAAAAAATGCGTTTGAAAAATCGCTGCGCAAATACTGTGTAGAAAAAAAAAATGCAACACCCACCATTTTAATCTGTAGGGCCTTTGCTTTAAAAACATATATAATGTTTGGGGGTTCAACATAATTTTCTTGCAAAAAAAAAAAATGTTTTCATGTAAACAAAAAGTGTCAAAAAGGGCTTTGTCTTCAAGTGGTTAGAAGAGTGGATGTAAGCTTCCTAATGTTGTGTATAAAATGCCAGAACAGTTCAAACCCCCCCCCCAAATGACCCCATTTTGGAAAGTAGACACCCCAAGCTATATACTGAGAGGCATGTCGAGTCCATGGAATATTTTATATGTTGACACAAGTTGCGGAAAAAAGACAATAAATGTTTTTTATTTTTATTTTTTGCACAAAGTTGTCACTAAATGATATATTGCTCAAACATGCCATGGGCATGCCGCGTACGGGACCCCAAAAACCAAGCACCGCCTCCAGGCTTTCTAAGGGTGTAAATTTTTTATTTCACTCCTCACTGCCTATCACAGTTTCGGAGGCCATGGAATGCCCAGATGGCACAAACCCCCCCCCAAATGACCCCATTTTGGAAAGTAGACACCCCAAGCTATTTGCTGAGAGGTATTGTGAGTATTTTGCAGATCTCGCTTTTTGTCACAAAGTTTTGAAAATTGAAAAAAAATATATATATATATTTTCTTTCTTCATTTTCAAAAACAAATGAGAGCTGTAAAATACTCACCATGCCTCTCAGCAAATAGCTTGGGGTGTCTACTTTCCAAAATGGGGTCATTTGGGGGGGTTTTGTGCTATTTTGGCATTTTATGGCCTTCGAAACTGTGATAGGTAGTGAGGAGTGAAATCAAAAATTTGTGCCTAGAAATCCTGAAGGCGGTGCTTGGTTTTCGGGGTCCCGTACGCGGCTAGGCTCCTAAAAAGTCCCACGCATGTGGTATCTCCGTACTCAGGAGAAGCAGCAAAATGTATTTTGGGGTGCAATTCCACATATAATCATGGCATGTGTGAGCAATACATCATTTAGTGACAACTTTTTGTAATTTATTTTTTTTTGTCATTATTCAATCACTTGGGACAAAAATAAAATATATTCAATGGGCTCAACAGGCCTCTCAGCAATTTCCTTGGGGTGTCTACTTTCTAAAATGGGGTCATTTGGGGGGGTTTTGTGCTATTTTGGCATTTTATGGCCTTCGAAACTGTGATAGGTAGTGAGGAGTGAAATAAAAAATTTGCGCCCTTAGAAATCCTGAAGGCGGTGCTTGGTTTCGGGGGCCCGTACGCGGCTAGGCTCCCAAAAAGTCCCACACATGTGGTATCCCCGTACTCAGGAGAAGCAGCAAAATTTATTTTGGGGTACAATTCCACATATAACCATGGCATGTGTGAGCAATATATCATTTAGTGACAACTTTCTGTAATTTTTTTTTTTTTTAGTCATTATTCAATCACTTGAGACAAAAAAAAAAAAAATATTCAATGGGCTCAACATGCCTCTCAGCAATTTCCTTGGGATGTCTACTTTCCAAAATGGGGTCATTTGGGGGGGTTTTGTACTGCCCTGCCATTTTAGCACCTCAAGAAATGAGATAGGCAGTCATAAATTAAAAGCTGTGTAAATTTCAGAAAATGTACCCTAGTTTGTAAACGCTATAACTTTTGCGCAAACCAATAAATATACGCTTATTGACATTTTTTTTACTAAAGACATGTGGCTGAATACATTTTGGCAAAAATGTATGAATAAAATTGAGTTTATTCGATTTTTCTTATAACAAAAAGTAGAAAATATCATTTTTTTTCAAAATTTTCGGTCTTTTTCCGTTTATATCGCAAAAAAAATCGAAGAGGCAATCAAATACCATTAAAAGAAAGCTCTATTTGTGGGAAGAAAAGGACGCAAATTTTGTTTGGGTACAACATTGCATGTCCGCACAATTTACAGTTAAAGCAGCGCAGTGCAAAATTCTGAAATCACCTCTGGTCCTTTAGCTACCAAATGGTCCGGGGCTTAAGTGGTTAATCCCACTTGCAATTTATGCCCACATTTGTATTGAAATTAGTTTGTGTTGCTTTTTGTTTCAACCACTTCAGCCCCGGAAGAATTGGCTGCTCAATGACCAGGCCATTTTTTGCAGTATGGCAGTGCGTTGCTTTAACTGACAATTGTGCGGTCGTACGACGTTGTACCCAAACAAAATTTACCTCTTTTTTCCCCACAAATAGAGCTTTCTTTTAGTGGTATTTGATCACCTCTGCGGTTTTTATTTTTTGCAATAAAAAAAAAAAGAGCAACAATTTTGAAAAAAACACAATATTTTGTACTTTTTGCTGTAATAAGTAGCCCCAATTTTTTTTAAAAAAAAGCTAATTTTCTCTCAGTTTAGGCCGATATGTATTCTACATATTTTTGGTAATAAAAATAGCAAAAAGCGTATATTGATTGGTTTGCGCAAAATTTATAGCGTCTACAAAATAGGGAATAGATTTATGGCATTTTTATTATTATTTTATTTACTAGTAATGGCAGTGATCTGCGATTTTTATTGGGACTGCAATATTTTGGCGGACAAATCTGACACTTTTGACAGATTTTTGGGACTATAAAAATGCACTGATTACTGTATAAATGACACTTGCAGGGGTTAACTGTGTTCCATATTGTGTGTTCTAACTGTAGGGGGGAAGGGACTGACTAGGGGAAGAGAGAGATCGGTGTTCATACTTCGTATGAACACGCGATCAGTTTGCTCGCCCCTGAGAGAACTGGAGGCGTCTTAAAGAGCCGACGTACTGCTACGACGACTCGCACAGGGGAGACAGCCTGCCACAGTATAACTGCGGCAGCTGGTCCGGTATCGGTTAAAATGTACCTCAAAGAACAACTGTTCCTTTGGTATAATTGTCCTTCAATTAATTCCCCTACCCTCTCAAGTGCTTCCCACCCAGACTAATGCTTTCCTTCCCTTTTAATCAGGTAATCTTCACTCTATGGCCCCATTCATTCATATGGGCAAGCTATACTCTGCAGGACTGCTGGTGACCCCCAAAAGTACGCCTTACCCATTGGAATGAATGAGACCCCGGAGACACCTTTGTTGGAAAGGCTGTACAGTACTGCACAGGTCCATGTAGCGCATTGGGAAGAACACCGGATTGTGGAGGTAAGTAAATATTTGCCCAGGTGGGTAGCACTTAAGAGGGATGGCAGAAACGGGTTAAAGGCCAAGTTCACCTTTAGAAGCATGTTACACGCATATTTGGGGCGTAACATGTAACATGCTCCTATCCATCCACTGCCAGCACTCTCCTCTCTGTGACAGTGGGCGGGGGATCCTCTCCACACACCCGCTGTCAGAATTTGAGAACAGCATGGCCGTGTTGTTCATTCACAGTTTTCTGTAAATTAATACACTACAAGTACCATCACAGCCATTGCAGTTGACAGTTCTCAAAGAACTGTGAGGGTGCTGGTCAGTGCTCTTGTAGTTCATTGATCCTTCCTGCCATTCACTAACTGCCTGCCCATATCCGAGGTATGGGCAGACAGTGTATTGAGAGTCTGCAGGATCCAGGCATTGCACCTGCTGATCGTAGGTGGAAAGCTTTACTGGATACAATGAAAAAAAAAAAAATATGCAATTGTTGCACACAGACCCCATTTTACCTGCCTTGTTCTTCGGCTCCTCGCAGGAAGAAGGGGCACACTATGCCACAAGCCTGTACCCTCCTATATAAAGAGGTTGAGCGGTGTTGTTGATGGGACATTTCACAGTTGAGCCAGAGAATGATTTTCTCACCTCTGTGGATAACAGATTTGAGTACTTGCTTCCCCCAGTGAATAGAATGTCCACACTTGCTAGAACACCAACAGAGAGTTTATTTCTTCTTTCAGCAAATAACAATCTCTTGATAGAAACAAAGGTTGGAGCAAGAAAAGGATAGCACAAAATGTGGGGAAAGGTCCAGGCACAATCTCAGTCCCTTCACTGTTCAGCTTCTCGAACAGACTCAGCCTCAAATGGATAGTCTACTTAGAGCAAGACTAGCAGCCAAATGACACTCACGCTTTACTCAAGGTCTCTGCCACAGACCCGATGAAATTGGTCTCTGCCACAGACCCGATGAATTTGGTCTCTGCCACAGACCTGGTGAATTTGGTCTCTGCCACAGACCTGGTGAATTTGGTCTCTGCCACAGACCTGGTGAATTTGACTTTGGCCTAGGGAGAAGAGATCCCTCCGGAGAGTTACTGGGACCCTTTCCTTCACCGCGACTACCGCATCAGTCCCTCGGAACGGTTCCTGACCCGGCCTCCTCTACTCAGATATGGGTCCCCTCGCAAGGCGGCACCCTGAGACTCCTCAATCCCAGACGGGCCCCAGCTAAAGGTGCTGGGCCCAGGCCTCTGCTGCAACTCCCAAGTCCCCGCATCTAGGACGGACAGGAACAGCAGAGTAGTACCTCACCCTGGGACTAAAGGTGCCCAGGATGGAACCGGAACAGAAAACACCCGCCCTTGGGCCTAGGGCGCCCAGGACAGACTGGAACCAGAACCAGGGGTAGGACCCCACCGACTAACCCCGAACAGGCAGCGTCTGCCCCTTTTATCTCCTCTCCCAGCGTGCACAGCAGGTTAACCCCGCCCCATCGTACGTTTGCCGAGAGGGGACACAAAAAGCACAGCCCTGTACTTGTGGTTCAACCCCAGCCTACCATGGCAGCGCCACCTGTAGACCACAGGGAACTGTACACCAATACTCTCCCTGTGGATAAAATGGTTGTAAACCCTGACAAATCAAGGTGTTTGGGCATACTACCTCCCAAACACACCCCTTAAATTGAGGACCCAGCTACACGATTTTTTTTTTACCTGCAAAAAGATGTGCATTTTTGGTATTTCTTTTACAAAAGGTGAACTTAGCTTTTAAAGGGCGTTAGTACCAAAGTTACACTGTTATACTTCAATACCAGGTACTTTCGGCCATTCCTGCCCGGGACAATGTTCAGCTTTTAGCGCTGTCACACTTTGAATGACAATTGCGCAGTCATGCAATACTGTACCCAAACAAAATGTATATTTTTTTCCACAAAAGTTTTATTGAAAGTTCTTCATAGATAATACAAAAAGTACCATAAAACATATAAGAAAGGTACAAGTACATGGTTCCAACTTAAGGGAGGCATAGGGTTCAACGTTCATGGAAGTAAAAACCAAACGATACTGCCTCTAAGCACCATTAGTAAGAAGGCCACATAAGAAAACCTCTATTAGTATGGAGTACTATTTTAAAGAAAATACACTGCAGCCTACTACAGGCCTGTTTGACTCTTGTTGGAATGGGAAACTTCAAATCAAGGTACTCAATATGGCTTCTGGAAGTACTAAAGAGCATACAGGGATTAGGAGTAGCGTCCGACAACCATGTCGGCCTTCGACTCCACATCCTTTTTATAAAATAAAATAAAAATACAAAGAAGAACGAGGAAAATAAATAAGGGAGAGAGAAAGAACAGAATGAGGGAGAGGGGGAAGGGGGAATGAGGGAGGCACTGTAGGGGGAGTATGTGAGGAGGGAGTGGTATCACCACCAGCTACCCTCCCCAGTAAACCCCCAGTGTTGTGAGAGGTATAGCGATCTTTAATACCCCTTTCAAGGGTTATCCCGGGATAAGTCCAGAAAGCGCTGCGAGTTTCGGTATTTAAGCCAGGGTGCCCATGTTGCCGAAAAACAAGCTATTCTGTCTTGGGCGGTGCAAATCAACAAACTACATTTTTATAAATTTTCTTCCCACAAATAGAGCTTTCTTTTGGTGGTATTTGATCACCTTTGGGGTTTTTTATTTTTTGCGCTATAAACCAAAAAAGACCAAATTGTTTATTTTTTTAAAAGTTTTTCTTAGTTTTTGTCATAACCTTTTTGTTTTCCCCTTCACTGATGGGCACTGATGAATTGGCACTGATGGGCACTGACAGGCAGCACTGATGGGTACTGACAGGCGGCACTGATTGGCACTGACAGGTGGCACTGATGGGCAGCACTGATGATGAGGTACTGATAGATAACTGACAGGTGTTACTGCCGGGCACTGATTGGCACTGTGGTGGGCACTGATTGGCACTGTGGTGGGCTCTGATTGGCACTGTGGTGGGCACTGGCCACTTTATTGTGGGGACACTGCTGGGCACTGATTGGCAGAACTGAGGGGGTTGTGCTTATAATCAATGTGCTGATTATCATGAACCGAGAAATTCCGTTTACCGGCACTTCCTGGTTCACGCGATGATCAGCTGTGATTGGTCACAGCCGATCACGTGGTAAGAAGCCTCTGACAGAGGCTTCTTATCACGATCGGAGATGCAGGGTGTCAGACTGAGGGCGCCGGCATGTTATCCACTTCCCGGCCGTCATTCTGCATACGGCGGGCGGGAAGTGGTTAAAGCGGAGGTTCCGCGGTCCATCTTTTTTTTTTTTTTTTAGTCCATTCAATTTGGATAGAGATTACAATGTAGTACTCACTCGTCTGGCGTTTTTATTCATCCCCCGCCCGTTTTCTTTAAAAATAAATACTTTAATACAGTGATCCATAGCTTTTCCATTTTGCTTGTGGGCATCCTGAAGCCCACAAGCACGGACTTCCGGGTAGCGGTGAATGCGCGCCTCCCCGCATTCACCGCTCTATCTCGCGCACGAGCAGCGCCGTCAACATTTCCTGTCCTAGCCAATCAGCTGTGCAGGTAATGTCCGCCCTCGTCACGTGACCGGGTAGTTGAGTCACGTGACGAGTGAAATCTCGAGAGATTTCGCTGGAACGCATCTCCTGGGAAGCATGACAGATTGCTCCCAGGAGACATTGCGCAGACCTCCCATGACACACAGCGCGGCCGGGGAAACTTAATACACGCCTACTCCCGCGGGAGGAAAAGACGGAAGTGCCAAATTGTACAGCTGATTCACCTTTATTAGAGCCGAACAAAAAAAAAAGGTTAGTGATATGTGTATGTAAATTATGCAGGGAGATTGTTAATGTAAAGTTAAAATTTAGGGCGAACCTCCGCTTTAAACCTTTATATCTGGTTATGTAGCATAAATGCAGTATAGTAAGCCCCACCCTCATGTGACAGCGCTGTAGATTGGCAACTGGCCACCCATGTCAATGCCATGCTCCTCCATACCTTATAGTTTGTTTGAGGGTGGCAGGGATTGGAGGAGTGAAGGAGTGGTGATAAGAGTACCGTTAGGCACTGAGAGTTTGTAACACAGGCAAATGTAGGTTTTTGATTTTAATTTACGTCAGTTCAATGCAAATCAATGTAACTGCATTGTAAAAGCATTGCAAATGTTTGTGTACACTAATGCCTTGTACAAACGATCGGAATTTCCGATGAAAAAAGTCCGACTGAGTTTCTTCAACGGAAATTACGACCATGTGTGGGCCCCATCCGACTTTTTTCCGTCGGAGTTTAGAAATAGAACGTTTTATTTTTTCCCGATGGAAAAAAATCCTATGGGAAATTCCGATCGTCTGTGTGGAACTCTGTCTGAGAAAAATCCACGCATGCTCAGAATCAAGTCGACGCATGCTCAGAAAAGCATTGAACTTAATTTTTCTCGGCTCGTTGTAGTGTTGTACGTCACTGCGTTTTGGACGGTCGGAATTTTGTCTGACAGTGTGTAGGCAAGACTGATGGAAGACAGCTTGAACAGAATTCCGACGGAAAATTCCATCGGATTTTACCCCATCGGAAATTCCGATCGTGTGTACAGGGCATAACTTGTGTTGGCCTTTTTTTTTTGCTATTTTGCTTTTGAAAAAATCTCTTTATCCCATTTATGCCATGATTCTTAACAATGTTGTGCTGTTCTGGTACCACCCTCTTTATAAGAAATCTGGCTTGCAGGGAGTTTTGGTAGATTGACAATTAAGTTTCTATAATAGAAAAAAATGTGTGTGTGTGTGAATGTATGTATGTATATATATATATATATATATATATATATATATACATACATACATACATACAGAGAGTGAGTGTGTTTAAGGGGAAAACTGCTGCAACACTTTAAAAGCAATCATGTGATCTTTTGTACTAACCTTCTTCTCTCTTTCGCCAGGTATGTTTGTTTTTCATTGCTATTTTTTTCTAGTAATCTCCAATTAGATCCTTTGCAGTAATTGAGCTGAGTTAATTTCATCTTTCCCTTTCCTCATTGCCATGTTCCAGTGCATCTTGATGACAGTTATTGTTCACAGCAACGTAACATCTAAATGCCACTCGTGTTTAAGGAGATAATGCAACAAGTTAATTGAATTACCTAAACAGAACCCTATTAGATTACCTTGAAGTTTCATAAACCGATATTAAAACACTTTTGTGGTTCAAAGAACCTGCTATCTGTGAATCTTATGAGTCCTGGCAGCCTGAAACCTACTACAATCCAAGGGAAATAATTGATTCTCTGCCCCTTTGTTTCCCCCACCAGTGAGTAAGTATAATCATGTTCCATAGAAATGTAAGGAACATCATTTAAAAGGAGTTTCTCCCTGTAGGTTATTCAATCACCTCTTGCTTCACTTGATTATTAAAGCCTAGCTCAAACCATACATTCCAGGATCTAACCTTTTCTCTCTGCTTCTTAAAATGTTTTTTTTTTTGTTTCCCTTATAGAGATTTCCCATTACTTCCTGCCCCTTTGACACCATGTTACTGGCTGTCAGGTAAGAACCTGACAGCGGTTCTACCCTTTTCCTGCCATTGATTGCTAGTTCCTTCACTGTCATGGTTTTTGGTTTACATTTTTTTTTTAGTAAATGACCCAGAACACGTATAGAAATAAAACTTTTTATTTTAAATTTTTTGAGGCTTCTTCCAGGTTGGTGATGTAAATCTAGGCGAAAGTAGGCTCATAGCATTTTAGAAGAAGGCTAGTAATGGTGGGTGGATGTGCTGGTTTGATCCAACCATCCTCAGGCACCTGTGTCTGACAGTATAAGCATTCATCTTTGCAAAACATTTGTTTAGCCTAGAGGGAAGCACCTCCCAATGCAAGCTGCTAAGGAGAAAATAAAAATAGCATTCATGCAGGTTTTCTAACCTGTGCAGTCCCCATTTACCTGATAGCTTGCTGGCTGAACAAAAAAAACAAAAACTGAACTGATTCCGCCATCCACACATTAGATGTGAATGCATGAATCCTTCCCACTGCGCCATTGTATTCTGGCAACAGGACTTCTCCACTGTCAGATTACACTGATCAATGCTGCAGCCAATTGGCTGCAAGCACTGATCAGGTGAACATTTTCGGTTCATTAAAAGTCCATCAGCTTCTCATGAACAGTAACAATCTCAACTGGATCTGTTTTTGTCCAATTCCTACTGAACTAGACAAATTTCGATCCATATATGGGCAGCTTTAGTCTACTGTTCATAATGCATATTCTAAACATATGTAATGCTTGGTCTGAGACAGACATTTGCTTTTATCTAGTTCAGTTGTATCACATGGCATTGTCTTGTAATCTGTATTGTCTTTTTTCCCATCTGCACTCTTATCAAAGCCTGTCTGGTGTGTGACAAACTGCCACCTTGTGAAGACACATCCACTTAACAATAACTTTTCTTGTGGGTGACAGCCCATCTACTGTGATGTGCACAGGCATAACTTGCTATGCCTTGACCAGTGGCACATCTGGAGAACTAAATTCAGGAGGAATGAGTGATTTCTGAGGACTGGCGCTGCCGCTAAAGCAAAAAAAAAAAATTGTGCTAAAAACCCCCAGATGCTGAATATAAATAAAGAAATGAGTGTGCTTCCCTGTAAAGTGGACCTTTCATTAAATTCACAGTTCACATGAATTATTAGATCTCGTGTTGGGATATTACAAAATCATATTATTGTCCATGAAAAAGTACAAAATACAGTAAAAAGTGCAGCATGTGTGTATGAAACAAATAGTAAATATATGTGACACCAACACAAAGTAAGCACATAAGTGCTGTGATAGGCTTGGTTGTGTACCAATAAAGTGGATAAGTGCTAATACAGCATGTGTGCAAAATCAGTTACGGTACTTGATAACCACAAAAAATATAATAAAACAAGTGACATGTGTCTGTGAGACAACTGTAAATATATGTAACACCACCACAATCTAAACACATAAATGACTAATGAAATTGGTTTGATGCCGATAATAAAGTGCATTAATGCTAAAATAACGTGTGCAAAATCAATTGTTGATGGTCACAATAGGTTGAATTTTAAGCAAAAACTTTGAGGTTCAGCTGGTGAAGGAAAGTCCACCTATATCCACATAGGAAGGAATGTTCACATGGCAAGCTGAACAAATCTGATAATAGAAGACAAAAGTCTATACAAGGGAAACAGTTGTGGACAATCCTCTGTTACAGGATCACTGAGGGTTGTGCATCCGCCACCCAGGCGGGGGACTGTGGACTCACATACCAGCGGCAGTGAGTCAAACATGCTTAGGATGGAAACTGGAACTCTGACGGCCTGTCACCGGAAATCTTGATGGCATACACGAATGTCTCGTCCAACAGATGATCATAAAATTGGGTAAAAAAAAGAGAATTCACATAGTGTGGATCAAAGATGAATGTTTTTTTTTTAAAACAAAAGTACTAACATCCTGGTGATGTGTACAGATAAAATCAATGTGATCACTAAGAAATCCAAAAACAAGCGCAATGTACAGAGCTAACTGGCAATAACCCAAGAAAATGTACCCCTTACTTACGATGAAAACAGCCCTTCTAATCTCCCTCAGGTGACCTGAAGCCTTGTCAAAGATCGTATGGAGATTGGTTGTCAAAAGCATTGTAGGTGAGACATTAGAGAGTTTTTTTCCCTCCAATCGTACAAACACTTTCTGCTAGACCTGCAGTGAGATAAAACGACTGCACAGCAGGAAACAGAGCCTTCATATGTACTAACAAGGTATTTATTACATTACTACACAATACCAGGATAATTTAAATAAAGATAATCACACTTGCATAAGTAAATGTGTATTAGGAAGACCATAGTAGAGCTTCAAGGAGCCCCAGTAGGGGGCACAGCTTTGAAAAATGTTAATTAATGTAAATTTCATAATTATCATTCCCCTGTTCTGCCTCGTTGGTAGGATACTCTAGCCGTTGGCTGTTTGCTTCCAACATCACGACGAGCACCAAGTGACCAGAGCAATCTCCCAACAGCTTGTGATTCAAGCTATCTCCCTAGACTTGTGTCCTAGCACCACCTTTTTTCAACTAGGGTGCCTTCAACTTTCTTCAGGGGTGCCTTGACAAAACGCCTAAAAATTGTATACAAGCTAGCAGGTGGATCAAGCCTGCCTTTTATTTCACAAAGCCACGGGTTTTCTTTCTACATTATTACAATCTTCTAGTCGCCGCCATCCTAACAACCACTGATGTCAGCAGTTGATAAGGAGGACATCGAGCACCTGCACAGCATCCTTGTTTGCCCCACCCTTCCCCCTCTCCATCAGCACTGGGGTCACATTAGATGAGTAAGGAAGAAAATAAACATTGGTGTACTAGTCAGTACCAGTATGTTAAAGTGCAATTGCTTTGGAAGAATAAATCACCTACAACGTTGGGTGTCCTACATTTGTGGATGCTGTTGTTTTAGGTAAAACTCTTATTTTAGTTTTTTACATTTTAGAATGGGGGCCTCGAGATTTTTAGTGCAGAATTTTAAAGGGTGCTTTGACTGAAAAAAAAGTTGAGAAACTCTGTTCTACCATCAAAGCAGAATGAAGAAATGCTAACTATGGGAGTTTTCAGCTACATTTTGGGGGGAGGAGGACGGGGTGAGCAATTGGCCCACAGGTGTAGCAATTATGTTAAGCAACACAGTATGCACAGTATGGGCAATTTACATAACAAAAAAGTGAACTTGGCATTTAACCACTTCAATACGGACACTTTTACCCCCTTCTTGCTCAGGACAGCACAGATGTGCTGCAATTGGCCCTGTCTGTACCATGTGATCACTGTGACCAATCACAGAGCTCATCACAATAGTACACAATGAATAGCAGGAATCAAAGTCATTCATTGTGTACAATTGTCATGTCATCTGCTGTGACTGGTCACAGCGATCACATGGTACCGGCAGTGGGCCGTTACAGTGATCTGTCATCGGGTGTGTACATTGGATACAGCGGGTGACAGATTGCGCTGGAGCGCAGCCCATGGGGTGTGCGCAAGGCGCTATCCTGGGAGGATGTCATATGACGTCCTCCAAGGATAATTGGGCTCCAACTTGGTCGTCAGTTATATTATTACATATTACAATAGAAAGTTGGGACTTTGAACGAAGCACGAGGTTTGGTTGATTCTGGTGATGGATTTATATCTCCCCAACAGATTGTCAGTCTTGCTCCCTCTGTGTGTTTTGTTAGTGTGAGGGCTGGCATCCGTGGACCGTCCCCCTCCATCTGGTCCAGGATCTGCGATGCGCACTGCCGGTCTCCCTCCCCCTCCCTTTGCCCTCCGTTGAGCGGGTGGGGGTCGGGGGCGCCATCACTGCGCATCGACATCATGCTATACATGCCAAGCATGCGGCATCCTAGTGGCGCTGCTGCACCGGCCATAGTATTGTCCAACCCCGTGAGCGTAGTGGGGGGTACGCCTCCGCCTCCTGGGCGGTGGGTTGCTTGGAGGCACCTATTTAGGCTTTCTCCTAATGGGGGGCTAGGTACTCAGGGCTCTTCTGCACGCATGCCACCACATGGACCTCGGTCCTCTTTCTCCTCACAGTAGGTATCCATCCACCTTTGAGACACATTCACTTGGCTGTTTCCTTCCTTGTCTGTATTGGTGATTGGTAGTTCTCCTCATGGCTCTGGTCAGTCACATCCTCGTTCCTTTCATCACTTTCCCTTCTCTGCACTCACTCATGATTTATCACTGTCACTCCAATCATGTTTTTCCATACACATATCTCCCCACAGGTCATACACCTGGTTGGCTCATCCACCTTCACTTCACACCACTAGAGCCCTGCTGGCCTGGATCCCCCGTAGGGTGTGGTCTGGGTTGGCTGCCGCCGCCGGGTTTGTTGCCACAGCTCCCGGCCATGATGCCCTTGGACGGCTCTCTGTTGTGGGCACCATGCCTCTATCTGCACATTTTGATGTAAGTTGCTACTTCCTTGGGGGGAGTGTCATACCCTTATCTCCTATGTGTTAATATAGGTCAGACTATCTAGACATCTACATACATATATAAACGTTTTAATTTCAGATCCATTACGGGCTTGCTCCCGAAGATTGGCTACAGCCATGAAACGCGTAGAGCTTACATATGCCGTGTTCCAGATATTTTTTATGAGATATGTGCTTTTTACCATTATGATAGGGATTCATGAGGCCATGGGTCAGGCAGGCATTTTTCATACAAATTATGTGTGTATATATATATATATATATATATATCTATGTTGATGAATTATGTAATTGTAACCCTGTGATATTTACTGCTACACTTGTTAGTATCATGTTAACTTTTTTAAACCAGACATTGAGATCATGTTTTTACACTTTTTTGCTTGAATCAAATAATGTATATGAAATAATAAACTGTTTATATTCATCAAATTACTTTTTTGCAAACCTTGTGCTTCATTCAAAGTCCCAACTTCCTGTTCTTGTTTTATTTCCAATATCGTATACCGATAGCGATGGAGGCACTTGGTCTTACCAGGCCATGGCTTCATTTAAAGTCCCACCAATCCCCTTCCCCTTTCCCCCCTTTTTACTATACATATTACAATAGGCTGGGCGGGAAGAGGTAAACTGTAAAAACACTATAGTTTTTTCATGACTTACTTACTTGACATGTACTGTATATTGATGCTACACCTTTAAAAAACATTATTGGGACTAAAGCAGGTCATAGTCGGCCGGTTCAGCAGGGACCGGTTTAGATAAAAACCATGTATGAGCAGGCTAATTGTACCAAAGTTGATTGATCGACCAACTTAGGTACAACCAGCATGTTGGGTTTTTCATGCGCTGCATCCCCCCACTGGGAGTCACAATACCTCTGCGAGAAAGATTCCCCCATCAACACTGACCTGTGGATCCAGGAAAGAAAATCACACTGTCTATGGCTGGTTTAAGGCCTAATTACACAGGGCATTTAGGTGCCACAAGATTTGGGCATTCATTCATTCCATTGGCCAGAAAATAATTGATCCTGGCCATTGGAATGAACAAACAATCAAGCGCTGAACATGCCTAGCTTATACAGGCATTTAGGCATTTATACACAGGCATTTAGGCATTTAGGCATTTATACAGGCATTTAGGCATTTATACACATATACAGGCATTTAGGCACATTGCTCCTCTCCTGAATGAGCAAGTGATATTTTTTGTTTTGCGTCTGAACGCTCCTACCTCTAAACTCCTGTAAAAGCCTATGTGTTTGGAGGTAGAAAAAAAAAACGTCAAACACCATTTTTTGATGCCCAGTGTGCATAAACCCTAAAAATTACAGCTAGGATTTCCATCTAGAAAGAGTAACAAGTGTCAAGTTTGAGACCCATTATATATGATATAGGAGGAGTGCAGATTTTCATGGAAATCCAATTTTGTTCCAACCTCATTAGAGCGTTTCAAGTAAAAAGTTGCTCCAGGCAGCATTTAATGTACACAAACGGACTCAGAAATGGAAAGGTGTTATTTTGTTTTTTTTGTTTCCCAATTCTCACTCCCCCTCGTCTTGTGATGTTTGTAAATGAGCCTTGTAGTCTGCAAACTGTTTACGTTGAGCAGTTTTAATACCCCTTATATTGCAGTATATTTCAAATGTGCTTACTTATGTCAATGAGACAAGCAGCCGGTAGTGCACATTGTTAAGACAGTAATAAAACAGGAATGTTTCTCTGTTTGTGCAGTTTGATATTTCTGCTGTCTGGCAATATTCTATTCTGCAAATAGCTTAGAAACACATTTTTTTTTGAAGATGATGCAAATCCCTTTGTGGGATTGCACTGCTGGTCATATGCACAGTACTAAATAAACTGCAATTACTGGTGGTAAGTGCTCCAGATATCACCTTGACCAGCTTATTTTTATTTTATTGCACCTGTTTTATTTTTTTTCTAAAGATGATCTGTCACAAAGATTATAAAGCACTTGGGTATGCAGCAGCTAATTAAAGAATTGTGTTTATATTATATCTGGCAGTGTCTAGAAGTTACAATGTAATAGTCGATTCTTTCTGGAACCAACCATATTGAATAATTAACTTATTGCTACAGAAATGGAGGAGAAAGGAAAAAATAAATTCTTCTAATGATAAATCTGCAGTGCCAGCATAAATTTAAAAAAGTAAAGGTCATTTCTACAGTTTCGATCTTTTGAACAGTAGTACCATTTTATGTTATGTGTAACTGTGCTGTGGTTTACAATTCTGCACAAAAGTGACCATTGCAAACATGGGAACACCTAAGGCTACATGTACACTAGCCTACCCTGACCGCAAAAATGCAAGATGCGTTTTTGCCGGGATTTTGCAGCGTTTTGCGTTTTCTCACAGCCAGCCGTCAAAATGCCCCTATCCTGAACGTGATTCTTCCGCACTCAGGAGAGGGAGGTTTAACCTCACCTAAGCACAGCAGCTCCTAAACTTTGCTAAAAGCTTACATGTACATGGACATATAGGGGTTAATTTACTAAAGGCAAACAGACTGTGCACTTTGCAAAGTTGCGCTCTACCGAGACAGTTTCCCCAGAGCTCAGTAAAGGAGGTAAAGCTTCATTTTGCAAATAACACCCAATCACGTGCAAGGAAAAAAAATCATTTCTTTCTCGTACATCACGGGACACAGAGCGACATAGTCATTACTAATGGGTTATATAGATACCGTCAGGTGCTGGCACTGGCAACTTCCAAAACCGGAAGTACCCTCCCCTATATAAGCCCCTCCCATCCGGGAGCACCTCAGTTTTTTGCCAGTGTCTAAGGTGTTGGCCAAGAAGAAACATGTGTTTTTCACTGAGCTTGCGTACAGGTTCTTTTGGGCCTCAGTAAGCTATTCCGGATCCGACCAAAAAAGCTTCATAGCTAAACGGTCGGTACCCGGGCCTTGCAGAGAAGAGCAAGGTTTTGCCTGTAATGCTTCTCTTAGGAGAGCTGGACCCTGGGATCCAGAGCTCTGGTCATACCCACGACCAAGATGTTTTCTGTGCAGGGTGCTATACAGGTCCAGGGGAGTGGAATCCTTGGGAACCCGGTCCCTGAAGGTTTGATTACAATGCCTGCCGTGATAGGTGAAGTTTGGGCTTTTGTGGACCAAACAAAGTCCTGCGGCGGGGAACAGGTAAGTGGGGGCCCCCAGGAACTTGGTTCTATTGGGGGACCCCCAAGCCTAATTTGTCTTTCTGTCTGTTACCTAATGGTATTCCCGCAAAATTCTGTGCATGCCTGTAACTACTAAAAAAATGTAATAATTTTTAATGGTGGTCAAGAAAAAAAAAAATATATATTTTTTATATATATTTAAGATATTAGACTGCGGTACCTGTGTTTGTCCACTAGAGGCCACTGTGGAATGTTTTCTTGTCATGTGGACTAGTTTCTTCTCAGCAGAGCAAGTCCAGGCAGATGGTGAGTTCTCTTATGGGAAACTGCTTCCTCTGCCATGTTGCAATGCTCGTCCATCCCCCGGCCTGCGGCAAAGAGGGGCCCTGGCTCTTGTCCCTAGTCTCCATTTTTCAAAATTAGCGCCGAAGGCGCACGTGGCCGCGCGCGTGCGCGTGCACGCGCCTCTATATATAGAGGTGAGCCAGGAAAGGGGGCGGAGCCTGGGGGATGACGCTCTGTGTGCGCCGCAGCGCTTCTGCGCATGTGTGGGCGTCCCAGCATGTAAAAACCACAGTTTTGTGTGGTGAGCTGGCTATGAAGTACAGAGACAGAGCTGGCAACATTTAAAAAAAGGGCATACAGCAAGCGGTTGATACAGGCATCCCCTAGAAAGGCACATTAGTAGACACCAACTGTGATATAGCAGCAATTGTGCTAGACTATTCTCAGTAAAAGTGGTGTATTACGGCTGGAATACCTCAGCTTTAGGCTTAGGAATATGCCGTCCAGAAGCTCCGGAACTGAATCTTCCAGGAAGCGAAGGGGGTCTCATCGGGCTCGGAGGATCTTGGGCATACTTCTGCTGCACCAGTCTCCCCTGAAGTTCAGAGGTAAGTGACCGTAGAGACCCCGCAGGGGTACTTGGTACTGTGGCTGTCCTCAGTTCACCTGCTCCTGTGTATGTAACAGAGGAGGTTTTTTCCTCAGCTCTGGGAGGATTAGAGAGAGATTGTCAACATTTATCGCTGCCTCCCTGTCAGGGAAAGCACGCCCGATCTCCGTCTCCTCCTTCAGAGTGCCTGTTAGCAGAGCAACAGTCCCATACAGGGATCGACCTGCCTGAAGGGGATCAGGATGAGGTTGATTCTGTTATAGAGGAATCAACAGTGGGGGAACCTTTTCTCAGCATCTCAAGCTGAAAGATTATGGGTTCAGTCTCTGACTAACATGGTCCGATCAGCATTTAAAAATGCACCTTGCGGAACCATCAACCACTACTGTATCCTCGTTGGGGTCGCTAGAAGCCCCCAGACTGTTTGTTCTTTTCCACTTCACCCTTTACTGAAAGGGCTCATTTACCAGGATTGGGAACGTCCTGAGAAAATATTTATTCCCCCAAGAAATTTCCGGTGGTCTATCCCATGGAGGATAAGTTCATCAAAAAAAAAAAAAAAAAAAATGGAAGGTCCCTACAGTGGACGCAGCCATCTCTTGTATGTATAAATCACTGACATGTCCAGTGGATAATGTCCAAATGTTCAAGAACCCAATAGATAAAAGATTGGAGTCCTTATGAAAATCTGCTTGGTGATACAACCAGCAGTAGCAGCTATTGGGGTCTGCTAAGCAGTGAAGGATCAGTTGAAACAGGTCTTGAGGGACTTGACAGATCAGCAGGCTTTGCCCTAGCTGATCTACCTAGAGGTTGACGCCATAAAGGATTCAGTCCATCAGGCCTCCCGCCTTACGCTGTCTATAGTACATATGCGTAGGCTCCTATGGCTCAAAAACTGGTCTGCTGAAGCTCCCTGTAAAGAATGGCTGGTTAGCGTCCCATTTCATGGTGAACGCTTATTCAGGGAAAACCTGGACAAATATATCCAGAAAATTTCCAGCGGTAAAAATACGCTCTTGCCGGTTAAAAACAGAGTTAGAGGCCCTCTTTAAGAGGCCTGCTTCTCCAGTCCCTGGGGCATCGGCTGTGTAACAGTTCCGACGGCCTCCTCGGTCAAATCCCGGGGGTAAAAAACAGGGACAGTAGCAGGGTAATGAGAAACCCTGGGTCAGGGGAGGTACAAAACCTCCCCCAAAGTTAAATTCATTGAAGCCCCCGCTCAGTCGGGTGGGGGGAGGACTCCAGTTGTTCGCAAGAGACCTGGCGGGACACGATCAAGACAGATAGGTGCTCTCCGCAGTAGGTTTGGGATACAGTTTGGAGTTAAAAGACTCTCCTCCTTCCCATTTTTGAGGTCAAACGTGCCAAGGGATCCCCGGAAGAGAGAGTCCCTCCTGTTGGCACTAGAACAACTATTGCTCCAAGGAGTAATTATGGAGGTTCCCCTGGAAGAATGAGGGTTCGGGTTTTAGTCAAACCTCTTTACAGTCCCGAAGCAAACGCGGACGGGAGGCCCATATTAATTCTAAAAGGGCTATACAAATTCCTGTATATCAGGACTTTCCGATGGAGTCGATCCGATCGGTGGCCACTGCCCTACAAGGGGAGGATTGGTTAGCCGCAATCGACATCAAAGATGCTTATTTGCACATTCCCATCTTTCCAGTCCACCAAAAATTTCTACGCTTTGCAGTAGAAGGGCGCCATTTTCAGTTCAGAGCCTTACCCTTCGGTTTGGCCACAGCACCACGAGTGTTTACAAAAATTCTGGCCCTTTATTGGCCAATCTAAGAACACAAGGTGTAATGATAATGGCATATCTGGATGACTTGTTGCTGATAGACCACTCAGTGAAAAAACTAGACGTGGTCGTTCACAAGACAATCAAGTATCTGGAATCTCACGGTTGGATTATCAACCGAGACAAGTCAGCCCTAAAAACCAGTCAAAAGTCTGGAATACTTGGGGCTAAGGTTGGATTCAGGCCAGAGAAAAATATTCTTGCCTCGAGGAAAGGTGTTGTCTTTGAAAGATTTGATCCACTTAGTGGGTACAAAAAAGACAGCCGTCCATACGCCTGTATATGAGGCTGCTGGGAAAAATGGTGGCATCATTCGAAGCAGTACCCTACGGTCAATTCCATTCAAGGAATTTGCAAGGGGCCATACTGTCAGCCTGGAACAAAAAAGTTCAGGCCCTAGACTTACAATGTCCTTGTCCCCTTCCGTTCGCAAGAGCCTCCGTTGGTGGTTGGTTCCCCAGAATCTGGAAAAAAGGAAATCCTTCAGTCTGATTTCTTGGAAGGTGGTCACTACAGATGCCAGCCTTATAGGCTGGGGAGCAGTACTGGAGCAATAGTCTCTCCAGGGCAGATGGTCGGATGCAGAAAAGGCCCTGCCCATCAATCTCTTAGAGATACGAGCAGCCCGGTATGCCCTAGTAGCATGGACATCCAAACTCCAAGGGTCCCCTGTCAGAATTCAATCAGACAATGCCACAGCAGTGGCATATATCAATCATCAGGGGGGCACCAGGAGTCGTGCAGCCCAGAGGGAAGTAAATTACATCCTGAAATGGGCAGAAAAATATGTCCCAGCCATATCTGCGGTATTCATTCCAGGAGTGGAGAATTGGAAGGCGGACTTTCTAAGTCGCCAGCAATTAGGCCCAGAGGAAGGGTCCCTTCACCCCGAGGTTTTCTGGACAATATGTCAGCGGTGGGGAACATCGGATGTAGATCTTCTAGCATCCAGATTCAACGCAAAGGGGGACAGGTTTGTCTCTCGGACAAGGGATCCCCTAGCTTGCGGCTCGGATGCCCTAGTGTTCCCTTGGGATCAGTTCAAGCTGATATATGCATTCACACCGCCACAATGGTTACCTCGATTACTCCGCAGAATCAGGGTAGAAAAGAAACCAGTGATTCCGGTGGCTCCAGCGTGGCCCCGAAGAGCGTGGTACGCGGAGATTGTAAAATTTCAGTGGGGAGTCCTTGGACTCTCCCACGTCGTCCGGACCTGCTTTCGCAAGGACCGATATACCACCCTTCCTTACCAGCCCTAGGTTTGACGGCCTGGCTATTGAAGCCCACATTCTAAAAAAGAGAGGGCTCTCTAATGCTGTGGTATCTACCATGATCAATGCCAGGAAGCCGGTATCCAGGCAGATCTACTATAGAATCTGGAAGGCGTACATCACGTGGTGTGAGGCCAAGAAATGGCATCCACATAAGTACGTAATAGGTAGGATTCTGGACTTCCTACAGTGGGCTGTAGATAGGAAGCTTGCCTTGAGTACTATCAAGGGTCAGATTTCGGCCTTGTCAATATTTTTTCAAAGGCCCTTGGCTTCGCATTCACTAGTCAAAGCCTTTATACAAGGAGTGATGCGTATTAGTCCTCCGGTTAATATTCCCATATGTCCATGGGATCTAAACTTGGTTCTGTCGGTTCTACAGAAACAACCATTTGAACCATTACAGCATATTTCCTTGGTGCTTCTCACCAGGAAATAGATTTTTCTAGTAGCCATTTGTTCGGCTAAAAGAGTATCGGAATTAGCAGCTATGTCCTGTAAGGAGCCATATCTGGTTATCCATAAGGACAGAGTAGTGTTACGTCCTCATCCAGCCTTTCTTCCTAAGGTGGTATCGAGGTTTCATTTGAACCAAGATGTGGTTCTTCCTTCTTTTTTCCCCAAACCTACTTCGGTAGAGGAAAAGTTATTGCATTCTTTGGATGTAGTAAGAGCAGTTAAAGCTTATCTAAAAGGCACTGCTCAGATTCGCAGAACGGATACTTTGTTTATTCTGCTGGAAGGCCCCAGAAAGGGTCAGGCAGCGTCAAAATCTACTTTAGCCAAGTGGATTCGACAGGTCATTATGCAAGCTTATGGCTTGAGAAGGAGACCGCCTCCGTTCAAAGTTAGAGCGCACTCCACGAGAGCAGTTGGAACTTCATGGGCAGTGCATCACCAGGCCTCCCTGGCTCAAATCTGTAAGGCCGCAACATGGTCTTCAGTTCACACGTTTACTAGGTTCTACCAGGTGGACGTTAGAAGTCAGGAGGATGTTGCCTTTGGGCGCAGTGTGTTGCAGGCCGCAAAAGATCCTCATGTCTGATAGCGCTCAGCTTATATATGGTGTATCCCCCCCCCTCATTTGGCATTGCTTTAGGACATCCCATTAGTAATGACTATGTCGCTCTGTGTCCCGTGATGTACGAGAAAGAAAATATGATTTTTATAACAGCTTACCTGTAAAATCCTTTTCTTGGAGTACATCACGGGACACAGAGCTCCCGCCCCTCTTTGGGGACACTTATTGCTTTGCTACAAAACTGAGGTGCTCCCGGATGGGAGGGGCTTATATAGGGGAGGGTACTTCCGGTTTTGGAAGTTGCCAGTGCCAGCACCTGACGGTATCTATATAACCCATTAGTAATGACTATGTCGCTCTGTGTCCCGTGATGTACTCCAAGAAAAGGATTTTACAGGTAAGCTGTTATAAAAATCCTATTTTTTGCTTGCACATGATTGGCTAATGGAAGTCAGTAGAGCTTCCCTCATTTAGCAAGCTCTGGAGCAACTGCTCTTGCATAGTGCAACTGCACTTTGCAAAGTGCACAGTCTATTTGTCTTTAGTAAATCAACCCCATAGGCTTTTATGGAATTGATATATGTGAGGTTGTGTTTCGCGCTACTTAAATAGTAATGAAATAGTGACTAGAGTAACTATCAATGGCTGCAAAATCAATCTTTCTTTTTCGTACATCACGGGACACAGAGCGACTTAGTCATTACTAATGGGTTATATAGATACCTTCAGGTGCTGGCACTGGCAACTTCCAAAACCGGAAGTACCCTCCCCTATATAAGCCCCTCCCATCCGGGAGCACCTCAGTTTTTTGCCAGTGTCTAAGGTGTTGGCCAAAGAGTAACATGTGTTTTCACTGGGCTTGCGTACAGGTTCTTTTACGGGCCTTAGTAAGCTGTTCCGGATCCGACCAAAAAAGCTTCATAGCTAAACGGTCGGTACCCGGGCCTTGCAACAGAAGAGCAAGGTTTTGCCTGTAATGCCTCTCTTAGGAGGGCTGGACCCTGGGATCCAGAGCTCTGGTCATACCCACGACCAAGATGTTGTCTGTGCAGGGTGCTATACAGGTCCAGGGGAGTGGAATCCTTGGGAACCCGGTCCCTGAAGGTTTAATTACAATGCCTGCCGTGATAGGTGAAGTTTGGGCTTCTGTGGACCAAACAGAGTCCTGCGGCGGGGAACAGGTAAGTGGGGGCCCCCAGGAACTTGGTTCTATTGGGGGACCCCCAAGCCTAATTTGTCTTTCTGTCTGTTACCTAACGGTATTCCCGCTAATATCTGTGTATGCCTGTAACTACTGGAAAATGTAAAATTTTAATAGTAGTCAAGAAAAAAAAAAAAGAGGACCGCGGTACCTGTGTTAAACCACTAGAGGCCGCTGTGGTCCATTTTTCTTGTCATGTGGATCTTTGGTTTTTTTAAGTCAAAAGATCCAGGCAGTTGGTAAGTTCTCTGTGGGAATCCACTTCCTCTGCCCTGTTGCTGCACTCATCCACCGCACAGGCCCTCCGGCAAAAAGGGCCCTGGCTCCTAGTCCCTGCTTGGTTTCAAAAAAGGCGCCAATGGCGCACGGGCGCGGGCGCGTGCACGCGCCTCCTATGAAAGGAAAGGGGCGGGGCGGGTGGATGACGCTCGATGCGCGCCGCGGCGCTTCTGCGCATGTGCAGGCGTCCCAGCATGGATAAAGGACACAGTACAAATGTCAGCTGGATGCAAGCAGAGCTAGCAACAAAACGGTGGCACACAGAGGCGGTTGATGCAGGCATCCCCATAGAAAGACACTTTAGTGGACACCAGCTGGTATATAGCAGCAACTGTGTTAGACTATTACCAGCAAAATTGGTGTATGACGACGGGAATACCTCAGCTTTGTGCTTATAGGATATGTCGTCCAGACGCTCTGGAAATAAGTCTTCCAAGAAGCGAAAGGGGTCTCCATCGGGCTCTGAGGATTTTGGGCATGCTTGTACTGCACCAATCTCCCCTGAAATTTCAGAGGTCAGTAGCCGTAGGAACCCCGCAGGAGTACCTGGTACTGCGGCTGTCCCCAGTCCACCTGCTCCTGTATATATAACAGAGGAGGTTTTATCCTCAACTCTGGGAGGATTGGAAGAGAGATTAACAGCATTGATCGCTGCTTCCCTGTCACAGGGAAAGCGCGTCCGATCTCCGTCTCCTCCTGCAGAGTGCCTGTTAGTGGAGGAACAGTCCCACACAGAGATCGACCTACCTGAAGGGGATCAGGATGAGGTTGATTCAGTTATAGAGGAATCAACAGTGGAAGAACCTTTCTCAGCATCTCAGGCTGAAAGATTATGGGTTCAGTCTCTGACTAACATGGTCCGAGCAGCATTTAAAATGCCTCTGGCGGAACCATCAACCACTACTGTTTCCTCGCTGGGGTCGCTGAAAGCTCCCCAGACTGTCTGTTCCTTCCCAATCCACCCTTTATTGGAAGGGCTTATTTACCAGGATTGGGAGCATCCTGTTAAAATATTTACTCCCCCCAAGAGATTTCCAGTGATCTATCCCATGGAGGATAAGTTCATAAAAAAATGGAGGGTCCCTACAGTGGACACAGCCATCTCTTGTGTAAATAAATCACTGACATGTCCAGTAGATAATGTTCCAATGTTCAAAGACCCAATAGATAAAAAATTGGAGTCTTTACTAAAATCTGCTTTCTCTACAGCAAGCATGGTGACACAACCTGCAGTAGCAGCGATTGGAGTCTGCCAAGCAATGAAAGATCAGTTGAAACAAGTCTTAAGGGACTTACCAGATCAGCAGGCTCTTGCCCTAGCTGACCTACCTAGAGCCTTGTGTTGCGGTGGACGCCATAAAGGATACAATCCAACAGGCCTCCCGCTTTACGCTGTCTGTAGACATATGCGTAGGCTTCTATGGCTCAAAAACTGGTCTGCTGAAGCTCCCTGTAAGAAATTGCTGATTAGCTTCCCATTTCATGGAGAACGCTTATCTGGAGAAGATCTGGACAAATATATCCAGAAAACTTCTGCCGGTAAAAGTACACTCTTGC
Organism: Rana muscosa; assembly: GCA_029206835.1. Taxonomy (NCBI): domain Eukaryota; kingdom Metazoa; phylum Chordata; class Amphibia; order Anura; family Ranidae; genus Rana; species Rana muscosa. The sequence continues at coordinate 275,921,270 of CM055123.1, forward strand.
CGGTTAAGAACAAGGGTAGAAGTCCTTCTTTTAAGAGGCCTACTTCTCCAGTCCCTGGCACATCGGCTGTGAAACAGTTCCGACAGCCTCCGCGGTCAAATCCAGGGGGCAGAAATCAGGGACAATCACAGGGTAACAAGAAACCCTGGGTCAAGAGAGGTACAAAACCTCCCCCCAAGTCATGAAGGGTTGCCCCCACTCAATCGGGTGAGGGGAAGACTTCAGTTGTTCACAGAGACCTGGCGGGACACCATCAGAGACAGATGGGTGATCTCCGCAGTAAGTCTGGGATACAGGCTGGAGTTAAAAGACATTCCTCCTGCCCATTTTATGAGGTCAAACGTGCCAAGCGATCCCCAGAAGAGAGGATCCCTCCTTCTGGCACTAGAACAACTATTGCTCCAAGGGTAATCATGAAGGTTCCCTTGGAAGAAAGCGGGTTCGGGTTTTACTCGAACCTTGTCACAGTCCCCAAACCAAATGGGGACGTGAGGCCCATATTAAATATAAAAGGGCTAAACAAGTTCCTACATATCAGGACTTTTTCGGATGGAGTCGATCCGATCGGTGGCCACCGCCCTACAAGGGCAGGAATGGTTAGCCTCGATCGACATAAGGGATGCTTATTTGCATATTCCCATCTGGCCGGCCCACCAGAAATTTCTACGCTTTGCAGTAGAAGGGTGCCATTTTCAGTTCAGAGCCTTACCTTTCGGTCTGGCCACAGCACCACGAGTGTTCACAAAAATTCTGGCCCTATGATTGGCCAAACTAGGAACACAAGGTGTAACGATAATGGCATATCTAGACGACTTGTTGCTGATAGACCACTCAGTGAAAAAAACTAGAAGTGGTCGTTCACAAGACAATCAAGTATCTGGAATCTCACGGTTGCATTATCAACCGAGACAAGTCAGCCCTAAAACCAGTCAAAAGTCTGGAATACTTGGGGGCCAAGACTGGATTCAAATCAGAGAAAGATTTTCTTACCTCCAGAGAAGGTGTCGTCTTTGAAAGATTTGACCCACTTAGTGGGTACAAAAAAGAAAACCATCCATACGCCTGTGTATGAGGCTGCTGGGAAAAATGGTGGCTTCATTCGAAGCAGTACCCTACGGTCAATTCCATTCAAGGAACTTGCAGAGGGCCATACTGTCAGCCTGGAACAAAAAAGTTCAGGCTTTAGACTTACCAATGTCCCTGTCCCCTTCCGTTCGCAAGAGCCTCCATTGGTGGTTGGTGCCCCAGAATCTGGAAAAAGGGAAACCCTTCAGTCCGGTTTCTTGGAAGGTGGTCACTACAGATGCCAGCCTCATAGGCTGGGGGGCAGTACTGGAGCAATGGTCTCTCCAGGGCAAGTGGTCAGAAGCAGAGAAGGCCCTGCCCATCAATCTCTTAGAGATACGAGCAGCCCGGTATGCCCTAGTAGCATGGACATCCAAGCTCCAAGGGTCCCCTGTCAGAATTCAATCAGACAATGCCACAGCAGTGGCATATATCAATCACCAGGGTGGCACCAGGAGTCGTGCAGCCCAGAGGGAAGCGAATTGCATCCTGGAATGGGCAGAAAGATATGTCCCAGCCATATCCGCGGTTTTCATCCCAGGAGTGGAAAATTGGAGAGCGGACTTTTTAAGTCGCCAGCAATTATGCCCGGGGGAATGGTCTCTTCACCCCGAGGTTTTCCAGGCAATATGCCAGCGGTGGGGAACACCGGATGTAGATCTGCTAGCATCCAGATTCAACGCAAAGGTGGACAGATTTGTGTCTCGCACAAGGGATCCCCTAGCTTGCGGTTCGGATGCCCTAGTGTTCCCTTGGGATCAGTTCAAGCTGATATATGCATTCCCACCGCGATTAATCCGCAGAATCAGGGTAGAAAAGAAACCAGTGATTCTGGTGGCTCCAGCGTGGCCCCGAAGGGCATGGTACGCGGAGATTGTAAAAATGTCAGTGGGAAGTCCTTGGACCCTCCCACATCGTCCGGACCTGCTTTCGCAAGGACCGATATACTACCCTTCCTTACCAGCCCTAGGTTTGACGGCCTGGCTATTGAAGCCCACATTCTAAAAAAGAGAGGGCTCTCTAATGCTGTGGTATCTACCATGATCAATGCCAGGAAGCCGGTATCCAGGCAGATCTATTATAGGATCTAGAAGGCATACATCACGTGGTGTGAGGCCAAGAAATGGCATCCACGTAAGTACGTAATAGGTAGGATTCTGGACTTCCTACAGTGGGCTGTACATAGGAAGCTTGCCTTGAGTACTATCAAGGGTCAGACGGCCTTGTCAATATTTTTTCAAAGGCCCTTGGCTTTGCATTCATTAGTCAAAGCTTTCATACAACAAGTGATGCGTATTAGCCCTCCGGTTAGTATTCCCATATGTCCATGGGACTTAAACCTGGTTCTGTCGGTTCTACAGAAACAACCATTTGAACCATTGCGGCACATTTCCTTGGTTCTTCTCACCAGGAAATTGATTTTCTTAGTAGCCATTTGTTCGGCTAAAAGAGTATCGGAATTAGCCGCCTTGTCCTGTAAGGAGCCATATCTGGTTGTCCATAAGGACAGAGTAGTATTACGTCCTCATCCAGCCTTTCTTCCTAAGGTGGTATCGAGGTTCCATTTGAACCAAGATGTGGTTCTTCCTTCCTTTTTCCCCAAACCTAGCTCGGTAGAGGAAAAGTTATTGCATTCTTTGGATGTAGTAAGAGCAGTTAAAGCTTATCTTAAAGCCACTGCTCAGATTCGTAGAACGGATACTTTGTTTGTTCTGCCGGAAGGCCCCAGAAAGGGTCAGGCAGCATCAAAAATCTACTTTAGCCAAGTGGATTCGACAGGTCATAATACAAGCCTATGGCTTGAAAAGGAGACCGCCTCCGTTCAAAGTTAGGGCGCACTTCACAAGAGCAGTTGAAACTTCATGGGCAGTGCATCACCAAGCCTCCCTGGCTCAAGTCTGTAAGGCCACAACATGGTCCTTAGTACACACGTTTACTAGATTCTACCAGGTAGACGTTAGAAGTCAGGAGGATGTCGCCTTTGGGCGCAGTGTGTTGCAGGCCGCAAAAGAGCCTCATGCCTGATGGCGCCCAGCTTATGTATAGTGTATCCCTCCCCTCATTTGGCATTGCTTTGGGACGTCCCATTAGTAATGACTAAGTCGCTCTGTGTCCCATGATGTACCAAAAAGAAAAAGGGATTTTTATAACAGCTTACCTGTAAAATCCTTTTCTTGGAGTACATCACGGGACACAGAGCTCCCACCCCTCTTTTTTTTGGGACACTTATTGCTTTGCTACATAACTGAGGTGCTCCCGGATGGGAGGGGCTTATATAGGGGAGGGTACTTCCGGTTTTGGAAGTTGCCAGTGCCAGCACCTGAAGGTATCTATATAACCCATTAGTAATGACTAAGTCGCTCTGTGTCCCGTGATGTACTCCAAGAAAAGGATTTTACAGGTAAGCTGTTATAAAAATCCCTTTGTGTTCACTTGACACATAAACAGTGATATAAAGAAAAGGGGGGGGGGGATTTTGCGCTAAAGAAAAAAGATATCACACATAAAACACTTCTGTGTCACATAAATCTAATGGTAAATAAATACCCAGTGATAATAGTGCAAATATATAATATATACTAAAGTACAATCACCAGAATAAAGTGCAAGTGCATATATAAACTTAACAAAAAAGTGCAAAAAGTTCAATATTGCAATGGTTGCTGTTCAGGAAAGTCCAAATGGGTGTTTAATCAATGGTTAATTCCAAAATTCTAGATGTTCCAAAGTGGTAGATGTAATCAAATGGTTCAAGTAATGCACAAATTGAAGTATTGAACCTGTGGTGAATCCTACACCTGTCTCCCAATGCTCTCACCTCATAAACATGAATCACTGGCATATAGTATTTTCACTGGCATGGACTAAGGTCTTATATCTCCTCTATTTCTCCTATTTCTTCTCCACTCTTAGATGATACTTTGATTGTATCCTCTACCAATCACGCTCTCTAAGAAAAGACAAGCGGGTGGGAGGGAAGGGGGGGGGGAAGGGAGACCAAGCTCCGATCGATGCAACCAGGGGAGGGACAGGAAATAAAGCCTCCAATAGTGTAGTATTTCAGTAAACAAAATGAGGCTTTATTAGATTAAAAATGGACTCTTACATCAATTAGGAAAACAGTCAGCATGTAAGAGGTAATCGGCGTGTATACCGCTATCTTACTGTTATCCTGTTGTCTTCCGATCTGTCCGTATGATTGGGAGACAGGTGTAGGATTCACCGCAGGTTCAATACTTCAATTTGTGCATTACTTGAACCATTTGATTACATCTACCACTTTGGAACATCTAGAATTTTGGAATTAATCATTGATTAAACACCCATTTGGACTTTCCTGAACAGCAACCATTGCAATATTGAACTTTTTGCACTTTTTTGTTAAGTTTATATATGCACTTGCACTTTATTCTGGTGATTGTACTTTAGTATATATTAAATATTTGCACTATTATCACTGGGTATTTATTTTCCATTAGATTTATGTGACACAGAAGTGTTTTATGTGTGATATATTTTTTCTTTAGCGCAAAATCCCCCCCCCCCTTCTTTATATTTTATTGAATTGAGTTTAGGAGCTTTGGCAAAAGAAAAAAAAAATAATGACAAAAGTACCTAAACCCAAGTTTAGGAGTTGCCAGTATACATGAAGCCCCTAAGAACACCTCCGTTGTAGTGGGATGAGCAAGACTTCAAGCCGGACCATTCAAATGGGTGCCTGTGAATGCCTTCATCAGCCAGTTGGGAATGATTTAACCCCCTGGGAAGCTGGGCTTCAGTAACAATGTAAAAACTAAATCTGAGTCTCCCACAGAATAGGATTTTCTGGTCATGGTAGTTAGGTTCACTTTAAGATTACTGCAATGTGTGGGGTATTTACTGACATCTGGACAGACATTTGCTTGCGAAATATAGAGCTAAGGTGGAAGGTTCAGTTGTATTGGGGCTGAATGTAATTACGTACAGTAAAACCTTGGTTTGAGAGTAACTTGGTTTGAGAGTGTTTTTAAATAAATTTTGACTTGATATACAAGCGATGTCTTGATATACAAGTAGCGTCATGTCACAACTTTGTATAAAAGATAAGAAAGGCGCCTCTAATGCCACGTACACACGGTTTGGAGTTTCCGACAAAAAATGTTTGATGTGAGCTTTTGGTCGGAAATTCCGACCGTGTGTAGGCTCCATCTGACTTTTTCTGTCGGAATTTCCGACAACAAAAATTTGAGAGCTGGGTCTCAAATTTTCCGACAGGAAAAGTTCCCATCGGAAATTCCGATTGTCTGTATGCAAATCCGACGCGCAAAAAAACACGCATGCTCAGTATCAAGTAGAAGAGCCGAACTGCCTATTGAACTTCATTGTTCTCGGCTCATCGTACGTCTTGTACGTCACCGCGTTCTTGATGGTCGGAATTCCTGACACGATTTGTGTGACCGTGTGTATGCAAGCCAAGTTTGAGCGAAATTCCGTCGGAAAAACCATCCATGTTTTTTCAGACGGAAATTCCGATCGTGTGTACACGGCATAAGTGTAGCCATATCGTTACATTTAATGAAGGTACAACATTTAGCAACTCACATGGTTGATGTTTAAAACAGGCACATCTAAATAGGCAGGCATCCGGGGTAAAGCTGTCCACATAGACCATCCTCTTTACCGCCATCAACGCCATCCATTCCACACTGCGCTCAATGAGCGCTTCAGGCCAAACTTTACTTAGATGTGCCTGTTTTAATCATCAACCATGTGAGTTGCTAAATGTTGTACCTTCATTAAATGTAACCATATTGCTACACTTAAAGGAACTTCTCTTCTCTTTTATACTCCGTAGCTCCTGCTTTTGCTTCTACTCCCCTTGTAGAGGCTGCCATCACATTTTTATATGGACTATAAACTGAAGGAATTAAGAATAAATGGTTGTGAAATGAATCATCTGAGTTTTTATTTTTTCTTATCGCAAAATTTGCTTTGATTTACAAGTGCTTTGGATCACAAGCATGTTTCCGGAATGAATTATGCTCGCAATCCAAGGTTTTTCTGTAGTTCTTCTTTGTTTGCTTATGCTAATTTTCTCCTTTGACAGCCTCTCAAGAAGCGAGCCATAAAAGAAAACCATATTGCTCATATGTGACATATATTACATAGTCTAAATTGTGACAGACTGGGCAGTCTGTAAGCATGATGAAGTAATAGTTATCCAAGCCTAGTCTGCCATTACATGAATGGGTATAACTAAAAAACACAGGACCCCAAAGCATAATTTTAATGGGGTCCCCATCAGTTTCAAGTGGCCTATAATTCACCCCTATTTAAATCCCTTAAACATTGGTGGCCACCATACCAGAGCTCATGTATTAGAAACCTTTTTATATTTCTCAAGATGAGTGGCCACCGCTATTTAACACTAAACCATTTAACAGAGGCTATCTGGAATTAGGTGGGCGTAGGGCTGCTCAGAGACTTGGCAGCTTCCTCATGAGTCTATTCTGTTCTTAGGACTTCGATTTGCAGCAAAACAAAAAATGTATTGTTCAGACAGAACTAACTTGGTTCAAACAGGTTATGGAAATATAAGTACTGCTCAACCAATGAGCCAGCAATTTTTCAGTCCCTATTCAGACATGTACAAAAAACAAAAACATACTTGGGGGCACACCCTAAAATGCATTTAAATTCAAGATGGTGCTGCTATAAGACCAACAAACAGTACAAAACAGATTATAGCGCACACATTCAAGAATGACATTTAGCCCAGGTTCACACTGGGCTGCGGGAGTGAAGCCGTGCGAGTTCAGCTGAACTCGTACGATTTCACTCTCGCTGGCAGTTCCGATTTCAGCCGCGATTACAAAGACATCTGTGCAGGTTTCTGCACAGATGTCAATGTAAATCATAGCCGAAATCGCAAAAAGTAGTACAGAAACTACTTTTTGAAGTCGTTGCAGCACCGCAGATTCGGCGTCGCACCGATTAGGACGGTGCCACTGCCGGCAATTTGCGGCAAATATCGCCGTTTTGACATGCGATTTGACATGCCAAATCGCATGTCAAAACGCACCAGTGTGAACCAGGGCTTATCCTGCAAGGCTAGTTAAAAACACCTGAACATATTCAAAAAAATACGGGGGTTTGGTCACACTATATGGTCATATAGTGCTAAGCCCACTTACTGCGACAAAGTACCCCGAATGAATGGGTCCTACCCTAGTAATAGAATGAAAGATCCTGCGTCTCAACCATGGGAGCCAAACTCCTCTATGTGGGAGAACTGAAGGGATATTGCAGGATAAATGTCATTTTTGAATGTGTGCGCTATAATCTGTTTTGTCCTTTTCAAACTGGTCTTCCCTTTTCCGGGGGCCTTATAGCACCAACTGGGCTGCTGTAGTTGTAGTTATACACTTGCATGGGTGGCTTAATAAGTCACTGACCTGAAACAGCATGGTACCAGTTGTTGAGACACCTGATATGCCTATGCTTCAGGGAAAGGATTAGAATGATGGATCAAGAACCTGAACTTTTTAAAGAAAAAAAAAAAAGAAAGAAAGCAATGGCAGCTCCCATATTTCAGATCGATTCCTTTGAAAGTTTATAACAAGGGTATCATGACCCCGCCCCTTGAGCATGACTTTCTGCAGCCACAGTGTATTAATACAGATGTCAACATGTCAGTGCCCACCCTCTGCATCATCCAGGACTTCCCCCTGCTAGGAGATGACTAATGAGGAAGGGGACCCAACTTGTCAATTTACCGGCCAGAAGACAACAGCAAAAGATTTTAAGAAACACACACTTCTAGGAAAAGGGGGTTGAAGAATGGGAGGGGGGCACGGAGCCCGGAGTTGAGTTTTTATTTGCAGTTCCTACGTTTCAGAATCTCAAATCCCTGGCTGCCTGGTTCCCTGTTTGGCATCATTTAAATACTGTCTGCTTGCCATCCTACTTATTAGCCTTCAACAGGTTGTAAAATCTTTTTTATTTTTGGCTAGTTATTTTGAATCGACAGTCTGTTACTATCAGCAAAAATGGCATGCTGTCTAAATTTTCAAGTCAGAGAAATAATGCTGATGGGATTATAACTTATTATATGTTTAAAACTATGAAAATATATACCAGTATATACACTAGCAGCACTTCATCTATTTATAGTAAATATATCTGATCCATTTTCAAAGCCATCCTAAATCAACCAGTAAGTTCTGTCACGTTTATGTTTTATCACCTAGTCTATTTTGCAGGTCATAGATAGCTATTGCAGCCCACAAACAAGTTGAGTGCTTCCTTAACAGAATTGTTATGTACTGTGTTACTGTGTCATAAAAGGAAAAAAGTCTTAAGAGTATGCTTATGGCCTGATTTTCACTGCTACAATTCATTGTGAGCAATAGCAGAATATGGTAAAGTTTTATAGTTAATGACAAATCTACTTTGTTGCTTCGCATTGTGAATATGAATTTTTTTTTTTACTTAAAGCTTCCTCCTCGGCCCTTGTGTTTTAGAAAAGGATTTGTATGAATAGTTATCTTCATTTTGCTCCCTTTGTTTTTTAATAAGAAGATTATGTAGTCTAAATGTGCATTTTATATATATATATATATATATATATATATATGTGACTTTGATAAGCCTAAATCAGCTGGCTTTATCCACAGTTGAAATACAGGTTGAAGAAGCTTGAGCATTAGTGTGTGGAGTAGGGGGGTGTGTAAGACCAATGGAGATCCTAACTGTGGTGCTTAAAGGAGTTGTAAAGGTTTTTTTTTGTTTTTAAATAACAAACATGTTATACTTACCTCCTCTGTGCAAGGGTTTTGCACAGAGTGGCCCCAATCCTTCTCTTCTGGGGTCCCCCACTGGCGCTCCTGGCTCTTCCCTGCATCGAGTGCCCCCTCGGAGACCTGCATTGCAAGGAGACACTCGTGCGGGAGCGCTCCCGTGTCCTGCTGCTGCGTATATATTGACACAGACAGCAGGACTCGGCCCTGGCCCCCGTGTCACTGGATTGGATTGACAGCAGCGGGAGCCAATGGCTGCACTGCTATCAATCTATCCAATGAGGACCTGAGACAGCGGCTGGAGCTGCTGTGCTCATTCCCCGTCGATGGAACGGTCAGGTTCAGTTAAGTAAAAGGGGGGCTCTGGGGGGCTGCTGCACTACAGAAGGTTTTTCACCTTAATGCATAGAATGCATTAAGGTGAAAAACCTTGAGGGTTTACAACCCCTTTAAAGTGTCTATGTCTGTAAAGGTGTTATCAGTACCTTGTAGCAGAAGTTAGTCATATAACGACGCTGTACTGCACTGGTGACAGGAAAAGGAAAAGGGGGTTGAAGAATGGGGGGAGGGGGTTGAAGAATGGGGGAGGGGGGGTTGGGGTTTGTTCTGCAGCAGGATGGCAGGGGGCATTCTGAAATGCAGAAACTGCATATAAAAACCCAAATCCAGGCTCCATGCCCCTCCCTTCCCAGATTCTTTCACCCTTTTTACGTTACCTGTCACCAGTGCAGTACAACATCGTCATATGACTGGTGTGGCGGTGATCAGGGATACTGACTGGTGACAGTGTGTTAAAAGAAAAAAAATATATATATTTCTCAATTTTATTAACATTTTTTTTTTACATACTTTTGATACTGTACTACTCTGGGGAGGTGATCAGTTTTTTTTTAACACTTTGATTGTTGTTACAATAAAGATTACTGTAACAGCAATGTTTTGAATTGTCATGAATGGGTTACATTCATAACAGCTGTGATTTACTAGTGTGTGCTGTTATTGGCCCACAGCTATCACATGGTACAATGTGATTTGATTGGCTCAGGTTCCATGTGATAGTTGTGGGCCAATCACAACATCACTATATGAATCATAGCTGTTCTGAATGAAATTCATTCATAACAGCTTTGTAGACGATGTGATTGCATAGCATCACTGACCCTCTGTAACTGCAAGAACTATAGAGCAGTTCATCCACAAGGCACAGCAGAAGCTGTCTTATTCTGCTTCCTGCTCTCTCCTCTCAAATCATCTTCTTTGTGTTTACATTAGAGATTGGAAAGCTGCTAATAATCTGGTGACACAAGATATGACAGACAGAGGTTGGTTTCTGACATACAAGATTCTGTTGCTGTAAACAGAAAACATTGCGTCTACAGCAAGTGCCAATGATTCCTAAGTACACAGGAGTCATGTTTAATGGAAATTCCTGGTGCACTAAATATGGCTGTGTAAAAAAATAGCTTGCAGTCAGGTCTGGTCTGCACTGTGCACTTTCTGTAATAGTCACTGATTATTCTGCTGATCTGGTAACCCTTTTGTAACGTATACTGCTGTGATGTTAAGTGACAGTTTGCATTGAGTGCTGCATTGTAGTAATTAAATAGAAATATGCACAGTGTGCACCCAGTAAAGGTAATCTAAATATGTAACTGGGGGACAGGAAGACAGCTTTGGCTTCACAGACCTTATAAATGACAGGTGACTGAGGCAGGGCAAGCTGTCCTTACCTTCCATTGATGTCTGTGTTTTTAATGTTTGTATGTGATAATTAGATCATAATTGCAAGCCCATCATAGGCTCAGCATGGGGTTTATATCTTGCAGGGAAGTTTTCATGTCGTAGTCTGATTAGGAAAGACGACTGCATTTTCAAAGTGAAGTACAAGAATGCTTGGTAAACCGTGCATAACCTGTGCTCCCCAGTCCTAGTTCAATTAAATGAAGCCTGTTCTTCACTGTAATGTTGCCAATGGACATTAGAAGGTGATTGGATTTGTGATTACAGTACTATCTGAACACTGAAAAAATGTATGAAACAGTTGTACATTTGTACATTTAACATAAACAAGATAATTCACATTGCCTTGGTGTGTAAATAGGGTGTATGTCTATGCAGTTGGGTTTCAGGATAAATTAAAAGTGGTAATTTCCTGTTTGGCCTTTCTGATGAAAAATATCAGAAGAAGTACAATCAGACCCAGCCTGTTCTTCATGCGACTGCAGAATTTCCTTGGCCTCTCAAGTTTTTGAGTCTCTCTGCAGCTGGTAGCCATTTCCCTGCAATATAACTGGTTAGTACATTTATATATATATATGGCGGGGTGTCCAAACTTTTTTCAAAGAGGGCCACATTTGATTAAGTGATCATGCATGAGGGCCGACCATTTTACCTGACATTCTTTGAACCATTAAAATTTGGTGTAAGTGTGTTCATCCTAGCACTAATACACTGCCCAACAAGAATTCTCTTGCCCTTGTGGCTGTGTGTGGTGAAGAGATAAGCTTGGGCTCAGGACTAAGGATGAGCTTGGGTGTGTTATTTGGATATACCGTGGATATACCCTATTTATCGGTGTATAACATGCACGTATAATGCGCACCTTCACTTTAAGAAGGAAGTTTCAGGATTTTTAATTTTTTTTTCAAAAAAGAACTGTGAAGCAAAATAAGGGTTAGTGCCCATCAATGCCGCCTAATCAGTGCCCATCCATCTGCAGCCTTACCATTGCCATGAATGCGCAGCCTCACATGTGCCATGAATACAGCCTCACCATTGCCACCAGTGCAGCCTGATCGATGCCCATCTGCAACCTCGGAGGGGACAGGGAGGGGGGCTGGACGATCACCAACAGATTACATACAGGAGAATCTCCTGTTTACACGGCGGCCTCTTTAATACAAAGTCTGCCTCCTATGATAGACAGAACAGTCATCCAATGGCAGCCCAGAAGACGGGACTTCCTATTACAGAGGATAGAGTAAACAGGAGGTTCTCCTGTATGTAATCTGATGGCGCTCGTCCCGCCCCCTCCCTGTCCCCTCTGAGGCAGCACAGATAAATACAGTATATTTATTTTGTGGCCCTGGGGGCCACAAAAGATATATATATACAAATTACCAGGGAAGCCACATTAAGCCGGAACGCGGGCCACACTTTGGACATGACTGATATATGGCCTTCGCCTGCCTGGAGCCTCAGTGCAAAAGTTCCAATGAGACTGTAAAATACTGTCATTCCCTGATACTAATAATTTTAAGCCTCAAATGGATGGATGGACATCTGAGAGATACTGGGCATGCAGAAGCCTTGGATAAACGCAGTGCCCTGCTAGGTTGTGGGGAAGTGGTTTGCCCATTAATTTCTAAGACCAGTGCCTGTACAAGCATAGAAGAGTTCAGAAAGCTAATATGGCTGTAATGGCTTCTGGACAGTAAGTGGGTAAAGACTTGGTCTAAGATAAATTATTATGCTGACAAAATTATAAAATTCACAAACATCCATAGATATCAAAGCCTCCATTCCACTCAACCCCTAGGACCAATTGTTTGCCTTTATTTTTACCCTGTGTAGACCAAAGTGAGGTTTGAATCATTTTATCTCCCTTCCCTTTTACCCACCACCTGCCTGCCTCCCACTTACCCCACTATTCAGCCTTCTCTCTTTCTCTCTCCCTTCTATCCTCTTCCTTCTTCTTCTCTCCCCACTCCTTCCTTTTCTTTCTCGTACATCACGGGACACAGAGCGACATAGTCATTACTAATGGGTTATATAGATACCTTCAGGTGCTGGCACTGGCAACTTCCAAAACCGGAAGTACCCTCCCCTATATAAGCCCCTCCCATCCGGGAGCACCTCAGTTTTTTGCCAGTGTCTAAGGTGTTGGCCAAGAAGTAACATGTGTTTTTCACTGAGCTTGCGTACAGGTTCTTTTGGGCCTCAGTAAGCTATTCCGGATCCGACCAAAAAAGCTTCATAGCTAAACGGTCGGTACCCGGGCCTTGCAGAGAAGAGCAAGGTTTTGCCTGTAATGCCTCTCTTAGGAGGGCTGGACCCTGGGATCCAGAGCTCTGGTCATACCCACGACCAAGATGTTTTCTGTGCAGGGTGCTATACAGGTCCAGGGGAGTGGAATCCTTGGGAACCCGGTCCCTGAAGGTTTGATTACAATGCCTGCCGTGATAGGTGAAGTTTGGGCTTCTGTGGACCAAACAGAGTCCTGCGGCGAGGAAAAGGTAAGTGGGGGCCCTCGGGAACTTGGTTCTATTGAGGGACCCCCAAGCCTATTTTGTCTTTCTGCCTGTTACCTAAGGTATTCCCGCTAGTATTCTGTGTATGCCTGTTACTACTGAGAAAATGTAAAAAAAATTAATAGTAGGCAAGGAAAAAAAAAAAATGTAAGACCGCGGTACCTGTGTTAGACACTAGAGGCCGCTATGGTTCTTTTTCTTGTAATGTGGATTTTTTTCTTCCAGAATCAAATCCAGGCAGTTGGTATGTTCTCTGCTGGGAAGCTGTCTCCTCTGCCCTGTTGCTGCGCTCATCCATCCCCGGGCCCTGCGGCAAAGGGACCCTGGCTCCCATCTAGCTCCTTATTGTTTTCAAAAAAGGCGCCGAAGGCGCACGTGCCCGCGCGCGTGCACGTGCCTCTATATATAGAGGCGATCTGGAAAAAGGGGCGGAGCGGGTGGATGACGCTCAGGTGTGCGCCGTGGCGCTACTGCGCATGTGCGGGCGTCCAGCGTGTTTTAAAGCACATTATAGCTGGCTATTGAAGTGCACAGACAGAGCTAGCAACAGTATAAAGGCACACAGAGGCGGTTGATGCAGGCATCCCCTAGAAAGGCACTTTAGTAGACACCAACTGTGATATAGCAGCAATTGTGCTAGACTATTCTCAGTAAAAGTGGTGTATTACGGCTGGAATACCTCAGCTTTAGGCTTAGGAATATGCCGTCCAGAAGCTCCGGAACTGAATCTTCCAGGAAGCGAAGGGGGTCTCATCGGGCTCTGAGGATCTTGGGCATGCTTCTGCTGCACCAGTCTCCCCTGAAGTTCAGAGGTAAGTGACCGTAGAGACCCCGCAGGGGTACTTGGTACTGTGGCTGTCCTCAGTTCACCTGCTCCGGTGTATGTAACAGAGGAGGTTTTTTCCTCAGCTCTGGGAGGATTAGAGAGAGATTGTCAACATTGATCGCTGCCTCCCTGTCAGGGAAAGCACGCCCGATCTCCGTCTCCTCCTTCAGAGTGCCTGTTAGCAGAGCAACAGTCCCATACAGGGATCGACCTACCTGAAGGGGATCAGGATAAGGTTGATTCTGTTATAGAGGAATCAACAGTGGGGGAACCTTTTCTCAGCATCTCAAGCTGAAAGATTATGGGTTCAGTCTCTGACTAACATGGTCCGATCAGCATTTAAAAATGCACCTTGCGGAACCATCAACCACTACTGTATCCTCGTTGGGGTCGCTAGAAGCCCCCAGACTGTCTGTTCTTTTCCACTTCACCCTTTACTGAAAGGGCTCATTTACCAGGATTGGGAACGTCCTGAGAAAATATTTATTCCCCCAAGAGATTTCCGGTGGTCTATCCCATGGAGGATAAGTTCATAAAAAAATGGAAGGTCCCTACAGTGGACACAGCCATCTCTTGTATGTATAAATCACTGACATGTCCAATGGATAATGTCCAAATGTTCAAGAACCCAATAGATAAAAGATTGGAGTCCTTATGAAAATCTGCTTCTTTCTACAGCAAGCTTGGTGACACAACCAGCAGTGAGGTCTGCTAAGCAGTGAAGGATCAGTTGAAACAGGTCTTGAGGGACTTGACAGATCAGCAGGCCTTGCCCTAGCTGATCTACCTAGAGCCTTAGGCTTTGCGGTTGACGCCATAAAGGATTCAGTCCATCAGGCCTCCCGCCTTACGCTGTCTATAGTACATATGCGTAGGCTTCTATGGCTCAAAAACTGGTCTGCTGAAGCTCCCTGTAAAGAATGGCTGGTTAGCGTCCCATTTCATGGTGAACGCTTATTCAGGGAAAACCTGGACAATTATATCCAGAAAATTTCCAGCGGTAAAAATACGCTCTTGCCGGTTAAAAACAGAGTTAGAGGTCCCTCTTTAAGAGGCCTGCTTCTCCAGTCTCTGGGGCATCGGCTGTGTAACAGTTCCGACGGCCTCCTCGGTCAATTCCCGGGGGTAAAAAAACAGGGACAATAGCAGGGTAATGAGAAACCCTGGGTCAGGGGAGGTACAAAACCTCCCCCAAAGTTAAATTCATTGAAGGGTTGCCCCCACTCAGTCGGGTGGGGGGAGGACTCCAGTTGTTCGCAAGAGACCTGGCGGGACACGATCAAGACAGATAGGTGCTCTCCGCAGTATGTTTGGGATACAGTTTGGAGTTAAAAGACTCTCCTCCTTCCCATTTTTGAGGTCAAACGTGCCAAGGGATCCCCGGAAGAGAGAGTCCCTCCTGTTGGCACTAGAACAACTATTGCTCCAAGGAGTAATTATGGAGGTTCCCCTGGAAGAATGAGGGTTCGGGTTTTACTCAAACCTCTTTACAGTCCCGAAGCAAACGCGGACCCGAGGCCCATATTAATTCTAAAAGGGCTATACAAATTCCTGTATATCAGGACTTTCCGATGGAGTCGATCCGATCGGTGGCCACTGCCCTACAAGGGGAGGATTGGTTAGCCGCGATCGACATCAAAGATGCTTATTTGCACATTCCCATCTTTCCAGTCCACCAAAAATTTCTACGCTTTGCAGTAGAAGGGCGCCATTTTCAGTTCAGAGCCTTACCCTTCGGTTTGGCCACAGCACCACGAGTGTTTACAAAAATTCTGGCCCTTTATTGGCCAATCTAAGAACACAAGGTGTAATGATAATGGCATATCTAGATGACTTGTTGCTGATAGACCACTCAGTGAAAAAACTAGATGTGGTCGTTCACAAGACAATCAAGTATCTGGAATCTCACGGTTGGATTATCAACCGAGACAAGTCAGCCCTAAAAACCAGTCAAAAGTCTGGAATACTTGGGGCTAAGGTTGGATTCAGGCCAGAGAAAAATATTCTTGCCTCGAGGAAAGGTGTTGTCTTTGAAAGATTTGATCCACTTAGTGGGTACAAAAAAGACAGCCGTCCATACGCCTGTACGAGGCTGCTGGGAAAAATGGTGGCATCATTCGAAGCAGTACCCTACGGTCAATTCCATTCAAGGAATTTGCACGGGGCCATACTGTCAGCCTGGAACAAAAAAGTTCAGGCCCTAGACTTACAATGTCCTTGTCCCCTTCCGTTCGCAAGAGCCTCCGTTGGTGGTTGGTTCCCCAGAATCTGGAAAAAGGGAAATCCTTCAGTCCGATTTCTTGGAAGGTGGTCACTACAGATGCCAGCCTTATAGGCTGGGGAGCAGTACTGGAGCAATAGTCTCTCCAGGGCAGATGGTCGGATGCAGAAAAGGCCCTGCCCATCAATCTCTTAGAGATACGAGCAGCCCGGTATGCCCTAGTAGCATGGACATCCAAACTCCAAGGGTCCCCTGTCAGAATTCAATCAGACAATGCCACAGCAGTGGCATATATCAATCATCAGGGGGGCACCAGGAGTCGTGCAGCCCAGAGGGAAGTAAATTACATCCTGAAATGGGCAGAAAGATATGTCCCAGCCATATCTGCGGTATTCATTCCAGGAGTGGAGAATTGGAAGGCGGACTTTCTAAGTCGCCAGCAATTATGCCCAGAGGAAGGGTCCCTTCACCCCGAGGTTTTCTGGACAATATGTCAGCGGTGGGGAACATCGGATGTAGATCTTCTAGCATCCAGATTCAACGCAAAGGTGGACAGGTTTGTCTCTCGGACAAGGGATCCCCTAGCTTGCGGCTCGGATGCCCTAGTGTTCCCTTGGGATCAGTTCAAGCTGATATATGCATTCACACCGCCACAATGGTTACCTCGATTACTCCGCAGAATCAGGGTAGAAAAGAAACCAGTGATTCTGGTGGCTCCAGCGTGGCCCCGAAGAGCGTGGTACGCGGAGATTGTAAAATGTCAGTGGGGAGTCCTTGGACTCTCCCACGTCGTCCGGACCTGCTTTCGCAAGGACCGATATACCACCCTTCCTTACCAGCCCTAGGTTTGACGGCCTGGCTATTGAAGCCCACATTCTAAAAAAGAGAGGGCTCTCTAATTCTGTGGTATCTACCATGATCAATGCCAGGAAGCCGGTATCCAGGCAGATCTACTATAGAATCTGGAAGGCGTACATCGCCTGGTGTGAGGCCAAGAAATGGCATCCACGTAAATACGTAATAGGTAGGATTCTGGACTTCCTACAATGGGCTGTAGATAGGAAGCTTGCCTTGAGTACTATCAAGGGTCAGATTTCGGCCTTGTCAATATTTTTTCAAAGGCCCTTGGCTTCGCATTCACTAGTCAAAGCCTTTATACAAGGAGTGATGCGTATTAGTCCTCCGGTTAATATTCCCATATGTCCATGGGATCTAAACTTGGTTCTGTCGGTTCTACAGAAACAACCATTTGAACCATTACAGCATATTTCTTTGGTTCTTCTCACCAGGAAATTGATTTTTCTAGTAGCCATTTGTTCGGCTAAAAGAGTGTCGGAATTAGCAGCTATGTCCTGTAAGGAGCCATATCTGGTTATCCATAAGGATAGAGTAGTGTTACGCCCTCATCCAGCCTTTCTTCCTAAGGTGGTATCGAGGTTTCATTTGAACCAAGATGTGGTTCTTCCTTCTTTTTTCCCCAAACCTACTTCGGTAGAGGAAAAGTTATTGCATTCTTTGGATGTAGTAAGAGCAGTTAAAGCTTATCTAAAAGCCACTGCTCAGATTTGCAGAACGGATACTTTGTTTATTCTGCCGGAAGGCCCCAGAAGGGGTCAGGCAGCGTCAAAATCTACTTTAGCCAAGTGGATTTGACAGGTCATAATGCAAGCCTATGGCTTGAGAAGGAGACCGCCTCCGTTCAAAGTTAGAGCGCACTCCACGAGAGCAGTTGGAACTTCATGGGCAGCGCATCACCAGGCCTCCCTGGCTCAAATCTGTAAGGCCGCAACATGGTCTTCAGTACACACGTTTACTAGGTTCTACCAGGTGGACGTTAGAAGTCAGGAGGATGTCGCCTTTGGGCACAGTGTGTTGCAGGCCGCAAAAGATCCTCATGTCTGATAGCGCTCAGCTTATGTATGGTGTATCCCCCCCCTTGTTGGGCATTGCTTTAGGACATCCCATTAGTAATGACTATGTCACTCTGTGTCCCGTGATGTACGAGAAAGAAAATAGGATTTTTATAACAGCTTACCTGTAAAATCCTTTTCTTGGAGTACATCACGGGACACAGAGCTCCCACCCCTCTTTAGGGACACTTATTGCTTTGCTACAAAACTGAGGTGCTCCCGGATGGGAGGGGCTTATATAGGGGAGGGTACTTCCGGTTTTGGAAGTTGCCAGTGCCAGCACCTGAAGGTATCTATATAACCCATTAGTAATGACTATGTCGCTCTGTGTCCCGTGATGTACTCCAAGAAAAGGATTTTACAGGTAAGCTGTTATAAAAATCCTATTATTTCCCTCCCATTTTAACATTTTTTTGACATTATAAAAATCTGTTTGATCTCAGCAGTAGGACACAAAAAAAAGAAAGCTCACAAAAGGAGCTGGGGTTTTTAAGGTGCCATTAACCCAGGTTTCACCAACACTTAATTAAAAATGCATACATTTTATTTCATTGGGTCAAAAAGTATATGCATATATGAACAACTCAAGAAACATAAGAACACGTATAGACAACAATGTGTTAAAAATTACTGGATCAGGTCATTTTCCTTTTGGATGTTCGCAAACATGAGCAGTAATTGGTAGTTGTTTTCTAAAGGGGTGATAATCCTGACATGTTTCGCCTTAGAATTTGGCTTCCTCAGGAGATGTTTATTATCACACCTGCAAATGCAAATATAATGTAATCATCTTTTTGCATTTTTTTTTACACAAAACTTATGTCATTGAAACAAAAAATGAGACATGTACGTCACACAATATACAAAATTCCATATAGTTTATCTTAAACCTAAATTATTTTTTAGGTTCTTATTTAGGTTTAAGATAAACTATATGGAATTTTGTATATTGTATGACGTACAGGTCTCATTTTTTGTTTCAGTGACATTATTTGATATTAACGTTTTGTGTAAAAAATATGTAGAAAGATGATTACATTATATTTGCATTTGCTCATAGGTGTGATAATAAACATCCCCTGAGGAAGCCGGATTCTAAGATGAAACATGTTGGGATTATCTCCCCTTTAGAAAAAAACAACCAATTACTGATCATGTTTGCGAACATCTAAAATGAAAAGGACCTGATCCAGTAATTTTTAACACATTGTTGTCTATATGTGTTCTTATGTTTCTTGTGTTGTTCATATATGCATATACTTTTTAACCTAATTAAATCAAATTCATGAATTTTTAAATACCGTATATACTCGAGTATAAGCTGACCCGAATATAAGCCGAGGCACCTAATTTTACCACACAAAACTGGGAAAACTTATTGACTCGAGTATAAGCCTAGGGTGTCCATTTGCATGCCTCACTGTGCCTCACTATGTCCATGTGCATGCCTCACTGTGCCCATGCCTCACTGTGCCCATGCCTCACTGTGCTCTTGCCTCACTGTGTCCATGACTAGACTGACGTTTAACATGGGAGTCTATGGAAGGGGTGCATGGCTTTAAAAAATCGGTGCTCCCCGGTTGTAGGTCTCCTAGACAAAAAACTTTGCACACTTGTAGAGGAGAAATGGGACTACATGTGTGCCAAGTTTTGGGTCCAGGGAACCTACGACAGGTCGATACCGGTTCCCCAAAGTAACCAGAGAAATGACCGTTTAACATGGGAGTCTATAGAAGGGGTGCCCGGCTTTGAAAAATCGGTGCTCCCCGGCCGTAGGTCCCCCGGACAACAAACTTTGCACACTTGTAGAGGAAGAGTGGGGCTACATGTCTGCCAAGTTTGGGGTCCAGGGGACCTACGGACTGCCGGTACCGGGTCCCCAAAAATCCGGAAAAATAGGCACAAAAAGGTGACTCGAGTATAAGCCGAGGGGGGCATATTCAGCACAAAAAATGTGCTGAAAAATTCGGCTTATACTCGAGTATATACGGTAAGTGTTTGTGAAACCTGTGTTAATGGCATCTTATAAATCCCAGCTCCTTTTGTGAGCTTTCTTTTTTTGTGTCCTATGTCTATATGATGGGATGCGGTGCCATGAAGCTTTCCTCTACCGACACTTTCCTGTATAATGATCTCAGCAGTAGTTTATTCCTGCCATCTCCCCCAAGTCAAAGTGGTCGATCACTTGGCAACTTTGCTGCCATTGTACTACTTGTACCCTTGTTATTCTATCCAGCACATAGCTCTCTGCCAGCTGCCTAAGTCTTTATAAATGGAAGTAGCTGACTCTCATATGAGTTAAAGCAGAGCTCCACCCAAGAGAGGAAGCTCTGCTTGTTTGCTTTCTCCCCCCCCCCCCTCCACTGCCACATTTGGCACCTTTCGGGGGGATCGGTACCTGTTTTTGACAGGCACCCGTCCCCACTTCCAGGAAGTTTGCCCCCGCCGGAAGTGGTCCCCCCCCCCCGAAGTTCAACCCCCCTCCTCCTTCCACGTCTCCGGGCCATTCATTACGGGTATGCGCAGTAGAGACCCGATTGTGAACTTGCAAGGCTTCACTGCCAGTTTTCCTTACAAGGAATGGTGGCAGCAGCACCCGAGAGCTGATTGAAATATCGGCTGGGGTGCCAACATCGTGGGATCCTTGGACAGGTACGTTTCCTAATATTAAAAGTCAGCAGCTACAGTATTTGTAGCTGCTGACTTTACATTTTTTGGTGGGGAGGCTGGAGCTCCTCCTCAAGCTGGCCATACTGTACATTATACAATTATCTCATTCAATTTCCTTCAACTGTGTAGTGCAAGGGCCTACCTGATTGCATACAAATTGAAAGTGTTTAGGTTTGACCTCATAATATATGGTTTTGGTAAATCTAAAGGAAAATTGTATAATGTATGGCCAGCCTGTAGAACACAAGGATGACAAAATTGCAATGGCCATCAGTTTTCCCTGCCATAAAAATGTAATTTATGCTTCAGTAGATAGAACATTTGGGCAGGTATGCAGACTTTTTGTATTATTATCTATTTATTTTTTTATTATTTTTATCATCAATATTTCTGTTGTTAACTTATTTTAATATGAAATGGGCTCAGGGATTTTTCTTTTTCAGTCAATGCTGAATTATTTCAATATGAACTGAAACATCAAATACCCAGTTACAAATACTGACATATTTCCACAATCATAGCTGGCACTTTTTAAAATGATGATGTCCAGTTCTTTATAGGACATGTTTTGACTAATTCAGAAGAGAATGCATCAGGTACATTTCCATCACTTCTGTAAAGATTTCCTTTTGTTCACAAGAACAATAATGTCTAAAAGTCCCTGATACTGTGTTTAACTATGAAGTATGAAGAAGTTATTAATAATGAATCGTGAAGTCTATGCAGGATGTTAAATAAAAGTGGGAGATGAAAATGTGTTAAATATAGATGAATTGCAGGCTTTTATGCAGCAGCCCTGAAAAGACTGAGGACTACGTAAAGGATTTGTGTTATTTCTTTTTCTTGCTGAAATGAGTCAAGTAAATCATATTCACGCGTTAGGCAACAAAAGCTTATGTCTTTGAGAAACATTAATACATAAGAATTTACTTATTTTCGTTTCTTATATTTGTATTTTTAGTTTTTCAAAACAATAGTTTAGTATAGTTTATACAAATTCTAATAATACTTTTGGAGCAGATCACATTCAATGTTCATGACACAAATGTTTTTGGAAGTGTCCCCAGAAGCCTGTTTGTACTTTTTAAAAACTGTGGTTTTTAAGCTTCTGATCTCCAGCCATTACTTCTTTTATAATGTAAGTGTAGCCATAGTCCCGGGGCAAGCTGGGAGGGGGACAGGCATGCAATTGCCCCCTGGGCTGCTCTGATAGGCTGTGTAAAGGCCGCTGTACAAGCAGCTCAGAACCGCACATACGCAGTTCTTGAGCTGGCCGAGTGCAGAAGTTCCATCCATTACTGTGAGCCAGCGATGTCTTCTCTGTCGGGGGGCTGAGCTGAGCTGACAGTCTGTGTTACAGAGCACAGCACAGCCCCGCCCAGCCCCTCCGTCCTCCACACGAATGGCTGGCAGAAGCTGGACCTGCTCTGTTTCCCCGCCCACACTCCCGGCAGCCTGTGTGCTGTCTGAGAAGAAGATGTGTGGGCGGGAAAGTTCAATCTGAGCAGTCTTCTTAAATACAGTGAGTCTGCTGGAGGCTGGGACTGTCCAAGTAAGTGAACTTCTCCCTCCCCCTCTCTGCAGCTAAAGATTTTTTTTTCTAGCAGCCTGTGACATTACATTGCCCTCCTAGATGTTATAATGTGGGCTCACACTGGCATGCTGCAGTTTGGCTGCATTGCTGGTGTACTGGCAGTCTTCCTGCATGTTGCCCCTGGTTCCATAGAGGTTGCACATATTTACTGCATGTTCTGAAAATGCAGAAAATGTCCTGCAGGCTGCATCATTGGTGCACTTTCAGAAAATGCAGCAAAAATGTGCAACCTAAAAGTCGGAGGAACTGCGGCTAAGAAAATCCGCCAGTACACCAGCACTGCAGCCAAACCGCAGCACATCAGTGTGAGCCCAAAGGCTTGTATTCACTTTCAGCAGGCAATGCCACTCCTCTGAATAGTGATCCATGCTCAGGACACTTTTCAGAGGCATTTTACAGGCAAGTGAGTTGTTACTACATTTCCTTCCTGCCGGTTTTAACCCCCTAAATGCCAATCCCTCCAGGTAATGGCACGGCTCACTTTGAACTCCATGTTTCCATTACTCTCTGTAGGTATTAGATGTGCTTTCACCTTATTGTTTGCATGTCTAATACCTAAGGGTACTTTCACACTGGGGCGGTAGCGGTAAAGCGATAGTAGTTTTAGCGGCACTTTACTGTCGGGTTAAAACTGCCCGTGTTGCATTCATTTCAATGGGCAGAACGGTTTGGGAGTGGTGTATACAGCGCTCCCAAACCGCCACAAAGATGCTGCTTGTAGGACTTTCTTTTTCGTACATCACGGGACACAGAGCGACTTAGTCATTACTAATGGGTTATATAGTTTACCTTCAGGTGTTGGCACTGGCCAATTCCAAACCGGAAGTACCCTCCCCTATATAAGCCCCTCCCACCCGGGAGCACCTCAGTTTTTTGCCAGTGTCTAAGGTGTTGGCCAAAGAGTAACATGTGTTTTCACTGGGCTTGCGTACAGGTTCTTTTGGGCCTTAGTAAGCTGTTCCGGATCCCACCAAAAAAAGCTTCATAGCTAAACGGTCGGTACCCGGGCCTTGCAGCAGAAGAGCAAGGTTTTGCCTGTAATGCTTCTCTTAGGAGGGCTGGACCCTGGGATCCAGAGCTCTGGTCATACCCACGACCAAGACGCTGTCTGTGCAGGGTGCTATACAGGTCCAGGGGAGTGGAATCCTTGGGAACCCGGTCCCTGAAGGTTTAATTACAATGCCTGCCGTGATAGGTGAAGTTTGGACTTTTGTGGACCAAACAAAGTCCTGCGGCGGGGATCAGGTAAGTGGGGGCCCTCAGGAACTTGGTTCTATTGGGGGACCCCCAAGCCTAATTTGTCTTTCTGTCTGTTACCTAACGGTATTCCCGCTAAATATCTGTGTTTGCCTATAACTACTGAAAATGTAAAATTTTAATAGTAGTCAAGAAAAAAAAAAAACAGGGACCGCGGTACCTGTGTTAAACCACTAGAGGCCGCTGTAGTCCATTTTTCTTGTAAATGTGGATCTTTGGTTTTCTCAACTCAAAAGATCCAGGCAGCTGGTAAGTTTCTCTGAGGGAATCCACTTCCTCTGCCCTGTTGCTGCGTTCATCCACCGCACAGGCCCTCCGGCAAAAAGGGCCCTGGCTCCTAGTCCTCTGTTGGTTTTCGAAAAGGGCGCCATTGGCGCACGGGCGCGCGCGCGGGCGCGTGCACGCGCCTCCTATGAAAAAAAAGGGGCGGGGCGGGTGGATGACGCTCGATGCGCGCCGCGGCGCTTCTGCGCATGTGCGGGCGTCCCAGCATGGTTAAAAGACACAGTACAAGTGTCAGCTGCATGCAAACAGAGCTAGCAACAAACAGTGGCACACAGAGGCGGTTGATGCAGGCATCCCCATAGAAAGGCACTTTAGTGGACACCAGCTGGTATATAGCAGCACCTGTGTTAGACTATTACCAGCAAAAATTGGTGTATGACGACGGGAATACCTCAGCTTTGTGCTTAAAGGATATGTCGTCCAGACGCTCCGGAAATAAATCTTCCAGGAAGCCAAAGGGGTCTCCATCGGGCTCTGAGGATATTGGGCATGCTTGCACTGCACCAATCTCCCCTGAGAATGCAGAGGTCAGTAGCCGTAGAAACCCCGCAGGAATGTCTGGTGCTGCGGCTGTCCCCAGTCCACCTGCTCCTGTATATATAACAGAGGAGGTTTTATCCTCAACTCTGGGAGGATTGGAAGAGAGATTAACAGCATTGATCGCTGCTTCCCTGTCACAGGAAAAGCGCGTCCGATCTCCGTCTCCTCCTTCAGAGTGCCTGTTAGTGGAGGAACAGCCCCACACAGAGATCGACCTACCTGAAGGGGATCAGGATGAGGTTGATTCACTTATAGAGGAATCAACAGTGGAAGAACCTTTCTCAGCTTCTCAGGCTGAAAGATTATGGGTTCAGTCTCTGACTAACATGGTCCGATCAGCATTTAAAATGCCTCTGGCGGAACCACCATCCACTACGGTTTCCTCGCTGGGGTCGCTAAAAGCTCCCCAGGCGGTCTGTTCCTTCCCAATCCACCCTTTATTAGAAGGGCTTATTTACCAGGATTGGGAGCATCCTGATAAAATATTTGCTCCCCCCAAGAGATTTCCGGTGATCTATCCCATGGAGGATAAGTTCATAAGAAAATGGAGGGTCCCTATAGTGGACGCAGCCATCTCTTCTGTTAACAAATCACTGACATGTCCAGTAGATAATGTTCCAATGTTCAAAGACCCAATAGATAAAAAATTGGAGTCTTTACTAAAATCTGCTTTCTCTACAGCAAGTATGGTGACACAACCTGCGGTAGCAGCGATTGGAGTCTGCCAAGCAGTGAAAGATCAGTTGAAACAAGTCTTAAGGGACTTACCAGATCAGCAGGCTCATGCCCTAGCTGACCTGCCTAGAGCCTTGTGTTTTGCGGTGGACGCCATAAAGGATACAATCCAACAGGCCTCCCGCTTTACGCTGTCTATAGTACATATGCGTAGGCTTTTGTGGCTCAAAAACTGGTCTGCTGAAGCTCCCTGTAAAAGACTGCTGGTTAGCTTCCCATTTCATGGAGAACGCTTATTTGGAGAAGATCTGGACAAATATATCCAGAAAATTTCTGCCGGTAAAAGTTCACTCTTACCGGTTAAGAACAAGGGTAGAAGTCCTTCTTTTAAGAGGCCTACCTCTCCAGTCCCGGGCACATCGGCTGTGAAGCAGTTCCGACGGCCTCCGCGGTCAAATTCAGGGGGCAGAAATCAGGGACAATCACAGGGTAACAAGAAGCCCTGGATCAAGAGAGGTACAAAACCTCCCCCTAAGGCATGAAGTATTGCCCCCGCTCAATCGGGTGGGGGGAAGACTTCAGTTGTTCACAGAGACCTGGCGGGACACCATCAGAGACAGATGGGTGCTCTCCGCAGTAAGTCTGGGATACAAGCTGGAGTTAAAAGGCACTCCTCCTGCCCAATTTATGAGGTCAAACGTGCCAAGAGATCCCCAAAAGAGAGGATCCCTCCTTCTGGCACTAGAACAACTATTGCTCCAAGGGGTAATCATGAAGGTTCCCCTGGAAGAAAGCGGATTCGGGTTTTACTCGAACCTTTTCACAGTCCCCAAACCAAATGGGGACGTGAGGCCCATATTAAATCTAAAAGGGCTAAACAAGTTCCTAAATATCAGGACCTTTCGGATGGAGTCGATCCGATCAGTGGCCACCGCCCTACAAGGGCAGGAATGGCTAGCCTCGATCGACATAAGGGATGCTTATCTGCATATTCCCATCTTTCCGGCCCATCAGAAATTTCTACGCTTTGCAGTAGAAGGGCGCCATTTTCAGTTCAGAGCCTTACCTTTCGGTCTGGCCACAGCACCACGAGTGTTCACAAAAATTCTGGCCCCATTATTGGCCAATCTAAGAACACAGGGTGTAACGATAATGGCATATCTAGACGACCTGCTACTAATAGACCACTCAGTGGAAAAGCTGGAAGTAGCTATTCACAAGACAATCGAGTATCTGGAATATCACGGTTGGATTATCAACCGGGACAAGTCAGCTCTAAGACCAGTCAAAAGTCTGGAATACTTAGGGCTAAGGCTGGATTCAAATCAGAGAAAGATTTTCTTACCTCCAGAGAAGGTGTCGTCTTTAAGAAATTTGACCCACTTAGTGGGTACAAAAAGAAAACCATCCATACGTCTCTGCATGAGGCTGCTGGGAAAGATGGTGGCTTCATTCGAAGCGGTACCCTACGGTCAATTCCATTCAAGGAATTTGCAAAGGGCCATACTGTCAGCCTGGAACAAAAAAGTTCAGGCTTTAGACTTACCAATGTCCCTGTCCCCTTCCGTTCGCAAGAGCCTCCATTGGTGGTTGGTGCCCCAGAATCTGGAAAGAGGGAAACCCTTCAGTCCGGTTTCTTGGAAGGTGGTCACTACAGATGCCAGCCTCATCGGCTGGGGGGCAGTGCTGGAGCAATGGTCTCTCCAGGGCAGGTGGTCAGAAGCAGAGAAGGCCCTGCCCATCAATCTCTTAGAGATACGAGCAGCCCGGTATGCCCTAGTAGCATGGACATCCAAACTCCAGGGGTCCCCTGTCAGAATTCAATCAGACAATGCCACGGCAGTGGCATATATCAATCATCAGGGTGGCACCAAAAGTCGTGCAGCCCAGAAGGAAGCAAATTGCATCCTGGAGTGGGCAGAAAGATATGTCCCAGCCATATCTGCGGTTTTCATCCCAGGAGTGGAAAATTGGAGAGCGGACTTTCTAAGTCGCCAACAATTATGCCCGGGGGAATGGTCTCTTCACCCCGAGGTTTTCCAGGCAATATGCCAGCGGTGGGGAACACCGGATGTAGATCTGCTAGCATCCAGATTCAACGCAAAGGTGGACAGGTTTGTGTCTCGCACAAGGGATCCCCTAGCTTGCGGCTCGGATGCCCTAGTGTTCCCTTGGGATCGGTTCAAGCTGATATATGCATTCCCACCGCCACAATTGTTACCGCGATTACTCCGCAGAATCAGGGTAGAAAAGAAACCAGTGATTCTGGTGGCTCCAGCGTGGCCCCGAAGGGCATGGTACGCGGAGATGGTAAAAATGTCAGTGAGGAGTCCTTGGACCCTCCCACTTCGTCCGGACCTGCTTTCGCAGGGACCGATATACCACCCTTCCTTACCAGCCCTAGGTTTGACGGCCTGGCTATTGAAGCCCACATTCTGAAAAAGAGAGGGCTCTCTAATTCTGTGGTATCTACCATGATCAATGCCAGGAAACCGGTATCCAGGCAGATCTATTATAGGATCTGGAAAGCGTACATTACGTGGTGTGAGACCAAGAAATGGCATCCACGTAAGTACATGATAGGGAGGATTCTGGACTTCCTACAGTGGGCTGTAGATAGGAAACTGGCCTTGAGTACTATCAAGGGTCAGATTTCGGCCTTGTCAATATTTTTTCAAAGGCCCTTGGCTTCGCATTCACTAGTCAAAGCCTTTATACAAGGAGTGATGCGTATTAGCCCTCCGGTTAGTATTCCCATATGTCCTTGGGACTTAAACCTGGTTCTGTCGATTCTACAGAAACAACCGTTTGAACCATTACAACACATTTCCTTGGTTCTTCTCACCAGGAAATTGGTTTTCTTAGTAGCCATTTGTTCGGCTAAAAGAGTGTCGGAATTAGCAGCTATGTCCTGTAAGGAGCCATATCTGGTTGTCCATAAGGACAGAGTAGTATTACGTCCTCATCCAGCCTTTCTTCCTAAGGTGGTATCGAGGTTTCATTTTGAACCAAGATGTGGTTCTTCCTTCTTTTTTCCCCAAACCTAGCTCAGTAGAGGAAAAGTTATTACATTCTTTGGATGTGGTAAGAGCAGTTAAAGCTTATCTAAAAGCCACTGCTCAGATTCGCAGAACGGATTCTTTGTTTGTTCTGCCGGAAGGCCCCAGAAGGGGTCAGGCAGCATCAAAATCTACTTTAGCCAAGTGGATTCGACAGGTCATAATACAAGCCTATGGCTTGAGAAAGAGACCGCCTCCGTTCAAAGTTAGGGCGCACTCCACAAGAGCGGTTGGAACTTCATGGGCAGTGCATCACCAGGCCTCCCTGGCTCAAGTATGTAAGGCCGCAACATGGTCTTCGGTACACACGTTTACTAGATTCTATCAGGTAGACGTTAGAAGTCAGGAGGATGTCGCCTTTGGGCGCAGTGTGTTGCAGGCCGCAAAAGATCCTCATGCCTGATGGCGCCCAGCTTATGTACCCCCCCCTCATTTGGCATTGCTTTGGGACGTCCCATTAGTAATGACTAAGTCGCTCTGTGTCCCGTGATGTACGAAAAAGAAAAAGGGATTTTTATAACAGCTTACCTGTAAAATCCTTTTCTTGGAGTACATCACGGGACACAGAGCTCCCACCCCTCTTTTTGGGACACTTATTGCTTGGCTACAAAACTGAGGTGCTCCCGGGTGGGAGGGGCTTATATAGGGGAGGGTACTTCCGGTTTGGAATTGGCCAGTGCCAACACCTGAAGGTAAACTATATAACCCATTAGTAATGACTAAGTCGCTCTGTGTCCCGTGATGTACTCCAAGAAAAGGATTTTACAGGTAAGCTGTTATAAAAATCCCTTTTTTCAGAACGTCCTGCAAGTGCACCGCTCCAATGTGAAAGCACTCGAGCTCTCACACTGGGGTGGCATGAGAGGCAGTTTACAGGCGCTATTTTTAGCGCTAAAACGCCTGTAAAGCGCCTTCAGTGTGAAAGTTCCCTAAAGAGAGTTCTGGAAATAAGATGGGGTTCAAAGTGAATTTCTACACCTAGGTGGAGCACCCCTTTCAGAAGATTTAAGGATATTATTAAACCCAGAGACTGCTGGACTTAGGCCACCATAGACAGACTGAAATTCTGCGGGTTCAGCAGAAATTTCAATCTATCTATGTGCAGAATTTGATCTATCAACTGACTTCAGTACAACCAGTGTGTCTCTTTTTTTTGGCGATCACTGCTGGCTGCTATAGCTGCCAGCAGTGATCACTGTATTCTGATGACTTGAAAACTTTCATCTAAGAGCACACACCGACACATGGCTCTTACAGAAGCTTGGTAAATCAATTGCCATGCTTCCCTAGCATTACACCTGTGGGGCTGTGACCAAGCTTGGGCACCAGCCAGCACAGGCTCCTGGAAACACAGGAGTGTGGCCAGTAAGAGGAGAGCTGGGATATGACAGTACTTACCTCATATCCCTGCCACTCCTAAACCTGGTCCACAATGCCCTTAATATGGCCAGGGCACCAGCATGCGCCTGCATGTGCTTTTCTCACTACCCGCAATTGACACAGGAGGAGCCTGCAGGCTGGGGAATCTGGTGGTCATGCCGGGGAGACAGCAGGACTTCCGTGTTTAGCCTGCTGCCCTTCCTGTGACTCTCAGCTACTCTGCTTGCTTGGCTTGCCCAGTGGTGTGGTGCTCACTCACCAGAGAAGCTCCAGACTCCACAGGTAGTGCCTAGTGTGTACTGGATGTGGGGAAGGGGCAAGCTCTTTTTCTCAGTCTCTCTGGTGGTAATCATGCAGTCTCTATCTGAGAGACTGCTCCACATTGATTGCCCCCACAGAGAGTGCCAGCTTCACACTGCCCCCACAGAGAGTGACAGCTTCACACTGTCCCCACAGAGAGTGACACTGTCCCCACAGAGAGTGACAGCTTCACACTGCCCCCACAGAGAGTGACAGCTTCACACTGCCCCCACAGAGAGTGACCGCCTCTCTGTGCAGGCAGTGTCAAGCGGTCTATCTCTCTCTCTGTGCAGGCGGTCTCTCGCTCTCTCTCTGTGCAGGCAGTGTCAAGCGGACTCTCTCTCTCTGTGCAGGCAGTGTCAAGTGGTCCCACTCTCTCTCTGTGCAGGCAGTGTCAAGTGGTCCCACTCTCTCTCTGTGCAGGCAGTGTCAAGCGGTCTTTCTCTCTCTCTGTGCAGGCAGTGTCACGCGGTCTCTCTCTCTCTGTGTGCAGGCAGTGTCAAGCGGTCTCTCTCTCTCTCTGTGCAGGCAGTGTCAAGCCGTCCCTCTCTCTCTGTGCAGGCAGTGTCAAGCGGTCTCTCTCTCTCTGCAGGCAGTGTCAAGCGGTCTCTCTCTCTGTGCAGGCAGTGTCAAGCGGTCTCTCTCTCTCTGTGCAGGCAGTGTCAAGTGGTCTCTCTCGCTCTCTCTGTGCAGGCAGTGTCAAGCGGTCTATCTCTCTCTCTGTGCAGGCAGTGTCAAGCGGTCTCTCTCTCTCTCTGTGCAGGCAGTGTCAAGCGGACTCTCTCTCTCTGTGCAGGCAGTGTCAAGCGGTCCCACTCTCTCTCTGTGCAGGCAGTGTCAAGCGGTCTCTCTATCTCTGTGGAGGCAGTGTCAAGCGGTCTCTCTATCTCTGTGGAGGCAGTGTCAAGCGGTCTCTCTCTGTGTGCAGGCAGTGTCAAGCGGTCTCTCTCTCTCTGTGTGCAGGCAGTGTCAAGCGGTCTCTCTCTCTCTGTGTGCAGGCAGTGTCAAGCGGTCTCTCTCTCTCTGTGCAGGCAGTGTCAAGCCATCTCTCTCTCTCTGTGCAGGCAGTGTCAAGCAGTCTCTCTCTGCAGGCAGTGTTAAGCGGTCTCTCTCTCTGTGCAGGCAGTGTCAAGCGGTCTCTCTCTCTCTCTGTGCAGGCAGTGTCAAGTGGTCTCTCTCGCTCTCTCTGTGCAGGCAGTGTCAAGTGGTCTCTCTCGCTCTCTCTGTGCAGGCAGTGTCAAGCGGTCTCTCTCTCTCTCTGTGCAGGCAGTGTCAAGCGGTCTCTCTCTCTGTGAAGGCAGTAGGGGTGCAAGGGATCAAAAAACTCACAGATCGGATCGATCCTCGGATCAGTGTCACGGATCGGATCATTTTTCGGATCGGCAAACAAAAAGACAAATCTTGTTACACCGGAGTTTTAGATTTTACAGTTATTTTCAACATAAAACGGAGCTTATAAGCTTAAATACAGTATTTGTAAATCTGATGGACTGTTTAGATGTTCAATTTTAAAAGCAGCAGCAAACCTGCTGACCTTACATGGTTGCTAATGTGACAGAACACCTCTGATTTTCACATTTAAACTAAATGTTAAATGTGAAAATCAGAGGTGTTCTGTCACATTAGTAAGCATGTAAAGTTTGCGGCTGCTTTGAAAATTTAACATGTAAACAGTCCGTTGGATTTTCAAATAATGTATTTGAGCTTCTAAGCTCCGTTTTGGGTTGAAAATAACTGAAATCTAAAACTCCGTTGGGTGTAACAAGATGTCCGCTTGGCCCCTTCTCACTATCATTACTGTGCAGGAGTGTGGGGTGGAGCAAGATGGCGGTGACAAAACGTCACTACAGCGGCCGTCGCAGAGTGTACCAAGATGGCCGCCGCTCCGGAGCTAGGCCGAAGCCACTGCCTTTCCTATGGCTGAGGCTCCGGAGCGCTCCGCGGATCGCGTGGTGTGCCGATCCGAACAGGGTGACCCGTTCGGATCACGGATCGGTGACGATCCGATGCACCACTAGAAGGCAGTGTCAAGCGGTCTCCCTCTCTCTGTGCAGACAGTGTCAAGCGGTCTCTCTCTCTGTGCAGGCAGTGTCAAGGGGTCTCTCTCTCTCTGTGCAGGCAGTGTCAAGGGGTCTCTCTCTCTCTGTGCAGGCAGTGTCAAGGGGTCGCTCTCTCTCTCTCTCTCTCTGTGGCAATGTGGAGCAGTCTCCCTCCCTCTCTCTCTGTGCGGGGAATGTGGTGTAGATGGATGGTGAGCTGATTCGGTGGTTCAATGGGCCACTTGTCTGGACTTGCCCCCCAGGCCTAAGGCTGCCAGCCCCTCCTGAGCCATACAGCTATATAAACATTAAAAATACATATTTTATGAACTTCACCACCTGACAGAAAAAAACATAGTTCTGTTTAGCAAATTTTCTAATCTATATGCTTCTTCCAGAAACTATGCAAAGTCTTGCCTGTGATGATAGTGAGGTGCGAGTGCTTTCACACAAGAAAAAAAGTCCTGCAAGCAGCATCTTAGAAGGCATTAAGGTGAAAAAACTTGTACCTTTACAACCCCTTTAACCTGAATGGGTTGCTTTACAAGGTGAGGGTTTACTAGAGGGCCAGTGACACCTGCAACATCAGATTAAGCTTTCTCTTCAGGTGATCTCAATTCTGCATAGCATTAGGACCAGACAGTCTCCATTTAAGTTTGTATTTTGTATTTTTTTTTAACTCTTTTATTTTACTGTTGCTTATGTTTGTTTGGCAATATTGTCTGTAATTATTTCTTGCATCATTTTTCTTTTCTTTTTCATTAATATGATATTTAAAATAAAATTGTTCGGCTGAACCTCATGATCTAACTTTAAATTAAGAACTTTGCCTATTTGAAGAAGTTACCGTACTGTTAATTCCGTTACAGTCCAGGCATGGCGGAAAACGATAGACATTTTTTAAAAGGACAGAATCAAAACAGCAGATGCTTTGAAAGTTGCTTGTTTCCATTAAACCTTGTTGTGGCAGCTACTGTGTGTGTGCAAAGGGTTAACTGCTTAGTTGACCTGCCCCAGTCATTATGTCTGCTGGTGCTTAGATTGTTGTCCGCAGGCTGGAAAATCTCTCTGCTGGGTGAGGCTGAGGATGAGTAAACATTACACTGCCCATTCACTTTTCAAAACACAGCAGCTTAGCAAATGCAGTGATTGGTTAGCAGAGGAAGAGCAGCTCAATGATAAGGTAATCTCTGTTCCTGGCCTCTTGTGAGTTGCCAGCAGTATTTTCTTAGGTTAGCTGCCGATTGAAAATATATGTATACTAGGGTTCTTCAAAAAGTTTCCACACTTTTCTTTATAAGTTTCGCAGCCATCTTCACCACAGCGTGACAACTCTTATACTAAACTGCAAGGTCAGCCGGCTTGCCAGACAGACTAGTCACATGACACTCTCGGACACGACCAATTACTACGTCTGCCGCCCTCACCATTTCCAACGAAAATATAAAAGTGCGGAAACTTTTTGAAGACCCCACGTGTGTGTATATATACAGAGTACCGTATATACTCGAGTATAAGCCGACCCGAATATAAGCCGAGGCACCTAATTTTACCACATAAAAATGGGAAAAAGTATTGACTCGAGTATAAGCCTAGGGTGTCCATCTGCATGCCTCACTGTGCCTCACTTTGCCTCACTGTGTCCATGCCTCACTGTTTCCATGCCTTACTGTGCCCATGCCTCGACTGACGTTTAACATGGGAGTCTATGAAAAGGGTGCCCGGCTTTGAAAAATCAGTGTTCCCCGGCCGTAGGTCCCCTAGACAACAAACTTTTCACACTTATAAAGGAGAAATGGGGCTACATGTCTGCCAAGTTCTGGGTCCAGGGGACCTAAGACCGGCTAGTACCGGGTCCCCAAATTCACTGGAGAAATTACCTTTTAACATGGGAGTCTATGGAAGGGGTGCCTGGCTTTGAAAAATTGGTGCTCCCCGGCCGTAGGTCCCCCGGACAAAAAACTTTGTAAAATTGTAGAGGCAGAGTGGCGATACATGTGTGCCAAGTTTGGAGTCCAAAGGACCTACAGCCGGCCAGTACCGGGTCCCCAATTCCAGGAGATCAGGTGCAAAAAGGTGACTCGAGTATAAGCCGAGGGGGGCATTTTCAGCACAAAAAAATGTGCTGAAAAACTCGGCTTATACTCGAGTATATATATATATATATATATTGAAATTGTAAAACTGTAAAGTGCTCAATTCACAAAAGTATAACGCATGCACCATTTTTATTCATATGTCAGATTTGTTCATTTTTAAAAGTGTTTTTTTTTTTTTTTATTCATTGATATTAAAAATATAAAAGTATTAAAAGTTATTCACTAAAATATTTATTGCATAGGCCTCTGATTTTAGCACATTATCGGACAGTCTTTAAGCATTTAAAATGGTGCTAACCTCTGGTTCTACAAGTCTGACAAACTAGATTTATGAGAGGGGGTATAAAATGACTCTTGAGTGAAATTGGCTTGTGAAGCAATAGATTCAACACCAATGCAATATTCTTGTATTGCATGTAAATGGAACAGCATTCATAGGGAAGTATTTTCTTTAAAGTGTTACTAAACCCAGGAGCCTGCATTCACTATATCTGGTCTTTCACAGTACACAGAACATGGAAATGCAATTATGTTAGTAAATATAAACTGCTAAATACCTTTTCTCATCAGCAGTATACAGCAGTCTTGTGACATCTATCAGTGTCCGGCCCAGCACTGGATAAAACTAGTAGGAGGAGTGTTCATTCTCCTCTGACTGTCCTATGAGGCTGCATGACCACTGACCCTCTGTCTTCACAGTGCTGATTGGCCCTGTGCTGATCACATGCACCCTCCCCCAAAAAAACTCTGGCACTACACACCCAACTGATCATGTGCAGATGTCCTCCAAGGCTCTGTACTATCAGCAGATGGATTGGGGACAGTAAATGAAGGGGAGGATCAGAGAAGACAGGATTAACCAGCATTTTTACGCAATGCAGAGGATTAACCCCTCAGGTTCCACAGTGAGTATAACAAGCATGCTTCACTGCATATACAGACTGATTTTACTGTTGTGGGTTTAGTAACACTTTAAAGAAGATCTAATGTCACAGCATACACTTTAATTTTATAACATCAGCATTGTAATAGGAATACTTTGTTTTTGACAATCAATTGAAGCATACTTGAAAAATCTCCTTTCGTGTTGAGTTCTGCCGGCATGCTCTTTAGCTTCTTCTCTACTGTTTACTTTCAATTTCTCTATGGACTACATATCCCATGGTACCTACCTGCCTGTAAGCAGTGATACCTGTACTGACTCTGTCTCCCAAAACTCCTGCTCCTCTCAGCATCTCTGTAATTCAGAAGGAAGGCTCTAAATATATCACTTACAGTGTTTGTGACATCTGCTTGACAAGTTAAAAAAAATGCCTGATGATCCTTCCAGAAATCTTGTGAGCTGATAACATCCTCTGCAGTTTGCCTGTCTTGACCATTAACCATTACCGCACATTGTTTTACAGAGTAAGTGTTGTCCTCCTAGGAATATAATTATGTTACTGGCAGGATCCCCAGATAAAAATAAAGGGAAAAAAGCATTAAATAAGAAAACAAATGCAGCTGCAACATCTGACAGATAAGGTGCAATGTAGAACATTTTTGATTTTCGATTTAGACATTCTTTATTCTTTTGTCCACTGGGGCTATATTTTCATTTTTTTCACACACACTTAAAAACCTGAATTTTTTGCAGAAATGACTATAAAAACCCACCAAGTATATACAGTATTTTCTGAAAGCAGATACCCTGGAGAATAAAAAGGGTAGTAGTTGCAATTTTTTATGGTGCACAATCATTGCATGTTTTCAGGAAAAAATACGTTAAAATGAATTTCAGTGCAAACAAACACAATATTATATCCAGTTTTCGGTAAAACATAAAAGATGGGGTTGCGTTGAGTAAATAGAAACCAAACATATCAAGACTTAAATGTGCGCACACCTGTGAAATCAGTAAAAACAATGATACCCAAATTCCTCCATAGGCAATGCTTTAAAAGCCTTTACAGGTCATCAGTTTAGAGTTAACTGTGAACTATGACCCTAGAATTTTTGCTATCATTCCAATGTTCACGATAATACATTACATGTGTGGTACAATTGACGCCCTACACTGCGCTTTTTTTTAACCAGTTGCCGACCGGATCACGCCGATATACGTCGGCAGAATGGCACGGCTGGGCATATTAATGTACCTGTATGTTGCCCTTTAAGACGCGGCATTGTGGGCGCGCGCGCCTGACGCGAGCTCCGTGAGTGTGACCGCAGATCCCGCGGACTTGATGTCCGCCGGTATTCCCGCGATCGTGTCACGGAGAGTAAGAACAGGAAAATGCTGATGTAAACAAGCATTTCCCCGTTCTGCCTAGTGACAGGACACTGATCACAGCTCCCTGTGATCGGGAGCGGTGATAAGTGTCTCGTCACTCGTAGCCCATCCCCCCTACAGTTAGAACACATTCCTAGGACACACCTAACCCCTTCAGTGCCCCCTACTGGTTAACCCCGTCCCTGCCAGTGTCATTTTTACAGTAATCAGTGCATTTTTATAGCACTGATTGCTGTATAAATGACAATGGTCTCAAAATGGCATCAAAAGTGTCTGATGTGTCCGCCATAATGTCGCAGTCACGATAAAAATCGCTGATCGCCGCCATTACTTGTAAAAAAAAAATATTAATAAAAATGCCATAAAACTATCCCCTATTTTGTAGACGCTATAACTTTTGCGCAAACCAATCAATAAACGCCTATTGCGATTTTTTTTACCAAAAATATGTAGAAGAATACGTATCGCCCTAAACTGAGGAAAAAAACGTTTTTTTAACCACTTAAGCCCCGGACCATTTGGTAGCTAGAGGACCAGAGGTGAATTCAGAATTTTGCAGTGCGCTGCTTTAACTGTAAATTGTGCGGACATGCAATGTTGTACCCAAACGAAATTTGCGTCCTTTTCTTTCCACAAATAGAGCTTTCTTTTAATGGTATTTGATTGCCTCTGCGATTTTTATTTTTTGCGATATAAACGGAAAAAGACCGAAAATTTTGAAAAAAAATTATATTTTCTACTTTTTGTTATAAGAAAAATCGAATAAACTCAATTGTAGTCATACATTTAGGCCAAAATGTATTCAGCCACATGTTTTTAGTAAAAAAAATGTCAATAAGCGTATATTTATTGGTTTGCGCAAAAGTTATAGAGTTTACAAACTAGGGTACATTTTCTGAAATTTACACAGCTTTAAATTTATGACTGCCTATCTCATTTCTTGAGGTGCTAAAATGACAGGGCAGTACAAAACCCCCCCAAATGACCCCATTTTGGAAAGTAGACACCCCAAGGAAATTGCTGAGAGGCATGTTGAGCCCATTGAATTTTTTATTTTTTTGTCCCAAGTGATTGAATAATGACAAAAAAAAAAAAAAATTACAAAAAGTTGTCACTAAATGATATATTGCTCACACATGCCATGGTTATATGTGGAATTTCACCCCAGAATACATTTTGCTGCTTCTCCTGAGTACGGGGATACCACATGTGTGGGACTTTTTCGGAGCCTAGCCGCGTACGGGACCCCGGAAACCAAGCACCGCCTTCAGGATTTCTAAGGGCGCAAATTTTTGATTTCACTCCTCACTACCTATCACAGTTTCGAAGGCCATAAAATGCCAAAATAGCACAAAACCCCCCCAAATGACCCCATTTTAGAAAGTAGACACCCCAAGGAAATTGCTGAGAGGCCTGTTGAGCCCATTGAATATAATTTTTTTTGTCCCAAGTGATTGAATAATGACAAAAAAAAATAAAAAATTACAAAAAGTTGTCACTAAATGATATATTGCTCACACATGCCATGGTTATATGTGGAATTACACCCCAAAATACATTTTTCTGCTTCTCCTGAGTACGGGGATACCACATGTGTGGGACTTTTTAGGAGCCTAGCCGCGTACGGGACCCCGAAAACCAAGCACCGCCTTCAGGATTTCTAGGCACAAATTTTTGATTTCACTCCTCACTACCTATCACAGTTTCGAAGGCCATAAAATGCCAAAATCGCACAAAACCCCCCCCCCAAATGACCCCATTTTGGAATATAGACACCCCAAGCTATTTGCTGAGAGGAATGGCGAGTATTTTACAGCTCTCATTTGTTTTTGAAAATGAAGAAAGAATATATATATATATATATATTTTTTTTTTTCAATTTTCAAAACTTTGTGACAAAAAGCGAGATCTGCAAAATACTCACAATACCTCTCAGCAAATAGCTTGGGGTGTCTACTTTCCAAAATGGGGTCATTTGGGGGGGTTTTGTGCTATCTGGGCATTCCATGGCCTCCGAAACTGTGATAGGCAGTGAGAAGTGAAATCAAAAATTTACACCCTTAGAAAGCCTGAAGGCGGTGCTTGGTTTTTGGGGTCCCGTACATGGCTAGGCTCCCAAAAAGTCTCACACATGTGGTATCCCCGTACTCAGGAGAAGCAACAGAATGTATTTTGGGGTGTAATTCCACATATGCCCATGGCATGTTTGAGTAATATATCATTTAGTGACAACTTTGTGCAAAAAAAAAAAACAAATTGACGTTTTTCCGCAACTTGTGTCAACATATAAAATATTCCATGGACTCGACATGCCTCTCAGTATATAGCTTGGGGTGTCTACTTTCCAAAATGGTGTCATTTGGGGGGGTTTTGAACTGTTCTGGCATTTTATACACAACATTAGGAAGCTTACATCCACTCTTCTAACCACTTGAAGACAAAGCCCTTTTTGACACTTTTTGTTTACATGAAAACATTTTTTTTTTTGCAAGAAAATTATCTTGAACCCCCAAACATTATATATATTTTTAAAGCAAAGGCCCTACAGATTAAAATGGTGGGTGTTGCATTTTTTTTTCTACACAGTATTTGCGCAGCGATTTTTCAAACGCATTTTTTGGGTTAAAAAATACACTTTTTTTAATTTTAATGCACTAAAACACACTATATTGCCCAAATGTTTGATGAAATAAAAAAGATGATCTTAGGCCGAGTACATAGATACCAAACACGACATGCTTTAAAATTTCGCACAAACGCGCATTGGCGACAAACTACATACATTTTTAAAAGCCTTTAAAAGCCTTTACAGGTTACCCCAGTAGATTTACAGAGGAGGTCTACTGCTAAAATGATTGCCCTCGATCTGACCTTCGCGGTGATACCTCACATGCATGGTGCAATTGCTGTTTACATATGACGCCAGACCGACGCTTGCGTTCGCCATTGGGCAAGAGCAGGGCAGGACAGGGGTGCTTTTTTTTTTTTTTTTTATTATTAATTTTGCTTTTTTATTTTATTTTTAAATTGTTCCTTCCAAGTATTTTTTTTTTTATCATTTTTATTGTTATCTCAGGGAATGTAAATATCCCCTATGATAGCAATAGGTAGTGACAGGTACTCTTTTTTTGAAAAAACTGGGGTCTTCTAGACCCTAGATTTTTCCTCTGCCCTCAAAGCATCTGACCACACCAAGATCGGTGTGATAAAATGCTTTCCCAATTTCCCAATGGCGCTTTTTATATCCGGGGGGGGGGGCATTCCCTCCCACTGCTTGTAAAAGCAGTCCAGAGGCTAATTAGCCACTAGGATTGCTTTTACATGAAAGCCGGCCGCAGGCTGAAAAGAATGATACCAAGATGATACCTAAACCCGCAGGCATCATTCTGGTATAAACATTCAAAGTCCAGCAACATACCAGTACGTTGCTGGTCCTTGTTGGACATGTATTGTAATCTTTTTATTTCATGCAGCCAGTTGGCTGAACGAAAAAAGAGATTGATCGGTGGGTATGCCCACCATTAGAATACCGCCCTTCATCCACCCACTTCCAATGATGGGCATACACGCACCATTTATATATGCCGAAGCATGGGGGCATCCTCCTGCAAAAAAGTTATGCCGCACACACATGGTCGGACTTTTCCACGGGCAAGCCTCCGTCGGAATTTCGACCGTATGTACGCGGCATTAGGAGCAAAATCACTCCTCCGCCCCTGCTGCCCCAATGCTTCGGCATATTTGCTTTTTTTTTTTAACTGTGGTGGTGAAATCACCTCCTACAGCACTGGAGTCGCAGGGATCAGGCCTGTCTCTGCGAACGCTGCAGTTATGTGTGTTGTGTTTTGCAAGTGACAGTGATCGATCGATACTGCACTTGGGTGGCCTGGGCTGGACGGAGGGGCAAAACGCAGGTGCCAGCAGGTATCTGGGCTGATCCCACTAACCCTGCGTTTTTGGGAACCCTAAACTGCTGGGGACGCTAGTATAGATCTGATCAGATCAGATATTGATCTGTTCAGATACTATACCACTAAGGGGGGTGTATGCTTCACGCGTGGGTGTTAGCGTTACTGGCACTAACCTGACGCTGCCTGGGGTGTGACTTAGACCCTCTCTGACGCTAAAACCTAATTGATATCACCCGCCGGGCGATCAGGGGGTTAAACCTTTATTGGGTTATATATTCGGCGGGTGCCCTGACACTATAAAAAGCAAACTAACTAACCAGCATCACCCGTAACACTTATATGGTGATCACTGGTGAAAGGGTTAACTAGGGGCAATCAGGGGGTTAAAACCTTTATTAGATAATATATGGGGGTACCTGACACTATAAAAACCTGCGGCGAACCTAAAAAAAATTACCAGCTACCGATCTGCATCACCGACACTAAGACAGCGTTTAGAAAAACGATTGCTTAGCGACAGTGGTGATGGGGGTGAAAGGGTTACCTGGGGGGGGGCGATCAAGGGGGTTAAACCTTTATTAGATAATATATTGGGGTACCTGACGCTATAAAAACATGCGGCGAACCTAAAAAAAAATACTGGCTACGATCTGCATCACCGACACTAAGACAGCGTTTAGAAAAACAATTGCTTAGCGACAGTGGTGATAGGGGGTGAAAGGGTTACCTGGGGGGCGATCAAGGGGGTTAAACCTTTATTAGATAATATATTGGGGTACCTGACGCTATAAAAACCTGCGGCGAACCTAAAAAAAATTACCGGCTACCGATCTGCATCACAGACACTAAGACAGCGTTTAGAAAAACGATCGCTTAGTGACAGTGGTGATAGGGGGTGAAAGGGTTACCTGGGGGGCGATCAAGGGGGTTAAACCTTTATTAGATAATATATTGGGGTACCTGACGCTATAAAAACATGCGGCGAACCTAAAAAAAAATACTGGCTACGATCTGCATCACCGACACTAAGACAGCGTTTAGAAAAACAATTGCTTAGCGACAGTGGTGATAGGGGGTGAAAGGGTTACCTGGGGGGCGATCAAGGGGGTTAAACCTTTATTAGATAATATTTTGGGGTACCTGACGCTATAAAAACCTGCGGCGAACCTAAAAAAAATTACCGGCTACCGATCTGCATCACAGACACTAAGACAGCGTTTAGAAAAATGATCGCTTAGTGATAGTGGTGATAGGGGGTGAAAGGGTTACCTGGGGGGCGATCAAGGGGGTTAAACCTTTATTAGATAATATATTGGGGTACCTGACGCTATAAAAACCTGCGGCAAACCTAAAAAAATTACTGGCTGCCGATCGGCATCACTGACGCTAAGACAGCGATCAGAAAAATTATCGCTAAGCGACAGTGGTGATAGGGGGTGAAAGGGTTATCTGGGGGGTGATCAGGGGGTTAAACCTTTATTAGGGGGGGTTAGGGGGCTACACTGGACCTAAGACTAAACTTTGGTGACACTTTTACAGTCACAAATGTCACTGATTGCAGTGATCACTAAATAAATGGTCACTGCAATCAGTGACACTGTGACTGGGGGCTGGGGGGGTGATCTGGGGTGTCTGGGGGGGCCTGGGGGGGCGATTTATGTCCCTATGTGTCCTGGTGTCAGTGTAGTGTTGTGTGCACTGACCTGATATCTTCTCTTGTACGGCGCTCGGTATATGTGAGCGCCGCACCAGAGATGACATCACTTCCTCCTGCTCCCTCTGTCTGACACAGACAGAGGGGGCATTTCCATTCGCCGGGAGCGATCGCGAGGGGGTGGCCAGAAACGAATGGCTGCCCCCTCATCCCGGAACGCTCCCGGACACTTAGCCACCGCTCACTGTATAGGAGGGGGGTCCGATTGGACCCCCCAACTGTACAAAGGCAATCACGTACACTCTACGTGATTGTGCCTGTCGGTGCCATTCTGCCGACGTATATATACAGTGAGCGGTCGTTAAGTGGTTAATATATTTTTTGGGGATATTTATTGTAGCAAAAAGTAAAAAATATTGGTTTTTTTTTCAAAATTGTCGCTCTTTTTTTGTTTGCAGCGCAAAAAATTTAAACCGCAGAGGCAATCAAATACCACCAAAAGAAAGCTCTATTTGTGGGGAAAAAAGGGCGTCAATTTTGTTTGGGAGCCACGTTGCACGACTGCGCAATTGTCAGTTAAAGCGACAGTTCCGAAACACAAAAAGTGCTCTGGTCTTTGGGCAGCCAAATGGTCAGGGGCTGAAGTGGTTAACAGGGTGTGTTAGCATGGCCTCTTTATGGAAACTTTGGGGCTTATTAGATGCCCAATGTCTCCACTGCCCTCTAATGCAACTATTCCAGCAAAGATTGTGCTGGAATAACTGCCTCCTTTGCTATTCTAGCCAAGGAATGACTGCTGTGACCCCGGAAGCGATGTAATATATGTCATATACAGGGTTATTAGTTACATGAGGCAACTTCCTGCAGTCCTAGGCTTACCAGTGGAAGTGTAGAGCCCGGAAACCTTTGTGGGTGCTGCCATGGGGGTGGATGTCCCTTTGAGAGCCCCGTAAACGTAATCAGGCTTTTAGTGCCAAGATGTAGATTGCCTTGTAGTAGATCTCTGCTTGTGCTGAAGCTGGGAGCCGTGAGGAGCCAAGCGGCCTAGGGCAGATTTACCGGTCTCTGCTAAACTATGGATCCAACAATACAGCTACTACACAGTTGTCCTTTTTGTTTTTTATGTGTTTGGTCTTCTGAGCCTTTGTGAGTATATTTTTAATGTAATATATATATTTATTTTTTGCCTTCCATATATTGGGTGTTATTTGCAACAGCCCTTTCACACTGAGACAGTTTTCAGGCGTTCTAACGCTAGAAATAGCGCTTCTAAAGCCCCTGAAAACTGCCTCCCATGCCTCCCAAGTGTGAAAGCCCGAATGCTTTCACACTGGGGCGGTGCGCTTGCAGGACGTTAGGAAAAGTCCTGCAAGCAGCATCTTTGGGGTGGTTTGGAAGCGCTGTATACAACGCTCCCTAACTGCCCCTGCCAATTGGAATGCATGCGCAGCGCTTTAGAAGCGCCACAACACGGCACTTTTAACCTGTTCTTGGGAGTTAAAAGCGACCTGCTATCAGCCAAAAATCGATGCTTAAACAGCAGTAAATCGAGCAGCGCTTTACAGCTAATGCGGCCTCAGCCACAGTGTGAAAGGGGTCTAAACCTAATTTTCTAAGCTTTGAAGCAACCGTACTTGCACAGTGCATAGTCTATTTGCCTTTAGTAAATCAACCCCAATATCCCATCTCTAACAACTTGGTGTAAATTCGTTGTAAAAATATTAAAGTTAAAATATTGCAACATGCTCAAAACATTGCACCATTGAGGCTGATTTACTAGAAGAGAAATCGTCATTCAAATTGTGTTTTCACAACTTATATCATCTAATTATGTGAAAAGCAAATGTATTTCCTTTTTTCATCTGCATATTATTGGGTATTCAGTGTGAACAGGAATTTACACATTTTTCGTTTCAATATTTTTATTGAAGATTTTCACAGAAAATAAAGAATTGCTGATAAAGATTTCAAGCAATACGCAATTTCCTCAACATGAAATGCATATATGATAATAACAAAAAAAAAAGAAGGAGTTAGCATTATAAGCTAAGGAAAAACAGAAGAAATATAACCCCAAGCTCCACAGCAGTCAAATACTACTCTCTCCTAAATGACTATCTTTATCACATCCAAACCACATAACTGGGGG
Organism: Rana muscosa; assembly: GCA_029206835.1. Classification (NCBI taxonomy): domain Eukaryota; kingdom Metazoa; phylum Chordata; class Amphibia; order Anura; family Ranidae; genus Rana; species Rana muscosa. The sequence goes on from CM055123.1 coordinate 275,965,204, forward strand.
CTTATGATCTATGCTTAACTTTTACAGTCTAGCCATTATAGCTAATGGGAAGACTGTAGAACCTTGTAATCTGAAGATGTCATTCTATTGCCATGAAAACGATTGGATTTTGTGGAGTTCAGGGTATGCTCTCTCATTCGGAAGTACATGTCCCCTCCCATATGGATAGAGGGCATTTCACCTTTCACAGCTGTAAATTACGTATTCTGAATATTTCAAACACGTAAATAAAGGAAAGAAAAGATATGTGAGGAAGAGTAGAAGGAGAGAAGGGGGGTGGGGGGGGTAAGAGGACCCCAGGTTCTGGCACACGCCACCAGAAAAAAAAAATTCAGTTCGGTATAGTCCAGGGACAATTTGTCAAATATTTGATCCACGGGCCCCGGACCTTTTCAAACACCTTAGTCTTATCATGTAGGATTGCCCATAACCGTTCATATATCAGTAGCCAGGAAAGCTTGTGTTTGAGCTGGTCGAATGGTATAGTAGCTGACTTTCAGTTTCTTGGCTATGGTGATTTTAGCATAAATAAATATAAAAGTGAGGCGTCGTCTCAGATTTTTAGAGGCTTCCTCCACCTTGGAATTTACACATTTTTCACATGAATTGAGGCCACCTCCACCCTGGTTTCAGTTTGTGTAATTTAAAGGTAAATTACAACTTCCATTGAAACTTAAAATGTATATTACGTTGCCATGTTGTACTGTGCAAACTGTTGGCACTATATATAAATCCTGTAATCCTATAATTTTTTCATAGTTACATAGTAGGTGAGGTTGAAAAAAGACACAAGTCCATCAAGTCCAACGTATGTGTGTGATTATATGTCAGTATTTTATTGTATATCCCTGTATGTTGCGGTTGTTCAGGTGCTTATCTAATAGTTTTTTGACACTATCGATGCTCCCCGCTGAGACCACCGCCTGTGGAAGGGAATTCCACATCCTTGCTGCTCTTACAGTAAAGAACCCTCTACACAGTTTAAGGTTAAACCTCTTTTCTTCCAATTTTAGTGAGTGGCCACATGTCTTATTAAACTCCTTTCCGCAAAAAAGTTTTATCCCTATTATGGGGTCACCAGTATGGTATTTATGAATTGAAATCATATCCCCTCTCAAGCGTCTCTTCTCCAGAGAGAATAAGTTCAGTGCTCGTAACCTTTCCTCATAACTAATATCCTCCAGACCCTTTATTAGCTTTGTTGCCCTTTTTTGTACTCGCTCCATTTCCAGTACATCCTTCCTGTAATAATAATAATTTTATAATATTTATGTAGTCAAGAAGATGAACTACACATTAGGCACTCCTTTGTTGTTTTTGTAACCAACCTCCTAAGCCTTGGCAGAGATGGTCTGTTTGAGCCTCATACTCACCAGCATGCACCAACATCCCCATTGGGAGGGGGATCGATCAGTTACAATGAGTGAGGACATAAAAACATACTTCCCACAGGAGATGGCTTTTTCATAATCAGTTATCAATTGGGACTGATTTAATGTATGGGTTAAAGCAGAGGTCCACCCGCCCCATGAAAAATTAAAAGTCAGCAGCTACAAATACTTCAGCTGCTGACTTTTAATATATGGACACTTACCTGTCCAGGGAGCCTGCAATGTCGGCAACACAGCTGATCTTCGGATCAGCTATCGGGTGCAGCCGCCGCCATTGCCGTTAAGGGAACCCAGCAGTGAAGCCTTTTGGCTTCACAGCCAGTTCTCTACTGCGAGTGCACGAAGCGTGCTGCACTTTCTAATTGGCCTGGTGGCAAAGGAAGGAGGAGGAGGCCAAACTTCTGAGAGACAGCGCCGCATCCCCGTCTGTCAAAAACAGGTCCCCGTTCTCCCCTCCACCCTGAAAGGTGCCAAATGTGGCACCGGAGGGGGGGTGGAGACGAACAAGTGGAAGTTCCACTTTTTGGTGGAACTCCGCTTTAAGTAAGAATGATTTTTTTTTGTAAGTCATGTGCTGTTTGCTAACGTTTTCAATGAGTTGTACTGAATTAAAACACTTACAAAATTTTAGCTGAACTGTATTTGTTTTTTTAGGGAAGCACCACTATTTCCTTCTGTATATAAATATAAGCCCCCTTTATGTCTGACTATAAAAATGGTTGAAATTCTCAATTGAATTTGGTCAGTTAAGGTAGCCTATTGGGCCAACTGAGAATATATGATTCATTAAAACTCTTAATGTTATTATCATCTTGAACAGAATTCTACATTTCAATCTTCCCTGAGGTAAATCAGTGAAGGTAATGAAACAACCATTCTGTAGTGTTGCTGTATATGTAGTAGTTTTCAACATTAATTTAACGCAGACTGTTTTCCTAGAATTAAGTAAATATTTCTCCCACAACACTATTGGTAGATGGCCTTTATCGTGGCATTTTCTTACCTCTCACTGTTTACTATTATCAGCTATGTTTGGTTTTAATTGTACCACCTAGTGTGCAAATATCAGATCTGTTATGCGTTGTCAATGCCTTATGTTTAATTATATTGTTATCAGACTTAGCAGATAGTAATTACACATATAGCATTAGTGCTGAATCCTTCAGTAGTTTCATCAAAGTGCTGTGCACACATTAGTGCAATTAATAATTCTGTAGACATTTTGCCAGTAAGATAATGACTTGGAATTTGTGTTCTACATTTGGAACAATGCAAATTTCTACAACTAACTGGCCTGCATTAATTTGTTTTGTAGAGTGTTTTTATTGTTTACAGTTTTTAGGAATTTACTAGTAAAGGTTGCCTGTATATATTGTTCATACAACTTTTACACATTTGACAGGGATACTGTAGGTAGAATTAATTTATTATTCCAATATTGATTAACCACTTGCTGGTTGCCCCTATAGCAGTTTTACTGCTACAGGGTGGCAGCTGTGCCCCAGATCACTTATACATAGGTGATTTGGCATTGATGCCAGCAGGGGGTGCTCGCGCACTGCTGGCATGCCGCTTCTGCTGTGAATATTCACAGCAGAAGCCGATCTGCGGGTGCCGGGCACTCAATGTCCTCCGACACCCGCCAATCGTTAGTAAAGAACACAGAACGGCGATCTACCTATGTAAAGAAGACAGATCGCCATTCTGACAAGGGGGAAGGGGTGGATTTTGTGGAATCCATTCCTTACCCTAGTAGAAACAGCACACAGTGTACACCAAAACACTGGCTAGGCACACATTTAACCCTTTGATTTTCCTAGATGTTTAACCCCTTCCCAGCCAGTGTCATTAGTACAGTGACAGTGCATATTTTTAGCACTGATCGCTATATTAGTGTCACTGGTTCCCAAAAAGTGTCAGTTAGTGTCTCATTGACCGCTGCAATATTGCAGTCCCGCTATAAGTCGCTGATCGCTGCCATTACTAGTAAAAATATACGCTTATTGGGATTTTTCGGCTGCCTTTAAGGCCGAATGCCAATATCATTTGCCGATATTCTGTAGATTTAAACTTTTCATTTTTACTCTATCCTTTTAAATTATTATTACTAATTTTTTATCACTGTTATTGCTCTCACAAGGAAAGTAAACATCCCTTGTGACTGTAATAGGCAGTGACAGGTACTCTTTATGGAGGGATATGGGGTCTATAAGACCGCAAACCCCTCCTCTGCACATGAAAGTATTCAAAACGTCAAGATCTGTGTTTTTGAATACTTTCTATTCTTTAAAACTGGCGCCTTAAGAATGGCAGTAATCCAGAAATGATGTCAGGACATTGCTTCTGGGTTACTAGATCCGAGACCCGAACAAAGCTGATCTGCTTTGTTCGGGTCTTCGGACAGCCGAATGGTACCGGGGTGATGCCTGCAGCTGCATTCATCACCCCGGTACAACCTATTGAAGCAATATCGGTAACATTGGTACGTTTTTGACCGATACCGATTCTTCAAAAAAAGTGAATATCGGCTGCCGAGATATTTGGTTGACCCCTAATATACATTATATACTATATATATATATATATATATATATATATATTGTGAGGGGTTAGCTCGGCAGCGGGTGTGTGTGACCCCCGGGATGGGCTCCCCACACAAAAAACAGGCCCAGCAAACGGAGGTTGTGGTTTTCAAAATCAAAAAGGTGCGGTTTATTTTCTATTTACAGTGACAAAACACAGCAAAGCAAAAGAAACATAAACAAAATAAATCCTGGTCAACTTGACCTCTGACTAAACATACAGGTTTCCTAACTAACAACTGGGATCAGCCTAGTGCTGTCCTAGTCCCTAAGTCCCTGGTTTTAAATGTCCAAGCAAATAGCCACACAGGCTTTGTCTCACCGCACAGGGGTTCACTCTCCCTAGACAGTCCACACAGGTCTGGGTCCAGGCATGAGCTAACATCTAATGAAGCTGGGAGTTCTTATAGAGGCCTAAATGAGCTGACAAGCTTCAGCTGGTCTCATCAACTCCCTGTCTGCACGACGCCCCACACTCTCCCTAGAGGTATGAGTCATCCATGAGCCCACTAGCCTTAGCTGGGCTTATACAACTCTCCACCTAGTTGTATAAGTCGGCGTAAAGCCTGAATCTGGGCGAAATATATCTACCCCCCTGGATGCAACCAGGTGACTTTACCTTCCTGCTGTCACATACCCCCCCCCCTCTTGTTTTAACCTCGGGGTTGGAACACCAGCAATCAGGCATTCATGTACTCGAGACAAAGCATCCACATTCCCCATTTGAACGCCAGGGCGATGCTTTACTGTGAAGTTGAATTCCTGGAGGGCCAGGAACCACCTATTCACTCTTCTATTTGTTTCCTTGTTTTGAGCCATCCACTTTAACGGAGCGTGATCCGTAACCATGTCAAAGTGCCTACCTAGCAGGTAGTACCGAAGGGAATCTAGAGCCCACTTCACCGCTAAACACTCCTTTTCAACGGTGGCGTAATTTACCTCATGGGACTTCAACTTCCTGCTGAGGTAAATGACTGGGTGCTCTTCCCCGTTCCAGACCTGGGACAATACTGCTCCTAACCCCACATCTGACGCATCACTTTGTACGACAAAGTCTTTAGAGAAGTCGGGTGAGTACAACACTGGCTGGCTACATAAGGCTTGTTTCAAGAATTGGAATGCTGCCTCAGCCTCGGGGGTCCATTTAATCATGACCGACCCTTTCCCCTTCGTTAGGTTGGTTAGGGGCACAGCCTTAGAAGCAAAGTGGGGAATGAATCGCCGATAATACCCAGCGATTCCCAGAAAGGCTCGTACCTGCTTCTTGCTGTTGGGACGTGGCCAACTCTGGATGGCCTCGACTTTGTTGAGTTGGGGTTTTATTACTCCCCTCCCAATGGTGTACCCAAGATATTTGGCCTCCTCCTGCCCAATGGTACACTTCTTGGGGTTAGCCGTAAACCCCGCTTCCCGAACAGAGTCCAGGACTGCTTGCACTTTTGGCAGATGTGAGGCCCAATCTGTGCTATGGACAATTACGTCATCCAGGTAAGCCGCAGCATACTTCCGATGGGGCCTCAGCATCTGGTCCATTTTCCGCTGGAATGTGGCCGGCGCATTCTGTAACCCGAACGGCATTCTTTTATATTGGAACGCCCCGTCTGGGGTTACAAATGCGGTTTTCTCTTTGGCCAATTTGGCCAGGGGGATTTGCCAATACCCTTTTGTGAGGTCAAGAGTCGTCATGTATCGGGCTGTTCCCAGCCGGTCGATCAGCTCATCTATACGTGGCATGGGGTAGGTGTCAAATTTTGTAACTTTGTTCAACTGACGAAAATCGTTACAAAATCGCCAGCTCCCATCCGGTTTAGGCACCAACACAATGGGACTAGACCAATCACTTTGGGACTCCTCTATCACCCCTAAGTTCAGCATTTTCTGTACTTCCTCCCGTATTGCCTCCCGTCGGGCCTCTGGGATCCGATAGGGTTTTAACTTCACCCTTTCACCGGGCGGGGTAATGATGTCATGCTCTACCCCAAATGTTTGTCCCGGCAGCTCAGAGAATACCTCCTTGTTGCGAAGCACAAACTCCTTAACCTCCTGTTGTTGGGGTTGTGACAAGGTGGCTGCTATTCCAACCTCAGGAATCACGCAACCAGTTTGAGCTGGTGACCAAGTGTCTGCGACTAGGGACTCTCTATCCCTCCAGGCTTTCAACAGATTAACGTGATAGATCTGTTCGGGCTTTCGCCTTCCTGGTTGTCTGACCTTGTAATTCACTTCGCTCACTTTTTCCATTATCTCGTAGGGGCCTTGCCATTTGGCAAGGAATTTACTTTCAACCGTAGGGACAAGTACCAGTATCCTATCCCCCGGGGAAAAGGTACGGGTCTTGGCTCCACGGTTGTACACTCTCTGCTGTGCTAACTGCGCTTGGGCCAAATGTTCCTTCACGATGGGCATTACCTGTGCAATTCGGTCTTGCATCAGGGCGACATGCTCAATCACACTCCTGTGGGGAGAACTCTCACTTTCCCAAGTTTCCTTGGCAATATCCAACAGCCCTCTTGGGTGTCTCCCATACAGTAACTCAAAGGGGGAGAATCCCGTAGAGGATTGGGGCACCTCCCTAATAGCAAACATCAGATAAGGAAGTAGACAGTCCCAATCCTTTCCATCTCTATCCACCACTTTCTTCAACATTTGTTTTAGGGTTTTGTTGAATCTTTCAACCAGCCCATCGGTTTGGGGGTGATACACAGATGTACGTAATTGCGTCACTTTGAACAATTTACACAGCTCCTTCATAACCCGGGACATAAAGGGTGTACCTTGGTCCGTAAGCAGTTCTTTACAAATACCCACCCGGCTAAACACAAGAGATAGCTCTTTGGCTATGGTTTTGGCCGAGGTATTTCGGAGAGGGATCGCTTCTGGATAACGGGTGGCATAGTCCATTATAACTAATATGTACTGGTGCCCCCTAGCGGACTTGATTATAGGACCTACCAAATCCATGGCGATCCTCTCAAACGGGACCTCAATGATGGGTAGAGGGACCAGCGGGCTACGGAAATGTGGCATCGGGGCCGACCTCTGACACACAGGGCAGGAGGAACAATAATTTTCTATGTCCTTCATCACCCCCGGCCAATAGAATCTCTGTAACACCCTCTCTCGGGTTTTCTCTGTCCCCAGATGACCTCCAAGAATGTGCCCATGGGCCAACTCCAACACCAACTTCCTGTAAGGTTTGGGCACCACAAGCTGCTCAACGGTTTCTTCTGCCCTTTTTGCCACCCGATACAGTAGGTCCTTCTCTACGCTGAAGTATGGGTAAGTGCAGGTATTATCTGGGTTCACTAACTCGCCATCTATTTTCACTACGTTTTCCCGTGCCTTTATTAGGGCGGGGTCTTTCAACTGTTCTGTGGCAAAGTTTTCCCTGTGAACCTCAAGATCAGAAAACTCCACAGACGGTAGGTTTTCGTCTGAGGAGGTGGGCTCCTCTCCAGTTTCTTGAGTCTCCCCTGCCAATACTGATAAGGGAAATTCCGGAGAGTCCTCACCACTCTCAGGGGTGTTCTGGCTATCACATTCCTGGTACATAGGGGCACCAGTGGGGGGCTCAGGATCATCCCACAGTTCCCAGAACTTCGGAAAATCCCTTCCCACAATGGCGTCATACGGTAACTGAGATACTAAGCCCACTGGATGAGAGAGGGTACCTTTGGGGGTCTCGAAACACACTGTAGTCACTGGATACTCTCGGGTGTCCCCATGCACACAAATAACAGCTACCTTGCTATTCCCAGAGACCTCTGTTTTAACTAACTCAGCCTTTATCAGGGTCACAAGGCTACCTGAATCCAGCAATACCACAACATTTCTACCATTAACACACATTTTGCATAAATGTTTCTCAGTTCCTCGAATGGCAGTGCATGCGACTGTCGCACACAGCGACTGACATCTGCCCGTCAGAAAGTCACACTGCATGGGTTCCTCCACAACCGGGCAATTGGCTGCAATATGTCCCGCTTGCCGGCAGCGGTAGCAAACGATCCTTCTTGCCGCCTCTTGAGCCGCTGATTTCCCAGGCTGTTCTCGCCAAACTTGGGGTAGAGCTCCCACCCTCTCACTCTCTCCACCCTTACCCCTTGGAATCCTCTTATCCGCCCCTGGGGATGGTCTGGTCTTAGGGTGGAAAGTCCGAGTGTCTCTGGAAGAGGCCGTCAGTTTCTCTGTAGCCAAGTATTTCTCCACACGATCCACAAGACCATCGGCCGTCTCTGGGTCTCCATGGCTTACCCACTTTTGGATGGCAGTAGGAAGAGCTCTCAAAAACCGATCCATTACAACACGTTCCACAATCTTTGGTGCGGACAAAGTCTCTGGCTGTAGCCACTTTCTGCTCAGGTGAATGAGATCATACATTTGAGACCTGGGGGGTTTTCCAAGCTGGAAAGTCCAGTTATGCACACGCTGAGCCCGGACAGCCTGGGTGACACCCAGCCTTGCCAATATCTCAGCTTTTAGCATCACATAGTCTTTTGCTTGGTCAGGCTCTAGGTCATAGTAAGCCTTCTGCGATTCACCAGTTAACAGAGGAGCCACCAGTCCAGCCCACTGCTCCTCAGGCCACTTTTCTCTTTCAGCAGTCCTTTCAAATGTGGTCAAAAATACCTCTGGATCATCCTCTCCAGTCATTTTTGTCAATAAACGACTCACCCTAAAGGACGCGGTATTAGTGGGACGGCTTTCCTCACTGGTCTGCGGACGTTGCTGCATTACTGCTTCCATTTGTTGTAGTCTCTGCTCTTGCTTCTGTAACAGGTCTATGAAGCGGGCCTCAGATTGCTGCTGGGCTTGTTGCTGAGCTTCCAGACTCTGTTGGTGAGCTTGCTGCTGGGCTGCAAGGCTCTGTTGATGAGCTTGCTGCTGGGCTGCGAAGTTCTGTTGTTGAGCTGCAAGGCTCTGTTGATGAGCTGCAAGGCTCTTTTGCAAACCTGCATTTGTCTGCTGTTGATTGGCATTTGCTAGAGCCAGCTGCTTCAGTATCTCCTCCATGCTGGCTTAAAAAAAACTGCCACTGGTTCTCCACCAACTGTGAGGGGGTTAGCTCGGCAGCGGGTGTGTGTGACCCCCGGGATGGGCTCCCCACACAAAAAACAGGCCCAGCAAACGGAGGTTGTGGTTTTCAAAATCAAAAAGGTGCGGTTTATTTTCTATTTACAGTGACAAAACACAGCAAAGCAAAAGAAACATAAACAAAATAAATCCTGGTCAACTTGACCTCTGACTAAACATACAGGTTTCCTAACTAACAACTGGGTTCAGCCTAGTGCTGTCCTAGTCCCTAAGTCCCTGGTTTTAAATGTCCAAGCAAATAGCCACACAGGCTTTGTCTCACCGCACAGGGGTTCACTCTCCCTAGACAGTCCACACAGGTCTGGGTCCAGGCATGAGCTAACATCTAATGAAGCTGGGAGTTCTTATAGAGGCCTAAATGAGCTGACAAGCTTCAGCTGGTCTCATCAACTCCCTGTCTGCACGACGCCCCACACTCTCCCTAGAGGTATGAGTCATCCATGAGCCCACTAGCCTTAGCTGGGCTTATACAACTCTCCACCTAGTTGTATAAGTCGGCGTAAAGCCTGAATCTGGGCGAAATATATCTACCCCCCTGGATGCAACCAGGTGACTTTACCTTCCTGCTGTCACAATATATATATATATATATATATATATATATATATATTTATTTATAATTATAAATAATGGGGCTTAGAGAGCTTTGGGTGGAGGCTGGAGGGGGGCATGTGAGCAGGAGGCAGAGAAACAGCAGTATACTGCTCTTCCTAGTGATGGGTTGTGCAGGGGGCTGTGTGAGCATAAACCTCGGGTCTTCGGACAGCCGAATGGTACCGGGGTGATGCCTGCAGCTGCATTCATCACCCCGGTACAACCTATTGAAGCAATATCGGTAACATTGGTACGTTTTTGACCGATACCGATTCTTCAAAAAAAGTGAATATCGGCTGCCGAGATATTTGGTTGACCCCTAATATACATTATATACTATATATATATATATATATATATATATATTTATTTATAATTATAAATAATGGGGCTTAGAGAGCTTTGGGTGGAGGCTGGAGGGGGGCATGTGAGCAGGAGGCAGAGAAACAGCAGTATACTGCTCTTCCTAGTGATGGGTTGTGCAGGGGGCTGTGTGAGCATAAACCTGACCATTGGATAAAGCCGGGTATACACTATTGTTTTTTTTTCATTCAACCCCATGGGTTGAACGAAAAAAAAAAAACTATCATCTCTGGTTGGAGCCGCTGTACTGACAATGCCAGGTTAGTTCAGCGATATCCCTGCTGAGCTGTTGTGTTCTGATCGGGAGTCGGTTGGATGCTGGTTTTCCAGCATGGACGTCCGACGGAAGCTGGCCAAACGGCTAGCTTTGATTGGACAGACGACATATGCACGGCCGTATGTCGTTTTTTTAACCAGCCGTTGTCTTCTGACATTCGGCCGTGTGTACCCGGCTTAACAGATAGAGTGCAAAGAAGAAAACTAAGCACGCTGGGATGTATGTGCTTACATGCCCTGTCATGGTCAGTTTGAAATAGGAGAGCTGAGAGACTGACAGGACTGCCAGGTATTTCACACAAAGGAAGCAATGCAAAGAGTACAAAATACTTTTTAATACAATATATGGTACAGCAGATACATATCAGCAATGTGAAATGTTTGGGTAGCATACACTTTAAGTGGTGGCTAACACTGCCATTTTAATGGCTGACTCAACCCAAAGTTGATTTTTTTTTGAAAGGGGGCTTGGAGCACCTTTCAACTTTTTATCCATGACTGAGATTTGCCTAAAGTCATTTGTGTCCACATGGCTGTTAAAATGATGTCATGATCTTGCAGCAAGACTCCCTAGTTGTAAATTCTGCATTACTTGAATATTGGGCGTGGTAACATCATCACTAATAGAAAGTACACACAAAGTAGAGGGAACACAACCAGTGCTTATTAAAATTAACAGGGTTCATCTAAAAAAATCACATATCAAAATGCAGTTCTAAAAAATACAAAGTTCCAAAGCCCTTTTCCCCAAGCACCATTCTAAAAATCCCTTGCAGTACTGCCACATAGACATAAAGTATATGTAAATGTTACGCTTGAAAATCTAAATTTCATGCATATTACTGATCATACACCCATGCAAAGTACTGATAATATGCTGCCTAGATCTTAACATGCTCTCAATAAGACTAATGGGCATGGCCAAATACAACAACTGTCATATAACATAAGCTTCAGTATTCTATACTGGATACTGTTCCTAGCTCAGACTAGGAACTGTGAAACAACAGGAACCTTTGTTAACTGTTCTAGCATACAAATCTCCACAATGCTGTCTCAAAGAACTCTACGCAGTCAATGGGTGAATTATCCCACCGATACCAAACTTAAGGTCCTAAACTAATGCTGGCCATACACTATACGAAAATCGGTCGTTCGGACAGTTAGTTCGTTTTTTCGAACAGTTAATGAGCACAAAATCGATAATCGTTGGGACAAGTTTGGAAATTTTCTGCCGAACGAACGATAAATTGAAATGTTAATGTGTTTCCTGTCCGAACTTTCTGCACTAAGGTATATGTAAAAAAAAAAGAACCATTTTTTTATTTATTTATGTCCACTGAACGATTTATCGGTCATTACATGATGGCACTATAGTTTGCGCTCACAACCGAACGTTCAATTTTCGAAAGTTTGTTCGGACGATTTGTCATATAGTGTATGGCCAGCATAAGTTAAAAAATACTATATGTAATTTTATTATTTTCAGACTTTCTTGTTAAATAGTCACCCAACAGCTGATAATACCACTTGTATCCATGTATTTTATTTTATCAACTTTCTGTTTAGCTTGTTCTTGTTTCATTTGTATTTATCTTTAGTTCCTTTTTTCTGTTTCTTAGGAAAGAGATAAATTATAACTATTGTAAATGTATCATTTCCTTCAGCAACTGTATTGGAGGTACGGGCAAATAACTGATGGGGAGTCTGCAGGATCCTGCCATGATGTTGCACATGTGATCAATTATAACATCAGCCATTAGATGGTTTGACAGTTTGGTTGAGAGCTCAACCAATGGGAGTGTTACATTTTCGACACATGCCGCAAATGAAACTGTTTTATGGATGGGTTTACTTCTGATTTAGGAGGTTTAGGGCCTATTTAAAACCATTGCAGTGTAAAACTGCACACCCATCAATGTGCATTGCGTTCTCAGCCCATTTGTTTGAATGGGCTGCCTAACACACCAGCGTACCAGAAAATATGCAGGTATACTTTTTTGCAACACACGTCAATGAAAAACACTGCATCGCATGCATTGCCAACAAGGAGGCATTTACGTGTACCCAACTTTGCTGTGCAGAATGACAGT